>OZ005657.1:205142859-205272859 GCA_963930645.1 Salticus scenicus | reverse complement strand
ACTTGCGATCTTTCAATTATTTAAATTAATCTTTGTGCAGAAATTTTTAAATTGAAATAAGTATTTTTTTTTTTTTTTTTTTTTTTTTTTTAACATGTAAATTGCATAGTTTTAATATAATTATAAGTTAAGATATATATAAATTATTAACAATTATATTGAAAATTAATATAAAGATATACAAAAATATATATATAAACGTTTTTGCTTGTTAGGTATTTATTAATACAGTCCAAAAACAATGAAAAATAAAGTTTAAAACTTTTAAATTATCACAGAAAATCATTTGTTACTAAAAGCTTTCATAAAAATGTATAAATATAATTTTCGAAAATGATGTATCAACATGTCTATATTACAACTTTCAAAAATCTGTATTTCTAATTTTTTAGAAATATATATATATATATATATATATATATATATATATGAACCATAATTAAATAAGATGTTTTGAAAAAAATTACTTTATTTATGTACTTTTAAAAAATTAAAAATTTGCGTCTTTACAAAAAAGATTTTTATTACGTACTGCAGTCTTTTGAGTATAATATATTTATGAATATTTAAATATTTATATACATTTATTTATATAAAAACATTACTTGTATGCACAAATGAATGTAAAAGATGGTAAAAGTTTTATATTAGTCAAATAAACATATTTTTTAAAAACTCGCACGTGATGATGATTATTTTATTTTTATACTGTTTTGCATATACCTTTAAATTTTAATGCAAATTGTATTAAAAATATCATTTTCATCCACATAAACTAATTTAAGCGAAAATATGAATGTATTTAAAGGAGCGTTATCTCCACACCTGCATTGTACAAAAACAAGCAGATTAGGTACCAAGGGTTATCTGCAAAGCACCACTTTTTATTTTTTATTCATATAGCTGCTTCACATCTAAAATTACTGATGTTTCGAAAACGTAATAGCAGAGCATTATTCAAGCGAAATGTTATAGTATGAAAACTTTATTTTAATATTAACTAATTCTTTCCCTTATTTTTTGCAATAAATAAATAAATAAAACATAGAAGCACATTTTTTTTTTTTTTTTTTTTTTTTTTAAATACAAAGAAAACAACTGCCATATCATAACAGAATTCTTTAAAATAAACTAGAAAATGGAAAAAGTATATATTTTAAATATTTAATAAATTCTTACAGAAATACAAAGAAATCTCTGAAAATTATAATCCAAGATTTTTTAAATTCAAAACGTTAAGCCTTTCTACATTTTTTTTTTTTTTTTACATCAGAATGCTGACATTGCTCCAAAGATACATTCAAATGAAAAATGTTATTGTCATGCGTCAGATGCAAAGAAAGTTTCGTTATCTTTTAAGTATTTAATAATTTTTCAGAAAACTTTCTCTTCTGCGCTAACAGCTTATCTTCTACAAAACTTGTAAAGAATAAGAAGTGAATTTACTGTATTTGCTGTTAACTGCAATGTAAAAGAGTTTATAGTTAAAGTATAAAATATTTAAATTAAATGCTTTTATTTTCAATTGTTAACAAAATACCTTATATTTTAAGCTTTTTTTTTTAATTTCATTTTGAAGATGAATTTGGGGAATTTTTAAGCTATCTGAGTTTTAAGTTAATTCGAGAACGCAGATGAATCAAACCAATTATTAAATGCATTGAGTGATATCGAGTAAAATTTCTCTAAAAATGTTTTTCTTCTAGACTACTGGCTCAAAGTATTGCAAGATTGAAAATTGTAACTTTTTTTCCATGAAGCAAAGAAAAAAAAATTAAATTAAACTTTTTTTTTTTTATGTCAATACGTTAAATTAGTTTAAAGGAAAGATTTGAGTAAGTTATTGAACAAAGATAATTATGTATTATCATAAAAATAGCATACAAAGAAATTTACAGGTTACCTGAAATCAGTATACAATTTGGTATACCGGAATAAACTAAATTAAAAAAAAAATAAATAAATAAAAGAATATACCTAAGTTTTTCTGATTAGGAAATATAACAAATTGGTGTAATTTAATCTTAAAGCGTTTAATAGGTTGTTGAGCAGTTTCTGGCTTTAACCACAGCAACTACCCAATTAGGCATGGAACCAACAAGATTTTGTAACACTTCTTACGGTGTTTGGGGGACATTTTCCTGCCAAATTATACTTCATTAATTTTCAATATGATTTAAACCTGACGAGATTCCTGGCCATGGAAAAATTTGTTAGAACTTTCAGTTTCGCAAATATTTTGGCCAATAGTGTACATTACGTTTTTTTTTAAAACGTTTACTACCTACATTACAGATAATTTTTTGACATTCTTTGTTTAAATAATTTGTAATGCTGAAAATATATTGCAAATAGTTTATTTAAAAATGTATAAAATTCAAGGGACAAAAAAAGTTTTAGAGTCCAGTATAAAAATCACATTTGCAATTAAAATCATTTCTGATATAGATTTGTTTACAATTCTGAATGCTATAAAGGATAGTTTATTAGAGCCATGGCCCTATTTCTTCATGACGAAAAAAAAAAGCGTCGTCACATTTTTCGTTAGACTACCTCGAATTTTCCATAGTATTAAATAGTAGACCTGTCAACTTTTTTTATTTATTTCTTATTACAGTTAGCACCCGCTTTTTTTTTTTTTTTTTTTTTTTTAACTTCAATTTGTACCGTAATTTTCTATAAGATGCAATTAAAGTAGAAGAACATTATTCTCCTAAAAAGGTGGTATGAAAAAAGACGGGTAACAACAATGCTACGGAATAAATTACAAATTTGGAAACTCTGAAATAGTCTATTACAGAATTTAAAAGTTTACAAATAAGTAAAGAGCAAAAAGCTGAATAAAAAATATGATTCGGGTACTAAATTGTGTTATGTTTAGGAAAACATTTGTTTATAATTTTAATATAATTTAATATAACAATTATATTTTTACTGAAATGTATACAAAGTGTAAAAAGAAAAAAGAACAGAGTATTTGGTTTAAGATATGAAATTATGTTCCTTAGCATGATTTATTATATTAAATTAAATATAACTGTATTTTTGCTCTTTTTTTTATTATTTTAATAGAAATTATACGTAATGTCTGTTTGAGTATTAAATGTTCCTTTACACCCTTTATATATAACAAATATATAACAATATATATAATAAACATGATATTTTAAAGAAATAGTGAATCAAAAATTAAAATAAATTAAACGTATTTTTTTATATAATTTTATATGCTTTATTTATACACTCCTGCTCAAAAGTTTAGCAAGATTTTCAAACAAACAGTTTTTTTTTTTTTTTTTTTTTTTTTTAATTAAAAAACTTATGTATCGATGAAATGTTTTCGAACATTTGAGATTTAAAGAACTGGTATTTCTCCATATTTTACAGTGAAGATTGGTTTAAGACAACATTTAGGGGGTCGGTAACAAACTGAGCAAAATCAATAATGTTTGTGATCACCCTGTATCGTTAAGTGGACGAGATGATCTGTAACTTTAGAATGTGTTAATATAAACGCCATTCAATTTGTGGATGAATTTGTGTGATAATAGCATATTAAATAACGGAAATATAAGCATTTATTTTAAAACTACAAAAAAATCATCAGTTTTATTTATTTATTTATTTTTTTAATAACAGAGTTTTTAAGGAAAATTATTTCCACTTTCAGATACTTTGGAAAAACACTTTTAAATGAATAAACTGTAATCAGAATAAAAATATCTCAAATATTTCATGAAATATGAACATTTTTATGAAAAGCGTTTTCACTGCGCATGTGCGAAAAAAATATATATATTGCATATTGCATAGGTTTAAAGCTAGATTTATTGAACAACTTTTGTCACAACTGCATTTGAATAGAGTAAAAATTAAGCAAATTATACGAAAAAGAACGAGCTAGATTTCAGATATTTTCCATGAGATGAAATTTCTTATGGGGTTTTTCATATGCCGCACAATTAATTTAAAGGTCCAATTATTTTAACCACTTACAAAATCTCTTTTTTGTGAAATACCACTCATAAGCTTATAAATCTAGCATATTTTTGTTTATTTAGTAAGATTTGTGACAAGATAATGGGTTTTTCACAAAACAGAACTTTTTCAAACATTATTGATTTTGCTCAATTCGTTACCGGCCCCCTAAATGTTGGCTTAAGCCAATCTTTGCTGTAAAACACGAAGAAGACCCAGTTCTTTCATTGTCCAATGTTTGAAAACATTTCATCGAGAGATAAGTTTTAAATTGAAAAAACTGATCATTTGCAAATTTTGCTAAACTTTTGAGCAGGAGTGTAGTATTATAAAATTGTGACGATAGACAAATTTCCTTGTTTTAAATATTTCGTAATAAAAAATGTCTTTTTTTTTAAGCATATATATTTTAAGTTATTTTAATTATACATCTTAATGTATTAAGCAAAATACGCGTATAAATAATAATAACCCATTTTTATTACACTCTCGTTCGGAATAGTATTTAACTTTAGGAATTAAAAAAAGTTCTAGTAAGTTAATTATTATAACATATGAAAACTATTTTACGGATTAAGTTTTTTCGTGTATTATAATTTAATATGTAATTAAATGTAGAAAACATACATTTTTTGTGTAACCCATATATTTTGATAGAAATATATTAAAACTTCTTTACACACCATAAATTTTAAGTCAGCACAACCGGTTTCGAAAGGACGTAACCTTTCTTCATCAGGTTCAAAAAAACACGTGCTACTGCCTTGGAGGCAAAAGCAAGACTGAAAGCAGGGCAAAATCCAGAGGGGGTCGAGCAACACAAACAACCAATAGGAAGCATCACGCAGGATCAATCAGAGAGGACACACGTACACACACACCAAAAAAAAAAATGGAGGGAGGGAATGAGTAATCAATCATATATTTTGGAAATTTTCTCGATTAACATCGTTTACAAATGTAATTGAAAGATAATAATTTTTTTAATTGTTTGAGAAAACTTTAGAAAGAAAGAAAAGTAATTAAATTCAAACCTGTCCTTCTTATCAAAATATAAATTTATTATTATAGAACTTCTAGATTTAAATAGACTTGGGTTAACCTAAAAAAATATTTATAGTCTGCTGAAATAATGTCTTAATAAAAGAAGTTTTCTTTCATGTAATAATACAAGCTTTCGAAAATATGTTACATACTTTTATTTCAACTAATAATCATAAGAAATATAGTCATAAAAAGAAAAAACAAAGTTCGATAAATTTAATTCAAATAAAACTAGGGTGAACATTTTTATGAAGTATCATTTATGATTAAATTTAGCTTTAAAAACAAAACAAAGATTCGTTATAAGTTTAAGTTGGTAATTGCTTTTGCTAGTGGCTGAACTCTAGAGGTCAATCTTCTTTTACACTGCACTAAAATTTGTCTTTAGAAATTCGAAACTTTTTCTTAAAATTATCTTTTCTATATAATTACATATTTCTACTTTTTATGAAATTATTGATAAAGTAATCACTTCAGATCAAATGTCTTAAGAGATCGAGTATATTTAGACCACTTTATTTTTCAGCATTATAATTCTTTTCATTATTTTCTATCCTTTACATGAAATTAAAAGACACTTATTTAGTCACATATTTTTAATATTGAAAAAATCTGTTTTGTTTGATTTAATGCATTTTTTAAATTTATTTACTTCATTTTTTGTATATATATGCGTATACATATATATAATTTGAATTTTTTAATTGTTTTTTATTTATCGATTTAAAATCTCTGAAAAATAAGATTCTCCTTATGTATTTTTTTTTTTTTTAATTTCTTTAATTCTTTATTTTATTACCACGGGTTGCAGTATTTCTATATTTTTACGTGAGTTTTATCATCAATTTAACGCCAGTTTTCAATTTGATTTTTGTAAAACATTTTCTTTTTGAAATACAAATTTTTACTTCTGTAATACTATGTTATAAATACCGTCTGAAAAAAAAGGAAAGAAAATAATAAAACGTAAGTAAAGAATTGAAAATCTGTTTTTCTATTTCATTTGTTTACAATTAGAAACGACTTTTTATTAAGAAATTAAAAAATATATACATAAATAATATGACGTTTTTATTAATATATGTAAACAGCAATAAACGTTTTTTTAATATAATGTGTTTATTTTATGTCATAAATCAAAGAATTTTTTTTTAATTATTTAAGTCGGAATTAAAGGTTCGCAATAAATTAAAGTTTTGTATTTGGTGAGATTTTTGACAGTTTTACCGACATGTTTCACGAACTTGGGAAATACATATTCTGACACAGTTTGTTTACTATTTTGAATACTTTTAATTGCTTGGTTTAATTCCGTAATAGAAAACTTGTAAGAACAAAATAGTGTACCAGTGATCTTTGCTGCGAAGAGTAAACATGGATTTTGTATTATTTGTAGATAATGAAAACAGTTAGGAGTAGTGCTAGACACTGAATTATGTTATACTGATCATGTGAATGTCACAAAGAAAAAGGTAGAAGACAGAATCACTTTGATGAAAAGACTTGCTGGTGCCAAATAGGGAAGTACGCAGACGACCTTGAATAGAAGCTAGAACATTTATGTAAAACCTATAATCATAGATGAAAGTGAGGCTTTGATCTTAGCTTGTAAAGGGAAAATCAATATTTTGGAAAAAGCTCAGAACAAAACTCGTAGGGTTATTATTTGATCAGTCAAAATTACACTAGTCGCCTAATGACCCTATCAATATAGAAATCAAGAAACAAACGGTTGTTGCTTACATGAAACTGATGACGTCAAAGAGAGCGGAATGGTTATAAGACCACCAACATAGCTATGTTAAAACGCAAATCTCTCCAGTTGAACTATGTGAAAAAAGTACTCAAAATTTTTTATGCTAACATACCTTTAAAAAAATAAATAAGATAATCAACCCTCTTGATTATAGAGAGATTGAAAATAGGCAGAAGATTCTAGACTCGACGAAAAACGATAATATTGAGGCAGCTTTGATGGCTCTTTCGTTATGCAGGATGAATGAACAGCATCCAGATAATGATCAGAACTGTGTTTATACGGATGGGTCTCATATTCAAGACAGAGGAGGAGCTGGGGTTTATAGCATTTTATTTTCCCTGAATGCCTCTGTTGGACGCTATATTTCCAGTTTTGAAGCTGAAATCTACGCCCTCTCTCTAGCATTAGAGAATTTAAAAAGAAAGCATATTCTCCTAAGTGGATATTTTGATTTACTTAAATCCAGCCAACCAACTCGTTACAGAGAACCACTGTTTTGAAAGTGAGATCTTATATAAAATGAAACAAAACGTAAACTTTCTCCAAAGGTCCGAGAAAGTTATTTTTTACAGTGAATCCCATCACTTGTCGGTATCGAAAGCATTGAACAAGTGGATTTGCTAGCAAAGAATGGAACCACCATTCAGCTAGACATTACACCGGTCACAGCAAAAACATTTTAGGGGCAAATTGTCAATAAATTTATGAAGTGAACAACATCAGTACGGTAAATAAAATGAAAGATATATCCTGGGAGGGTATTCAGGATTGCTGGAAATTATATGGTCATAAACCCCGTAACGAGGAAGTGGGAAAAGTCAGACTTAGAGTCGGTAGCAAAATTATTTAAGCACTAGCAATAATTCCTACTTAAAAGAGGGGCACCTAATACTGTTTTGTTAAGTAAATATTTGTCGAGTTATGATATTAGTTTTATACTATTTATAAAAAAGTAAGTTGATGATAAGAATTGGCGATCAAACTAAAAAAAATATATGAAAAATGTGGATATGTTCTTTAATATTTTTGCTGCCGGTTATAAGACCAGACATGACTGCTTAATGGTATATTTGTTGAGAATATGCATATTTAAAACCAACGTTCGCCCTATTTTCAAAGAAAATACTATGAATTCCTGTCACCTGTTAACTCGTCAAGGACTTAATAAAACTTCTGAGAATGGAGGAAACGTTAGTAAATTATATTGGGACTCCAAGAACTATATGAACTCTTAGAGACTAGACTCTTTTTATTATGTTCCTCCGACAGTTATTGCATATTTTAGTTTATTGTTAATTTTATTATTCATCCAGTTCTATTGTTATTATTATTCTTCATTTTGTTGCGTTCTGTTTTAAATTATGGTCCTTTTTATTGTTGTGGACTGCCATACTAGTATGGATTACATTTCAAAATAAAGTTACATATAATATCATTTTTGCATTAAAATATTCGCATTAAATAAAATGATTCAGTTCTACTACCAAAGATCGAACTAGAATCCACCGCATGGCAGGCGAAGATATTACCTCTCAACCGAGGAAGCACGATTTCTTCTGCTACTTAGCACTTCTCAATTCTGCTTTGATACCAGATTTCCATAACAAAACAGAAAAAATATGTAACCACCAGATGAAATTTGTATCAGTGGTTATAGATTTTATCTGTTTACAGAAAAAATGTTTCTTTTAACAAATTGAGATGATGTAATTTTTAACTAGATTTTTACAGTTTTAGAAAACATGCTACTTATGGTGTTTGTTTACAAAGCTTCTTTTTCTCATATTTCACCTCAATATCATATGCTATAGTTACAACATATATTTAAAACATTACTTTTTACTCTTAATTGCAAACATTCTTTTTTTTTTTTTTACTTTTACTTTTTTTGTCTTCGGTACAAAATTTTCGCTAAAACGTTTGAGGCATATATTTTCTGAAGCATTTGTTTTTTACCCGCCTAAACTTTTAAAACAATTCATCAAGTATATTTTTAGATATTTGGCAAACCGTTTAAAATCGAAAATGTCCGGTCGTTTATGGCAAGGTGTTATATTATTATTTAACCCCTTTAAAGTCGGTAAAATACATTATATACTATTTAATTTTAATTTCCAACTCCAATACATTGTCACAGAATTTTACTTTTATAACTTAGAGAAAATGTTCAGTTATGTCTTTTCCTCTAATCTTGTTAGTAAATTCTAGTGGCTTTTCATATTAAATAATAGTAATTAACTTGAACCTTAAAGGGTTAATTAAATAAATAAAATTTTATGGTCAGTTAAAAATACATATTTTTTCAAATACAGTGTTAATGACAATGCGAAACTGTTAATAGTATTCTTTTGCTTAGCCTGTCATTTAAAAACTATCACAGAATCTAAGTTATTGTTATTTTGGCTTTTTTCAGAACTCCATCTCCTTTTGCATTATTTTCTTCCAGAATACTAAGCGCATATTAATATTAAATAAAATTCTTCCATTTCATAATAATTTATTTTCCGTTTCTTTAGCTTACGAGAATCCATTTTTCTAACGATAGTCCAATAATGTTAATAAATAGCCCATGCATTTTTAATAAAGCAGCGTCGTCAGGAAAATACTTTATTTTCTTCCTAAATAAGCGTAATCAAATCAAAAAGGTCATTAAAGATAATCTTAACTAGCAAAATGTGTCATAATTTAATGCTTAGTCTTGCTTACTCATTCATCAGAAAAGTTCCGTCCATGAAAATAACTGTTGTTCAATGAATGACCAATATAATAGAAAATTTTAAATAAAACTGCATCGAATTATTTAGAAAAGTGTTTCTTTAACAGTTGCTTCTTTATTAAAATAACTTTCTTTCTTTCTTTTTTTTTTTTTTTTTTTTTTTTTGTTTCTTGAAATCCATAGACAAGCCAAAATAAAAATGTGTGTAAAATTTAAATTCTCAATAATACCTATAATTATTATTTGCGTACGCTTTCTATTTTGGAAAATATCTAAGCTTTTTACTAAAAATAGTCAATATTTTCAGCTTTTAGGCCTAGTAAAAAATGAGTATGAACAGCTTAATAAAATATTTATTTAAATAGTTTCATTATCTAATTAATTGATAAATATTAAACATAAAAAATTTAAATTGATTAATTCAAGCTTTATAGAATTAATTATTTGCTTCAATCTTGCATCTTAAACATTATATTAAGCATAGCTTTATTGAAATACTTGAATAAAATTTACTTTTGTATGACAATGGGGAAATTTCTAGTCGCGGAGTCACTTGGCAAAAATTAGTTGTTGATCCTTTATTCTAATTTTACAAAAATTTGCATAAAGAACAACATATGTTATCATTTCTTTCAATGAAACCTAAGTACCATCGAATATACTGTTCATTTTCCGGTGCGAGTTGTAAACATAAAAGGGACTATTTTACTCCGAATGTACGTGGTATTGTGATATTACGCTAACGTTATCTATAAAACATAAAATTCTATTCTCTCTTTTTACCCATATTTTGCTAAAACCAGGGCAGATCTGATGCGTAATAGCGCTAATTCATCCTAGATAGGAAAATAATCAGTAATTCTATGTAAGTAAGTAAATTACACAGGCCTGCAAAAATGAAGTTGACAAAATTTGATTTGATGATTTTAGCTGATCCTTACGTTTTGCGATGTGCTGAAACTGAAAATGCAGCCCATTTTTCTCTATCACGTATAGATTTTTGTCAATACAGGGTGTTTACCGACACATTTCTTACATATACCATCCTAATAATAGGTTGGTTGGTATGGTCTTACGTCGCACTAGTGCTGCGCTATTACAACAACAGGTATCCATGATTAATTAATCATGGAAACATACTATAAAACTTGCCATATAATTATTTTAGTGAAAGAGTAGTGGAAGAAATTGTACAGGTAAGCACACTGTATTGGTAAAAATGTGCACTTGATAGAGAAAAACTAGCTTCATTTTCGGTTTCAGCACACCAAAAACCATAAAGACCGGCCAAAATTATGAAATCAAAATTTTACATATCGACCTGTCTTATTGAACTACATTTAAAAATATTTTTATTTGTTTAAAATATATTTAATTTATGTTTACCGAAAATTCTATCGTCTGCGTTACTCCTTAAATTAAAACAAATGAACCTAAAACACAACATATTTGCCCTTTCCATATTATGATAAAATGCTCTAAAAACCTTTCTATCATGCCACTTTCATTTTCCTAAAACAACGAAGTTGTTTTCACCATATGTTTTTCCCAATGTACAGAAATTAAATTTATTTCATATGAGATATTAAAAGAAAAACTACACGTTTGAAGATAAACCTTATGACATTCATATGTGAATAATGAAAAAACTTTGAATAAACATTGCAAAATGCAGAACCAAAAACTCTTTTAACAAATAAAATAATAATAATAATACAGAAACACTGGCAAAACTACTTACCTGGTGCAAGAAACCAAAAGAAGCAACACAAATTATACAAAAAAACACCACAGAACTGGCTTTTATTAGAATAATGTGAAATTATTCAAAGCACTTCACATTATTCTTATAAACGTCAGTCCTGCGGTGCTATTTTATAACATTCTTAGGTGGTTTTAAAAACAAACTAAAAATTTATAGTGAGGAAAATTTTCGACTATAAGTAACTAAAAAAACAAAGGCTTAGTTAATGGCTACATCCTGTTCAGACAGATCTATTCAGTAGTTGAAACATAATGCTGGACAGGTGATTTTTTTTCATACGGATATTATTTTCGGTTTTGTGCAAGTACATCAAGTAAACAGGCAAGACAAATGAAGTTACATTACTATTCTGAAAATTGGACTGATAAAATAAACAACTGTTAAATATACATGTCTTGTTGTTCAATGGCCACTATTTAAGTGTTTTTCATGGTGTTAAGACCCGTGCTAAATTTTCAGTGTTCAAAATGGTGCAACCTTCACGTAAATTGTCTACTTTATTGTAAAAAATTAGATAGGGGTGTATATAACACATATAATGTATTAAAAAAAAACATATAATGCATCCAACATCTTTAAAAAGATTCCTCTTAAGCCTCGTTATTAGAAATAAAAATGTCATAGTCTAATTTTGGATTTAATAATTTTAGGATATAAAACAAGTACATTTTTTTAGTATCCGATATGGAAATTCTGAACTTTTTATAGTAAAAACAAAACCAAAACACTGGAGCGCTTTCTGTAATACACTCCTGCTCAAAAGTTTAGTAAGATTTGCAAACGATCAGTTTTTTCAGTTTAAAAACTTATCCCTCAATAAAACGTTTTCAAACATTGGGTAGTTAAAGAACTGGGTCTTCCTCATGTTTTTTAGTAAAGATTGGTTTAAGACAAGGTAACAAATTGAGCAAAATCCTTAATGTTTGTAAGTAATCACATTATATCGTTAAGTAAACGAAATGAACTGTAACTTTAGGATATGTTAATATAGACCCAGTTCAATTTGTGGATGAATTTATGTGACGATGGCATATTAAATAACGGAGATATAAGCATTTATTTTAAAGCTTCAAAAAAAAAAATCATCATGTTTTTTATTTATAATATACAGAGTTTTTAACGAAGATTATTTCCACTTTCAGATTTGTTGAAAAAACACTTTTAAAACAATATATTGTAATCGGAATACACATACAGGGATGGAACACGGGCGCAGAATTCATACCACTATCAATGTAAGAAAATTTTCTACCTTTTAAATCAACGATATTATAGGTAGAGAAATTTCTTAAGCAGATTCCGGTATGAATTCTGCGCCCGTGTTCCATCCCTGCACATATCTTAAATATTTCATGAAATATGAGCATTTTATGATACACGTTTTCACTGCGCATGTGCGAAAGATTAAAAAAAAATGCATAGGTTGAAAGCTAGATATGTTGGGCAATTTTTGCCAAAAGTGCATTTGAATAGAGTAAAAATTATGCAAATTATTCGAAAAAGAAAAAGCTAGATTTTAGATTTTTTCCAAGAGTTGAAATTTCTTAAGGGGTTTTTCACATGACGCGTAATTAATTTGAAGATCCATTATTTCAACCACGCTCCAAATGTACTTTTTTGTGAAAAACCCCTTATAAGCTTGTAACTCTAATATAGTTTTGCTTATTTACTAAGATCTGTGAGGTGATAAGGAGTTTTTCACAAAAAAGAACTTTCGCTAACAAGGAAATGTTCTTAATCTAAACTCACAGAATTCAACGAAAAAAATTACAGGTGATAGTAGATGGCTCAAAATGTCTACGGTGAAAAAATTAGCTGCTTAAGTGCAACAGAAAAGTGCTAAAAAATTAATAAATGTCAGCAATTTTAACTTCAAATGCAGCCTTACTTGGCGAGGAAGCAGAGGAAAGCACGCAGTTCTTAAATGAACTGTCCATGCTTTCTCCGTCGCCAACTGATGCTAACTGGAAAATTTTGGTAACCCCAATTCAATTTTCAACATTGTTCTACACCTTTCCTAATGAACATAAGCAGCTAATTTTCACAGTATGAATTTCTATAAGTTCTTCTAACACCTGTACAAATTTCATCGAATTCTATGAGTTTAGCTAAAAAACGTTTCCTTGTAATTGATTAAAATAACTGGATCTTTAAATTAATTACGCGGCATGTGAAAAACCCCGTACGAAATTTCAACTCTTTGAAAATATCTCAAATCTAGCTCGTTCTTTTTCGGATAATTTGCTTAATTTTTACTCTATTCAAATGCACTTTTGTCAAAAATTGCCCAACATATCTAGCTTTCAACCTATGCATTTTTTTTTAATCTTTCGCACATGCGCAGTGAAAACGTGTATCATAAAATGCTCATATTTCATATATAGCTTTTAACCTATGCAATAACATTTTTTACCTTTTGCACATGCGCAATGAAAACGTTTTTCATAAAAATATTTATATTTCATGAGATATTTGAGATATTTGTATTCCGATTGCAGTATATCATTTTAAAAGTGTTTTTCCAGCTTATATGAAAGTGAGACTAATTTTCGTTAAAAACTCTGTATATTATGGACGAAAAACGTGCTGATTTTTTTGGGAGTTTTAAAATAAATGCTTATATCTCCGTTATTTAATATGCTATTGTCACACAAATTCCTCCACAAAATAAACTGAATATATTTTAACATATCCTAACGTTACAGTTCATTTCGTTCCCTTATCCATACAGGGTGATCACAACCTTTATTGATTTGGCTCAATCCAATCTTTACTGAAAAACTTGAGGAAGACCCAGTTCTTTAAATATCCAATGCTTGAAAACATTTCATCGGGAGATAAATTTTTAAATTGTAAAAAACTGATCGTTTGCAAATCTCGCTAAACTTTTGAGCAGGAGTGTAAACATTTTTGTGCATTGTTGATAAAAAAAATCACTAAATGTCACAAGACAGTTCCAAAAACATACATAAATAAACACAATAGGAAAACGAAGAATATATCATTTAAATAAAGATATTATTCTGCGGAAAACGTGCTGTATGTATTAAAATTAGAGTAATAAAAATAATTTTGCTGCACTGTAAAAAATAGGTTCTTAAAAATAAGTATATATTGTCTCAAAATAGCCCCGAAACAATATATACTTCAATTTGAAACCCATGTACTTATTTTTGAGTATATTAACCCTTTGCGGCGCAAGACAATTCGGATCATTTAAATTATACTGACACCGGAATTCATGAACTAAATTAAACTAAAAGAAATTTTTAATTTTAATGTTAAAAAAACCGGCCTTTTCTAATATGTTATAAACGTAAATTTTTGCTAAAAAATTTCCGGGATGAATTTTTGCAGCTGGATTTTAAATTTTGCGTCCTTGCAGCGAGGACACCGCGCGTTAAGGGGTTAATATGCTCAAAGTAGGGTTGACCAATAAGAATCTCAATATCCCCATGTTTGACATGTAAATGTACTCAAAATTACTTATTTTTAAGAACCTATTTTTTACAGTGTGGTTTCTGAGATTAAATCTCATATGAAAATCATTATAGACCATTAAATATTAAGGTTAATACGAGAGTCTTGTTATAAAAGTACACAGGATGATTCTAATCAAACGTTTACTATAAGCAACATTATGCAGATAACACGTATTGCCACCGAATTTTGTATGTTAACAAATCATGCTATACGATCAAGAAAAATAAAGACATATGTAGGTAAAAGGGGCCAAACAGATGGCGTTTTGCATGGAAAAACGAAAAATATAATAAAAGCTATAACTTACATAGCATACATAAACAATATGAATATTTATTGATCAGATTTTGATTCTTTGTAATTCATTGCATTTGTTGAAATTGCCTTTTTATAAAACGGCATCTTGAGGCGAAAAATTTTTTTGGATACTTTCAGATCATCTCATTACTCTTCCACCTTCCAAATTTGGGGGTTATCCTCTAACCACTTTTAACATCCGGATGCTGTTTATAGCGAATGTTTAATGTAACCACCCTGTATATTAGACTATTATTAAAATATTATCATGAGATATTTTCACAGCTTATGAAATGAAACAAATGTGAGCATTATTACAAAATGTATAACTTAAGTCATTTTTATATTTCTTTGTTCAGAAAATCTTGATGATACTTTTATTAAATTTGTTGTCAGTTTTTCTATAAAGAAAGCGAAAAGGTAAAGAAAACAGTGTAAAGGAAATTGAAGCATTAAATAAATACTGTATGCATTCATATTAACAAAAATGGCCATAATTAAACTTGGCCTATTCGGAGCACTCTGTAGCTGTAAGTAAATTGCGGTTTCAGTCAAAAATTTGTATATAGGCATTTCAAAGGATGCGTTCAAAGGTTCTGAAAAAGAATTTATCAAATTTATCAAATTTCCGCTTTGAGGGGAAATGCAGGAAAATACAAACAAGCATTACAGTCAAATGCTTGAAAAGCTATGTAATAAATAATTCTTGTCTATTTTAACATTTTCAAACCATACGACAAAGTTGCAAAATTTATAGATTACCGAGTGATTACCTGTTCATATTCCACCCCTTGCTCGGATCTTAATCAAAGGGATTTTTCGTTATGGGGCCATTTAAAGAATTTGGTTTTTAAAAGAAATGCTGTAACTTTCGCTGATGTGCAGAAGTTTATAGCGTTGTGCTAAGGAGTACTGGCAATCAGATGATGAACACACTGTTCATTGGCTGCAGATTTTACAACTTAATGATAGGGTCCACATTGAACATGATCTCTATCGATAGACAGTGTTTAACTTGAAACAAATGACAATTAAATCTGTAATAAACAAAGTTGTTTGCATTAAAATTTGTAGCATGTTTACATTTTGATGTATGTCCCCTCAGAGCGGAAGTTTTTAAAATTTTAATTTATTTTATTTTAATTTATTATATTTAATTTATTTATTTATTGCAAAACCTTTGGGTGCTTCCTTTGAAATGTCTATATACAAATTTTCGACTCAATCCGCATTTTAGTTACAGCTGAATAGACCAAGTTTAATTATGTGTCTACCCAGTGTATATAAAAGTTGTCAACTTTTTCTGTTTTACTGTAATATGTAATTCCACACACATTTAATAGAAATTTTAAAAAGTATTTTTTTTTTGATGATATGAGTAAATTATTTGTTATTAAAAATAGTGTTACGATGCCTTTTCCAACTCCGACAACTATGCATTCATTTTATCAAAATATATATAATATTGCCTTACAATTTATAAGCATTTTGCTTTAAGTAGAACCATCTGTTAGTTTACCGAGCATAGAATATTTATCCTAACTCAATAAGGTCTTTCAGCAAAATATTAGAATTTTTTAGACTTATTCATAGATTTTAATACGTGAAAACCTGATATTCCAGCAAATCTAATATCTTTCTAATCAATCTTCATACTGTAACTATAAGTTTATTTTATAAGCTTCACCCCGAATAAACACTCAGAGAAATGTGTGATTAATAAAGCTCGTAAACAGTTTTCCTTAAACTGCTCTACAAATTTTCGACTGGATGAATTCAGAGTTTCCTTTGCTAATAAATTCACGCTCCAGGGAATTTATTGTATGTACTTTATTTAATCTTAATTACTGCTATAAGCTTCATTGAAGTAGTCTAAATTTATCACTAAGATGTAAAGAACTTTCAAGTAATGTAAATTTGATCTAGGTTGTTGTACGATAAGCTTTTAAAAAAGTATAAAAGAGCTTATAAAATCGATCATTTATCATAATTAAATTTCTTCATAAATATGAAATGCTAGAATAAATATTTTATAATTATTTTATAATTATTTACAAAAAAAAAAATTTATGAAGAAGAATTTCTTATAAATATATAATTTGAAATGATAATAGTGTCTTTTAATTTCTCCTGTTTCTGTGTTCAATTTAGGATACCTTGTTACTTGAGAATTACTTAAAACTATTTTTGTGTTTAAATAATTGCGACATACGAGTGTTAAAAATTACCACTATAATGCACACTGTTTATAAAAAAAAAAAAAAAAAAAAAAATTCTGAGATAAATAAATTTGATTATATCAAACAAAATATGCCATTCCAAAGAATGTATAATGTAAAATTTCTTCAAAAGGATATGAACTTTTTTTTTTTCGTTAATTTCGAAATTTTAGAACGAGAATTCTATAGTTCAAAGCCATATTCTTTTTTTGTTACATTTTTTTTTTTTTAATTTACTTTTTTCATTCATGCCGAATGCACTTAAACATTCATTTAGGGAGTAATATGTTTGTATTGTGAGCAAATGATTCTACAAAAGAATTACAAATCATATCCCGTTTTTATAATCTTTCTCTTCATATGTTAGGAAAAAACACATTCTCTGAAAACATAAATCACAACACATTTTTTATGGAAACACCCTAATTTCAAACCATTATTTCTTTATTATTATTCATTTATAACATTACAAAACACTAAAATTACCATGCATATTTCTTTCTATTTTTAGGAATAATGAAAACTTTTTCTTTTCTTAAGAATACGCATGTATATTATAATGTCTTTTTGTCTTTATCTCTAAATGAAGTTTAACAACTCCTTTGACTGATGCTGTTTTTAAAATTGTAAAACTGAAGTTTATAACATTTAAAACGTCTCAGCATCAGTGCATTAGCCTCTGAGCCACCACAAATATAAAATTCCAGAACAAATATAAAACAACAGCAGTCAAAGAGTTTTCGCCGACAACATAAACATTATTTTTCGTATAGTGGTAAAATAAAATTGTATTAAAACTTTATAAAACTAATGAACCAAAAAGTTTTTTTTTTTAAGGCTTTTTATTATTTTTTTTTTTTATACAAGATGCCAAATTTCAAACAAATTCAAAGTTCTAAATATCCGTCCTGTATAACTGTGTGTTTAAACTTTATTGTATCAAATTACAAAAGCAACTGAAAGATATGTTAAAGTATATTTTATAAATGCCTATCTATTTGTATGCATAATTTAGAGAATACGCTCCCCAATTACAAAACCGCATAATATGAAATTGACAACAGCGTACATACCGCAAAGTGCATAGGACCACTGTTTATTTTTATCTAATTAGTCTTTATTTAAGTGCTTGTTTTTTATTTATTTATTGAAAAATGTTGTCATATGTTTGTTCTAAAAGTGTCCATTACCAATTTATTTATAGTCCCTATTTTAAATGAAGAAACAGCCTTTTAAATAATACGGAAAAATTCCATAAGACAATTTTTTCACTATGTCATAATTTTTTTTAATTTTATTTTTAAAAGATATAATTATGCACTTTTTCCAATAAATTGAATATAAAAACATGATTTATCTACATAAGTATTATAAAAATTTAAAAACTATAACTTTTTTAAAAGTAGTACTTGAATTTTTTTTTTATAACATAGTCCTCTTTCCTACCTAATTTTGAAAAAAATTTTCTAAGTACATTATCCACTTACCTCTAATAGATACAGAATTAAAACTCGTTTCAACTTTTCGAGACACCCTATACAGCCGTTAAACATATTTTGCTTTTTCCTATCAATACATATGGTAGAGAAAGTATTGTTTTGGGGTCAAAGTTTCGGAAGTGAGTTCTTGTTTTATTTAAACGTTTTGGGTTTCTCTGAATCCAAAAATCATGATTTTAGAGGTTGGTCTGTATGCGTGTGTCTCTGTCTGATATTAACATAACTCAAGAACAAATATTAGCAGGAATTCCAAACTTGGTATTCTGAATCTACATCTCATAGTGATGCTACGCAAACCCTAGTTAAAAAAAAAAAAATCAACGAAAATTTTTAATAAATAACATTTTGCCGTATTTCAAAGGATTTTACGGGTATTACGAAGAAAAATAAAAACAACAAGTTTTCTTTAATAAATGTTTATATTTTTTAACGGTCTCATACAGGTTTATTTCAAGAAGTCCGAAGTACCTGCCGTATAACTGTAGTATTTTTTAATGGTTTCCTTTTAAGTTTTTTTTTTTTTTTTTTTCAGATTTTTTTCTGTAGCAGAATTTTTATTGTGATCAAGCAAATGGTTGTGTATAGGGCCATCCAAGAGAATTCAAATACATTATAACTCTTGGTGAAATTTTTAATAGGTACATTTTGACATCAATAGACCGCACTAGACCAAATGAATATTTACTTGTTATATGCATAAAAGCATGTTTCATGCAGAATATGGTATAAAAATCATTCAACATTCGTTTACAGGGCTACTCAAAATAACTAAAATATAGTCTTATGTACTTGGAAATTGTTGAAAGTGCATTATAGGTTGTGCTGTGTGTCATTAATATAAGATTATATTTAAGTACACAATGTGGAATATACAAAATTTATAGAAAGCATTCAGGGCTACGAATATTTAAGCGCAAAAGTTCTTTTTTATTGAAAGTAATTGGTAGAAGTGATTTTCTATAATTTACCATATCCAGTAAAACTGCTAAGAAAGGAAATTTAACTATTTATACCTATACGGTAGATAAATTATTTTTAAGTTTGTTTTTGGCGCCTGTTTTTGTATAATTACGTTTTAGAGATTCCTGAATACTAAAGTCAAGTTTTTAATGGTTGATCTTTCTATATGTCTGTTATCAGCGTAACTAAAAAACAAATAATTTCAGGCAATTCAAATGTTGTATTTTGAAGTCTTTATGAAGTTTTTACTTAAAAAGATTGAGCGAGATTGATACGTTTCGAGAAGTTGTGTGGATGACATTTGTCTAAATAATGTGGAATAAACTTTTAATTTTAATATCAGCCTTGAATTCTACATAAATTTAGGTTCTATATTAAAACGGGGGGTTGAGGGAGGTGGTAGATTCCCTCACACAGATTTATGTATTAAATAAAACTGTTCTTTTAACTAGTTTATAATCTTTTCAACGTAGATATATACAGTACTTGTTATCTTACCATTTAAACTGCAATCTGTCTTTATAGTATATAAATGCAAGTTAAGAAAAAGTCATGTAAGTGCCACAACAGAGTATTTTAAACCATCAACAGTACATTTGAGAAACAAAAGGTAACTTTACAAAGAAAGATAATATTTTACTTTACTTTTTGTAGTCGGTTATAATTATTTTTATTTTTATTGACACCAAAGAAAAAAGCAGTAGAAAAACCAAACCAAAAAAAAAAAAAAAAAAAAAAAAAAAAAAAAAAACACTTTGTCTTTTTTATCTGAAATAAATAGATCTCTGTTCTAACAAGAATTAATTTTATTAGTATTAGCACATAGTTAAAACAAAAAGAAGGATAAAATTAAAACTGTTTGTCTACGATTAAACATATTTTAAAAATGGCATTAAAATATCATGCTTGAAAACTTACATTAAGTATCATAAAAAATTAGTGCAACATACAATGATTTTAAACTTTTTATTTAAAAACACTTTTTATGTATGTTTCCTCATGAATTACGCCTTAAATTAAAATTTTTAATTGAGTGATATTTAGAAAGAAAAATTAAAAATGTAACACAAAAGTTGCAAATTCTTTTCAAAGACAAAGTTTAATACATTTAAGCAAATTTTAAAAAGAATCACTTGGAAAAGTTTTTAGTTGATTTTTGATTCTTCATAATACTTAGTTAAAAACTTTAGTCCGATTATAGCGCGATGCTTTGGATAGAAGAAAACAGAAACTCCTTTTTCTTTTTCTTTTCTATTTCCTTCTTCTTCTTCTTCTTTTTTTTTCAGAAAAGGGTTTAATATCTGTATGTTTAAGTAGAAGAATATTTTAAATACTATTATATATTTAAAATGCAAGTAACTTAAGAAGGAGAAAGTACTACTGCAATATAAGAACTTACACCCACTTATTGTGCCTAAGTCTGCATTGCTTTTAACTTGTTACATAAAAGGATATCTTCGGTAACCTTATATAAATTGAAATGGCTTAATAATCATTATTAGTTTTAGAAAAAAAAAAAAAAAATGTTAATTATTTTATTTTATTCTTTATTTCTTTATTTTTATTTATATATTTATTATTTGAAATAAAGGTTGGAAATGAAGAACAAACGAAGCCAAACGTGTTCCTTTCCAAACAGAAAAATTGTAAATTTTCTATATTTCCAAATAAATTTTATCATAAAGAAAATCTCTTCATTTTTATTTGAACTTTTATACTTTCAATGTAAGATCTGTAATTTTAATTCAACATTCTCCGTTAAAGTTGAAAACAGCGATGACTTCAAAGGTCGCATCGGATGATGCAACTTGGCCTCTTAAAGATATCGAATTTTCTGCTTGTTAGAAGTTTGGAAAAACAGTTCCTCACAAACAGAACTGAAAATTTTGAGAAGCGATAAAATTATTGGAATTTAATATTGAATGAAAAGTGCTTAGATTATTGATTTGTATGCTCGTCCATCGGTAATTTGGATTCCTGCATTACTTGTTGCTACAATACTTAAATATTACATGTTAGTACACGTAGAAATATGATTTAGAAACATAAATTAAATAAATAAGTTACAAAAATTTAAGAATATTAAATGAAAGCTAAATTTGTGTAAAAATCGCTGCTGTATGTTAAAGATACAGCATGAGACTAAGCAGAGTACACAATTATTCAAGTTTTAGTAAAAACCATTTTATATAACATTTAAACGCCATGGAATTAAGTCCTTAACCAAATCCGTACTCTTTCATGGAGAAAAATCGTAATTTTTTTTCACAAATTCAGGCAAAATAAAAAATAAAATAAAATAAAATAAAATAAAAAACATGTAATCAATGAAAATTTTTAAAATACGTTCTGTATTCAAAGAGTTACGAGAATTTTCATTGTCACAGAATACTTTACAGTGCAAAGTGGGAAAATGCCCACTTATTCTTCCATCTGCTAAACTAAATTTTCATGCATTTATTACGCTTTAATGAACTGGATAAAATTACAGAATGACATTCCTTCGTGTGTCACTTATCCATTCCTAGATCTACTGTCATGGCAAACTGCTGTGATAGCTAATCACTGCGTAGGTGACGAAAAGACTCACATATTACATCTAATTTAATAAGACCGTGAACCAATTTTTTGTCAAAATCCTCTAGTTATGTAGAAGTAAGAAATTAACTAGTTACTGTAAATAGTGGATCTGGCTCTAAAGAATTAATCAATGTTAAATAATGTCATCATTAAAAATATTAAAAGTAAAAAGTAAAATTCGCATACTGCAATTTTGGTACTTTTACGCATACTGTCATTAGTGCACAACCCTTTAGTCATTAGTCATTACCCTTTTAA
This sequence comes from Salticus scenicus, assembly GCA_963930645.1. NCBI lineage: Eukaryota > Metazoa > Arthropoda > Arachnida > Araneae > Salticidae > Salticus > Salticus scenicus. The sequence continues at coordinate 205,250,301 of OZ005657.1, read as the reverse complement.
TTCACAGCAGATTCTAAACTAAGGAATAATTTAAAAATACTTAAGCACATAAAAATATTTATAATTACTTTTTTAATTATTATTATTATTATTAAAGCACAGTATTACTGTGTAATATATAGATAATGAGAATATTTTTCAAATAATAAAAATAGAACAATATAAAAATACTTATTATTTTTTTTTCTAATAAATGTAAAATAATTATTTTTTATTTATTTATTTGTTTATTTATTTTTGAACAATATTACGTGTTTGTCTCAGAACTAATTGATTATTGGTTAGTTTTCTTTAATTGGTTGTTAGAAAAACTTAAATGATGCCAAATTTTCTTTCACATTCCATCGCACAAAGCAACTTGCGTAAATACGGGCTAAGATCCATTAATTAACACTCCTACGGAGCCACACCCCCCCCCCACCACCACCACCACCAAACACACACAGAGGAGTTATGACCTTTGTGCAGTCAATTGATCTTAACCCCAACATCAACACCACTTCCATTGCAAATGTTTAATATCCGATTTTTTTAATAACAGTTATTTATTTGTTTAATTAATTACACTGCTCTGAAAAAAAAATTGAGTTCTGATACCATTCTTGCTGATTCTTGTGTAAAATGACCTCTTGAATCCCAATATGACTCCCATTTTGCCCAGTCACCCACCGTTTTCTAGAAACACCATCCCTCTCTCAATTTTTTCCCCTCTTCGATAATTTTATGACCATGAATTTGGTTTGATGAATGAAAAAAATTAATTTAACACCTAAAAACAAAAACATATAAAGTTTAAAAAATAACATTAATAACAGATTAAAAAAATATGTAAGATATGTAATACATAATTTCAGTGGCAAATCCCCCCTAAATTTTCCCCTTTCCGCAAATGTTGATGTTTTAGAATTTTTTAACTCTGTAGTCCCTCAGAAGATATTTAACGGTTAAAATTATCCTCCCCCTTCCTAAAAATCAAATTTATAGCCATAAAATCACCGAAAAATGATAATAATAGGGGCCGATCCTAAAAAACGGATGGTGATAGGGCAAAATGGGCATCATATGCGGATTCAGGAGGTCATTTTACATAAGAATATGCTGAAAAGGTGTCAGTAGTAATTTTCATGCCAAGCTGTGTTATAAGATTATTTTTAACTATAGTAACCAGATTATCCTTCGTTAATCCTTCGTTACGTAATGATTTATAAATTATACCGGATATTAAAAATTATTTTTTAAAATATGACTTCTGACTTTTTGACTTCCAAATAATGGGAAATTTCTCACAGAAAATTGAATATTTCTTAAATAAATGTCTGACATTATTATTATATATTGATATGTAAATTTAATGGCTGCAGTTCATCAGAGTTATTATTTCCATAACCATCATAATAGTTTAAGACTGTTTAAATCAGTTGTTTAATATTTTGCTAAAAAAGAAAGAAAAAAAGAAAAAAGAATATTTATCATGTGTCACCAAACTTAATGTAGCACAAAATAAATAAATAAATAACTTTAATTTGTATAATTATTCTGTCATAACTTTTTATTTAAAAACAAAATTTTAAAATATGCCAAATCTTTTGAACTAGTGTAATATTTTTAATATGCAATTCATTTCATCTGTTATATATTGAATCTAAAACAAAAGAAATTGAAAGATAAAACGTTTAATAGAAACAAAAACACTACATGAAGAGATAAAAATTTGCACTTTATAACACAAAAAATAAAGAACGGAAATACTTTCTTGTGCGAAAAGATCTTCAAATGTTCTTTTAATATTTTTCTTTTTCGGTTTTTTAATGTAGTGTTTCTGAAGCTTCTCGGAAATATTAAGAACTTTTTAAAGATTTCCAAAAGATTATGAATACGAAATGTATGGTTTCTGGCGTTTTTTCTTGCTTAAGTCGCGATCTCTGAACAGGGTGGGTAGACTCCCACGTGTGACAAGCACCTCACGTGCAAATTTTGTGCACGCGGGCGCAGCAACCACCGGTTGCTTAGCAACGATGATCTCTTTTCCGGGCTGAAGCTCCAATGCATCCAGGAAGAGACTGGACTTAGAATGCCGTTAACTTTCAAAGCAGATAACGTTAGTCTCGATTCCCCCAACGAACTCATGAGTGACATATGAAAAATTACGGACAGTGAGGGGGTACTTCGAACGGAGTCCATGCTCTACGGACATTTCGGAAACTTGAGCGTCTTGGAGACTGCGCAGAAGCGGCAAGAACTCAGATGCCGCCAAAGGGTAATGAATTTATTTACTTTTATTACTTTTAATTAATTAAAACTTATTGCGTAACTACTAATGACAGTCTCATTCATATTACTGGTAATGTTTAGTCTCTTCGACACTCTAAATTAGTGTGTATATTACTCTATTTAAAGGCAGTTAATTACTGATAAAGTTTAATGAATAATTCACTGTTCTAGAAAAGGATTTCAAAAACTTTAGAGTAAACACTTATAGCGAGTAAAGTTTACTTAAAATTTATATGTTACACCTTTATAAAAAATACTTTATTAGTTTTAATTTGTTTATTATTTGAAGCAAAGAATATTAGTATTTTCTTATTTTACAAAAACAAAGTATTTTCTTTCTTTCTTTATATCTGTTTTCATTGTCGTGTGAGGTTTTTTTTTTCTTTCAATTAATTACCGAACTATCATTGAGAAAAGAAAAAGGGAAAGATAGGAAAAAAGTTTATTTACGACTTAAAGGTACCGTATGACATTTTTGTAAACAATCTATTTGTTACATATATTTGGAGTTAATTACTTATTAGATTTTTTATTTGTCTAATGTTTTTAGAGAAATACTCTTCCAAAATTAAAATCATGATCGAATGTTTTAATCGAGAGTTATAGCAAACCAATTAAAATGATATTTATTAATATTACTTAAACTCTAGTTCTAGGCAAATTATGTTTTCAGTTTTTTATTTTATTTTTATTATTATTAGCTTAAGAATCGTGAATGTTTTCTTTTACTCTAAAACTTTTATTTATTAGTTATAAATATAAACATATTTATATTATAGAAATATAAAATTTTCAAAGTAATGAAGTGACTAAATAAAAATAAATGTAATGAATAATTTGATAAAGTGAATAAAGCAGATTAAACATGTTTACCATAAAATTACCATAATCATGTCATTATAGGTAATTATTTTTCAGGTTTTTATGATTAAAAAAAACTGTCTTTTACAAAATGTATGTTTTAAATATCTAAGGTTAGGGTGTTTTCTCGAGATTTAAATTTTAGTAACTTTTCATACTTTAATTATTATTTCGTTTCTTTCTGTTTAAAAATATTAATAACGGATTAATGACAAATTAAGTAATCATCATAGCTGTTAACGTATTCTATAAATATTTTAATTCTGTATGATGGTGTTTTATATATAAAAGAAAAATATCTTTTATAAATTGGAATAGAACATTCTTAATGTTCACCGAATGTGTTAAATGTTGTATAAAGGAAACCTGTGTATTAAAACTGCATATTAATTTTAATATTATGTATGAAGTATATATGCGTTTAATTTCCAATTTTTAAAAGCTTGTATTTCTCTAAACACTCTAAGTATTCTGCATATAAGATACATTTTTAAAGAAGGTAAATTTTTAAAAATATGTATCTAATTTTATCATGTATACACTATCAAAACTTATGGCATAACTATATAATGGTTGTATGAATATCTCTTCTGTCATTTTTCATATCATATACCATATAACGCGTTTGTATTATATACGTATTGCTATACTTGTCAACATACGCAATTTTTCCATTTTATTTAAGCGACGTTTGCTTTATAAACAACTATAGAAAATTTTACCATAATTATATATATATATATATATATATATATATATATATATATATATATATATATACACTTCTTTATTCTTAGTGGTTCGCTGTATGAACTGTATCAAAGATACCAGATATGAGAATAAGCAGTTTGCTAAACTTATAGGCATAGTTGAAAAAAAAAATCATAATGTAATATAAAATATAAATCTAATATTACTCTGCATTTAATGTTATTTTAGTCTATCGTTTATAAAGATTTTAAAAAGTAATGGCTTTAAATATGACCATGTGCCTTTTCTTTTTTGTTTTACAGTGAAGAATTATAACTATATATTGCGTAAAATAAATCATTAGAACGGTAGCCACATTTCCACAGACAAAATGACTATTTAATGAAATGAAGTAAAAACTTAAATAAAGATTAAGCAGATATATATATTCGCTCTGGTGTTCGTAAACCTCCATTACATTCAGATTAACTTCCAGCTGTTATACGGCCACGATAGTGGCTTAGAGGTTCTGCTCACTGGTCTAGAAGTCGAGGCTTTGATGTTTGAACCCAGAACCTTCTTTGAACCCAGGTCGCTCTCATTGGCCAAGTCGTTCCGCACTTCTGTGGTTTTCTTCGAAACTCGTGTCAGTACTTATAAAAAGACCCCCCTAAGGCACCCTACCAAGACAACAAAAACCCTCACGTAATCAATTGATCTTATCCGTAAGAAAATAAATAAATAAATAAATAACACTAGCTATATCATAATTACATTTAACGTAAGAAAAAATAATATTTAAATTTAAGTTGGAGATCATGCCAGTTTTTTGTCAAAGTTGTAAATATTTCTTGAAGATTAAAGTCTTTTTTTTTTTTTTTTTTTTTTTTTATTGTCATATGCATAAATAACGATTGTATACGCTCGAGGTAGAAATTTAAATGGGCATCCAATGAAACGGAGTAGTTTATAAAGTAGTAGATAATTATAATAGCAGATAATATGATTTTATTGATAAATTGCCCGTGTTAGAGGTAAAAACCTATATTGGTTCTAGTACGAATTAAAATTTTATTCAGTTTTATTTTAATAATAATAAATAAAGTTTAAATTATTCTAATCATGTTATAATGATTACCGAGAAAGATTTTTTTTTTTTTTTACATTCGTTTTAGACATGTCTCAGTTTTTATGATTGGTGTATTGTGTTATATGCAATAATGTTAGTTATAAAGAGTTGATTGGTATGTATGATATTCTTATGTTATTTAAACAGATACATGATGCATTAAAATTAATTGCACATTAAAAGATTAATTCTGTGATAATTTATTTTATTTTTTGGATTCCTGAATAAATTAAAATATTTAACCATGTAAATTTTTATTTAATGCATTTTTATAACATATAAATATCATGCATATAATATGCTTTTATACAACATAAATCAAACTAGACTTTTTATATTTTTATGAATTTTGTCTCAAAATGTACATAATTAAACAGTTACGGAAATAATGTTATTTATAAAATAAATTTATAAAATTTAACGTTATATTTAAAAATAGATATATGTAAATTTCAACAATAAACTAGGCATATTCCGTGTGAAATAATTATGAAGCTGGATATTTTTTATTAACTGCCTTCTCTGAAAATGATTAAACTGTAATTCATTTGAACAAAAAAAAATTCAATTCAGGAAAATTTCCCAGAATGATAGCAATTATAAAGCGAGCATAGAATTCTATTTTATCTTTAACTCAGAATCTTCTTGTTCCCTAACAATGAAACACTATCAATCAATAAATTTTACAAAAGACGCGTCTTTTGAAACGTATGGTTAAGAAAATACGCTGCCTTTTCTATTGTTTAAAGTATTGAACTTAAATATACTTTGTTATGGTATTTCAAAATGTGTGCAAAAATTGCATTTAATTCAGTGTTTCCGAATAACTTTTAAGGCTGCATTATCATTTAAAATTTCAGAAATTCTGGTATAGTCTTGAATATTTTGTTCTGACTAAAGAATCGTTTTTCTTTAATTTTTTAAGCAATATTGTATAAACTAATTAACGTAAAAAAGTTCAGAACATTTTTTTGAACATCAAGACATTAATTTTCGCTTCAAGAAATCAAATACATAACTGCTAATTTTTAGGATCTTTTTATAGAATAACCACCTTTATTTTCTAACTGTAATTTACAATACAATTAAATAAAGATAATTACTAGAAAAATGTTACTAAATTTTTTTATTAAACATTAGTCGTAATAAATCTTCCGGAAAAAAAAAGAAAGAAAAACTTGACAATTATACAAATATGTCAATTCCAGCAGTAGAAAGAGTAGAATAAATCAAAAATAATAAGAAGAAAGTTGAAGAAAAATCTTAAGTGTATCTGCGGCAAAGTTTTGATTTAAATTTGAATACATGAAAAACCTATGCCTTTAAATATTTCTTTCATTTCTTTTTTTAATTTGGTCCGCCTAATAGCTGAATGGTTACCCTAATAGCAAACTTATCCATAGTACATCCTGAGAATTTTCTTGGGATGTACTTTACCCTGAGGATTTTCTCTTAAGATATGCTGTTTAGGTAGTGCTCTAGCATTCAGTTTCTAGATGCTCACTACGAATCTCTATTCAGGCATGGATTTTCGTAGTAGTTGGAACACAATTTCAAGTCGAAGACACCGGTCTGATGAGCCTTAGTGTACAAAAACATTTCTTCGAGTGACAACTACCAAAGTCTTTATATTTCTTTCTTTGCATTTCTTAGCAAAGTCTTTGCATTTCAGTACTTCTGCAACAAACGTGGTTCTTCTTAATATATAAATTCCTCACTCTTTCCCAGTATCAAAAAAGTCTTTGAATTACGCAATAATTTTGTTTTGTAAAGCAGTTTGAGGAACACTTTAAAACGCCTTTGTTAAAAAAAAAATTAACAACAATGATAGAAATCTAAATAATAAGAGCATTAAAGGGAAATGTCCATGAGGAAAACAAATTTAATACTGTTCATTTATTTTTAACGTATACTTTTTTAAAACGAGTTTAAATTAAGCATGCATAAATATATATATACAGTAACCGCCGCTTAATAAAATCACTGGTTAATAAAATCAGCCACTTAATCTGATCAAATTGCTGAAACAGGAATCAAATCAATACACATTACTTTTAAAGCCGCCGCTTAATAAAATTAGCATCGCCGGTTAATAAACTCAAAAATATCACCTCAGCAGCCAAAAATAGCAATTATGCACCCTAAAAAAAATTTTCTTATTTACATTGTGATTTTTTTTTTAAATAAGAAAAGAAATTAAAGCACAACAATCCCTCCGTTGTCGTTCATTGTCAAAGATTTTACACTTGCATCACAGTTACAAATTAAATCACTTATCTCCGTAACAATTTCAAGAAACGTATTCTTCAAAACGCAGTAATAAGTTACAAATTTGAATTGAAATGGTATATTTTTTTTTTATTTCTAATTATTAACAGGCAATTTCTAGTTCTTATTTTGAAATTACTATAATTCTTGAGGTTTAAACGAAAAGATTTTAAATTTATAAGAACAACGTGAACTTTTAGTAAAGTAATGATGATTCCCCTCAATTGAAAGTGCATGGGAACTTGGAATGCGTTTAATTTATTTATATCGAAGAAACAATTAATTAATTATCTATCAAAAATGAATTAATATTGTTTACTAATTCTATTATTCTTTACCTTTTGAAGTTTTTTTCCAAATTCAGGGAAGTAATACTTTTTCCTTAAGTTCAGGAACGTTCGCCGGATATAAAAATCAGCCGTTTAAAAAAATCACTTTGGCTCAGAACGCGAATATGATTTTAATAAGCGGCGGGAACTGTATATATATATATATATATATATATATATATATATATATATATATATATATATATAGCATTGTAGACAAAGGAATACAAGTTTTAAAAGTGAATAAATCATATATTTTAATGATCAATATGAAGGTAAAATAACTTAACTGTACTTAATCTCACTTTATCTATATTATGTAACTTATATTTTATGCAATAATTCTATATTATTTGTTATTTGTCAGCATTGCACATTTACATACAAGATCATCAGTTCTAATAAATTTCAGTTAATCAACCAATTATTTATTTTAAGTTTAGATGAATTATATGATTATATTTTATATTTTCTGAAACCTATTGTTATTAAGAGTTTAGAGGATCTTAACCCATCGCCCAAAATAAATAAATAAATATATAAATAAATAATAAGAAGTAAACCCTACACTCCTATTAATGTCGGCTATAATGTTACAATACTTGATCCTCTTCCTATTGAAAGAAAGATCAAAGCCTTTTTTTTTTTTTTTTTTTTTTTTTAAATAAATAAAATACTCTGTACAAAACAGAATTTAATTTAATATACGGCGGGACTTTTTTTAATCTATTATTCCACATAAGAGCATGCGATAACTGGGTTTCGTTCTTTTGCAGCAGTTACTGTATACATTTCTTAAAACTTTTGCTACAACTTTAATATAGAACTCCATTGGCGGCTTTTAAATTTTTGTTTTTATTTTGGCGATGAATTAAGATGGCTATTGCAATTGGGTAGGTAAAGATCATGACGAGAAACAACAAACTTCAACTTTCACAAAAGATTCCTATACTAATGCTGTTACATTTCTTCAACATGATTTTCTGATTTTTTTTTTTTTTTTTTTTTTTAACTTTATACGATAAGGAAAAATATTTTTTAAACTAGTAACTTTAAAACTTTAAATATACTAAAAGCGTAAAATAATAATAATAATAATAATAATAATAATAATTAAATAATCGTGTCCCTCAATTTAAATAGAAGAAAATTTTTACACGTTCATTTTGTTAGGGGTTGGGGGTATAAAAATAAATGTATTTCATTTTATGTCGAAAAAAAAAATAATAATAAAATAAACGCCTTTTATTTCATCAACTTTTTTTTAAATGATTTTAAAGTTAAAATGGGGGTTTTCATTAATATCGCTTGGACTAATATCCAGTTGAACTAAAAAATATGGCGTTATGTAGATTTTTTCCTGATTAATAAGTGAACCAATTTTCTTAGCTATCCGTTGAATGGTATAGTTTTAAAACGAAATAAAACCTGACATAGTATATATAGTTGATTCAAGGTGGGTTTTTCAAAAATTCTGCAGCACTGAAATCGCTCTCTGAAAACAATAGTCCTGTTTTACTTAATGTACATTAAAAATAAACAATTTTAAATATTTTGACGCTTTATTTAATATTATACACACTTTGATTCAAATGTTATAAGCAAAATTAATTGTAACTGATATCAAGATCGTACTTTATTACATTTCCGTACTCAAATGCTTATTTTCTCACATAGGCTTCTTTGCCATACTGTCAGCAATATTTTGAAATAACTTCGTTTATTGCTCTAAAATTGTGCAACTCATTTATATAAATAGCTACAACATGGATCAACGCTTTGTAAAACTAGCTTAGCTTTTACTTCTTTTTTTTACAAATTTTATGCTTTATTTATTTTAAAAACAATAAATTTTTAGTTAGGTTTAAATCTGTAATTAATTTTATCAAATATGTTTTTTAAAAAAATTTTAAGACTATGACAAAGCTAGTAGTTTAATATTACGGTAAGATATCTTTTTACGATAAGATATTTTACATATAATAGCGTATAATAAGAAACAAAATCATTTTTGTAATTACAGTTTAATATATTTCAAAAAAAAAAATTCGGATTTAATTTACTCGTGAATAATATAGTAGGCAGTGAACAAATTCTCATACCTTTACTCCAAGTTTAGAGATAGTGACAGCTTTTTAACAATGTTGTTAATTATATTATTTATATGATGTGATTTTTTTTTTTTTTTAGAACTACTAATATTATGAAAATAATATTATTCTTTTTTATGGCGAAATTATTGTAATGATTAAACATTTGACAAATACTGACAACTTTGAAAATATTATCAGTATCATATTTATAAATTAACTTTTAAACCACTATTCGAATTTAATAATATTTTTCCATGCTAACAAATAATATATTATGAGCATTAGGTTACTTTTTAAACGATATAAATAATATAAAAAATAATCGAAGGACTAATAAAAGAGCTTGAAACATATTAAAAATTATTAAATATACAAAGACTCAGTAATGCTTCCTATTTTTCATTCACATACTTTATTGAGTTTTTGCATATAATAAAAATTTAATCTTAGAAGAGATAAATAATTTCCATTCATTCATTTTATTGTGACTCAAAATTATTTCCTTATACGTATTTAAAATTTGAACTTATTCTTCTGCAGCTAAATTAATGATCATCTTAAGGTTATTTAGCATAATAAACCAATCTATTTTTTTAAATAATATAACATAAAAAAGAGCAAAAGAAAATAACTTTAACGGCGTAATTAAATTTGTTTACTGATCATTAACCGCAAGCACGTTAAACAAACTCTCAAATAAGAAATATATATATATACATTACACTATAAAAACAGATTTTTCATTAGCACGTCAAACTTTAAAAAAATAAGATACTTAAATTATAATACTTAATAAAGATAAATTAGCTAATACGTAAATGAACTTATTTACTTTGTAGTTTAATTAATAAAGGAATATTAAGAAGCTTTTGTCATGCCATTCGGTTTGTTTGCACTATCTATATTTGAATTTATCACAACAGTAGTGTATGTTGCTACTAAGGCAAAATTGCTAGATCTTTAAACCAGTAACTTTGAGATGAAAGGAATTTTCGATTGATTGCGTATTTGAAACAATTCTAATACATCCAAAATATACAGTCAGATTAAATTATAAACATACTCAGAATGTGTATATGAACTTTTAAAACAGATATTCGTCTTAAAAAGTTTATTACGCAACATAATTAATTTCTTTTGAATCTGGCGCAACATAAATAAATGAAATAACTCTTTAAGTAATTTTGAGTAATCTTGAAGGCTATTATTCATAATTATAAATATCCAAGACATCTTGTGTATTCAACAAATAAACTTTTACACGAAATGATGCTTAAAAACATTAACCGCATAAAAAGCCATATATAATTTTTTCTCAGCCAGCAGGCTTTACGCGCTTCTCTGGTCATTAAGTTTAAATAAATTCTTAAAATTTAATATCAATATTTATTCAATATATATATATATATGTCATTGAAATCAGTCGAAACCTCAGTTAAAAGTCTCGCTGCCTTCGATAGTGATTTTCTCGTCCACAACATGACGAGTCCGTGGCCCCACTACCTTCGGTACCCTTTAACCGCATTTCACTCTCTCCTACCCTGCAAGTAAATTTAGGAATTTCGTGAAATCCCATTAAAATGCACATTCCGTGCTCTTAACCAACACCCAAACACAAAAATTCGCCATTGTGAGATAATTTGGAGCAGAGTTATACTTGAAATCCTGTTTTTTTATCTCGCCGCCCCAAGTGGGGAAGGAGGTAATTTTGCAAAAATCGCTTTATAATGCATGTTGGTTACACATAACCAACCTGCACATCAAAAAATCGTCTTACTGGGATGATTTGGAGCAGAGTTACGCTTGAAAACGTGTCCCCCCCCCCCTTGGGAAAGGGCGGGGAAATTCAAAAACCTCTTGATACTGTTGGTTTCTCCCTAGGAGTAGAAAGAAGGATATATTTACGTATCCTAAAGAAGGAAGAGAAAGAAAGATATATTTACTTTTTACCAATTTCGTTCTTTTATTTGTTTTTTCTTTCTTTATGTTTTTAGAAAAATAGATTTAAATTTGGAGAATACTGTTTTCTTTTTTCTTTCTTTCTTTGTTTATTTCAGCGAAACCTTTTTTTTTTTTTTTTTTTTTTTTTCTTTCTTTTTTTTTTAAGATTTCAATAACTATGCAGACATGCTTTTTTTTCTTCTCTACAAAACAATATCCAATAATACATTAGGATTGATAAATATTATTCAGGTTTCACTATAGTTTTTTTTTTTTTTTTTTTTTTTTTTTTTGAAAATGCTGTGAACAACACTACTGATTCGTGTACGAAATCTTCACAAAGTTCGAAAATCCAGATTTTTTTTCTTTTTCACTACGAGAGGTATTTTTTAAAGAATTCCTTTACTTTATTTACATACACAAAATATGTCGAAATTTTCATACATTATTTAGAAGCATAGATGGATGTTTTCAATAGCATGTGGTAAAATCAGTATTATTATTATTATTATTTTTAATATTATCACACAGAACTATTTACGTATATATATATATTAGTTGAAATATTGGTTGAGATTTCATGAAATGCTTTTTCAGTCATGTTATACGCAAAAGAACACGTTGAAGATTAAACCCTAATGTGTTATAATGTATGCGAAACACACTGATTTTGTTCATTTTGCAATAAACTTAATCCCTTTCATATTTCGTGCAAAGTTTTACGCATAAACATAATTTACTAATGGGAAAATGGACAAATAATTTTAAGATAAGGCAAATGATCTGTCCTCTGAAAATATTATTAAATTTTTTTCCTCTATCATTTTTTTTAACATACCTCCCCCTCCGCTACCAAAGACAGAAGAAAATTAATTTCATGGTTTTATGTAAAAGAAATGTAAGGAAGTAAATGTAATATCTATATAAAATAAATTTTGATAATTTATACTTACTTTTAAATAATATCCTCCTCAACTGATAAAATAGAGTAGCTTAACTATCTACAGAAACAGTAGCTTTAATGTTACATTCAGACCCATTTTAATCAGAGTCTGTTAGCAAAGTTTTATGGGATTCATACATTTCTCCTTTATTATTATGCGCTTCGTAATGTTTTAATTTAAGTTCTTACACATAATTAAAAAAGATTTCTTTCACTAATTGTTTATTTTGCTTGTATCTTTCCGTTTATCTGAATAATTTTCCTGATCTCTTTTCATACACAGGCCTACAAAATTGAAGTTGGCAAAATTTGATTTGATGGTTTTAGCTGAATTTTATGTTTTTTAATGTGCTGAAACGGAAAATGCAGTCCATCTTTCTCTATCAAGTACAATTTTTTGTTAATACAGGGTGCTTACCGACGCAATTTCTTACTTATACCATCACAACAATAGGTTGGTTGGTTGGTTGGTTTTCATGGTTTTATATCGCATTTGTGCTGCGTTATTACAACAATAGGTATCCATGATTAATTAAGCATGAAAACATACTACAAAACTTACCATATAATTATATTGGTAGAAGAGTAATTGAAGAAATTATATAGGTAGGCACCCTGTATTGGCAAAAATCTATACGTATAGAGAAAAACTGACTTCATTTTCGGTTTCAGCACATCAAAAAACATAAAGATCAGCCGAAATTATAAAATCAAAATTTTAATTGTCGACCTATGATATCTATCCAAATGTAATCAATGGTATTATTATCGGAATTGTAAAGTGGAAGGCTGAGTACATCAAAAGCATGTTTGTTTGTAACAATTAGTCAAATATGCAGACTTTAATTTGTAGAGGAGAGCATTTAACTTAACTAATTCTAATAATTCATTGTTTACCATATCTGTGAAATCAAGATTATAGTTTGCTGCAAACTATTTTAATTTTTTAATCACATTAAAAACTGAGACAGATAATATACATTAAACATATACATTTTAAAATATTAAAAACACAAAACACAAATTTAAACGTTTCGAGCCTTTTACAGGCTCCTCATCAGTAAAAAACATCAAATGTAAATGCTGAGATGAACAACAGACTATCATTAAGTGAGTACAACGTATAAACGTTGTACGTAAATACGTTAAAATGTATATGTTTAATGTATATTATCTGTCTCAGTTTTTAATGTGATTAAAATTTAATTTAACTACGAGGAGACGTAATGATTTTTAAATATTTCAAACTAATTTAGTTTTTCTTTTTTTCGGCTGATCACATTTGGAGTTTTGTGTAGTTATAAAATGATATGTTACCAACGGCGATTACCACATTTTCCTGAAAATTATACTTTTTCTAATTCCTATTTATTAAAAGCATTTTAGTTTATTTGTCCATCATAATCGCTGTGTTTTGTATTGGTTTTATATATTAAATTCGCGTTTCACAAAAAATTTACCTCCCCCCTTGTACACAGTACGATAATTCAACGTGAATTATTTCCTGATTGCAGGAGCTATTCCATCAAAGAGGATTTATTTTCTTCCTTAACATAATCGTGTACAGCTTGTGTAAAATCGCTACAGTCAAATTCACAGTTATCTGTTCTTTTGTAAACATTTTTTTTTTTTTTTTTTTTTTTTTTTTAAGGGAGGATGGGGATCAAACTTAGGAATAAGGCTGTCGGAATACATAAATTATAAATTAGTCCTAAGGATTTGTGAACGTCAAGGTCATTGAAAGTAACATTGAAACTTAACCCATACTAACTTTTCAAAAAATTTGCCCTAATATTATTCATTCCATAATATATACTTTTAAATTCTGTTTTGCTATTCAGAAAAATCAAGGCTGATAAATCAGTTCCTGTTTTTCAAAAATTGATGTTTTTTAATTTTTCAATGTTTTTTTTGAAGATGTAAAGTGCAAATTTACTTTTAGTGAAATTTCATATTTTAACACTCAAATATAAAATATTAAAAGCCAGTTTTTTTTAAACATCGGGCAAATTCGGCCTGTTTGGATAGTTGACATTTTTGATTTTGCTGAAATTTTCTGGAGATGTTCTTTATGTAAAACTATTAGACACGTATTTTTTTATTTTTGCGAAAAAACATTTTTCTTCGAGTTTAGTGGGATCAAATCTGTTTTTTTACGAAAAACATGCCTATTTACGAAAGCCAATACTTTTTGCACCAAAAGTGAACCATGGTACTGATAGTTATTTTGTACATAAATACTTATGGTTGACTCTTGGCGCAAAGGTCAATGGTTATTCAAATCTCTAAAAAAAAAAAATGCATTTTTATTAAACTTTGACCCTCCAAATCTTCTTGTGTCAGAAGTGAACCCCAAATGTATATATTTCAGAAAATACATACTAATAAGTACCCAAAAAAAGTAAAATTTGTGTGGTTGGCTTCTGGTGCAAAAAAATATTTTACTTTGAAATTGCAAAAAATTTGCATGACTTTGAATGTCATTTACTGCTTGCGCCAAAGTCAACCGGTACGAAATTATTCGTTTACGAAGCCTTAAGTAAAGTAAAAACAAGGTCAATTTAGAAAGCTGTGGTAACTTCCTTAACTTTTATGTAATGCAGCTCTATACTTTGTATTTTGTGGTACACGTTCAATAACTTTCATTATTTTTTCTCAGTATTTATTACTATGGCATATAAAAATATTACATCAAAATTGCTTTAACTGAATTGCTATCTAAACATAAAACCTTCTTAATAACAAAAGCCCAAGTTTCACGGGGATAACGCTAAAATTAACGTCATAGCTACAAATGTATATTGAAATAAAAATAAATAAATAAATTTATATCCCTGATTTGGAAGAAAGAATAAAATAATTTAAAAAAGGAGGGTTTAATATAATATATTTGGCGTCACAATTGCAACAGTGTACATATATACGTAACTTCTTCAAATTTTATGTGTAATGCGGCTTTATACTGTGTGATGAACAGTACACAGTGTGATGAACAGTTTTGTAGTACTTGTTAAACAACTTTGATTACTTTTATTTCGGTATTTATTATTATTGTGTATAAAAATATTACAAAATTTTCTATGAGACTTCTCTCTCCATCTTACAATTTCTCAGTCACCGATCACCAAATCAAATGTATTTACGGGAAAATTTGTTTTTATTTTGCGTAATGCAGTATTCACAAGTTAAGGTTGAGTAGGTTTTACGTTGTAATAAAGTTACACAACGCATTAACAATAGTCTACAATGTTGAAATTGAGTGAGTTTAACGTTGAATTAGGAATATGCAGTCGCCAATTGGCGACAGGAGTTTCATAGTTATTGATCATAGTTATTGATCATAGAAACAGTATTTGTAGTACTCAATTTTCAATTTGATCTAATTATACTAGAAGGTCTTCAACCGCCTATTGGTCAATATTTTTAAATAAACACATTTTCAAAATTACCGCATTCGCCAAATGAAAAACAGTGGTCATAGGTCTGCTAAAACTACCTAAATAAAAAAGTTAAATATTTGTTTGTTCAAAATCTTAAATCTGAGAAAGATCTTAACTGAATCCTATGAAAATTTGACACAATATTCCACCCGAATACGGTCGTGCGGGCGTGTTCTTATACGGGGTATTGCGAATTCCCCAACGCCTTTTGCATCTTTAGAGACTAGACGGGGAAAAAGACAGGTCTTCAAACGTAAGTCTAGCCCAAATTATCCAAGGAAGTGAATTTTTGGTGTGTAAACTCGTTAAGTATACGCAACATACATTACAAATGGAATTTGCGAAAATTCCCCCTTACCCCTTTGAGGCGGGAAGCAAACAATGCATTTCTAAATGTAATTCAGCTGAAAATTATCTAAGAAGGACGGTGTTTTGGTGTGTGGCAAATTTAGCTAAATGTTTTGACTATAATTTGGTTGTTTATAGCGTTGGTCGGAAAAACAACCCTCCAAGTCATCAATTGGCGGTCCGTACATAGAATTACATCGTTTGTTTTAAATTATCTTTCATTCTTATATTAAGTTTTTGAAATGACTGGTAAAATTTATTCTTTCTCGATACATTGTTGCAATTGTGATGTCTTTTTTTTTTTTTTTTTTCTGCTAAATGATACTTCTTCCATCATTTTATTCATTCTTCCAAACCGAGGACAAACAATTTATTTTCGTTATTTCAGTACACTTTCGTAGCTATAACGTTAGTTTTAGCTTTATCTCCGTGAAATATAGGCTTTTATTATTAAGATAGTTTTATGTTTAGATAGCAATTCAGTTAGTTAAATAAATTTTGATGTAGTACTTTTATATGCAATAGTAATAAATACTGGAAAAAAGTAATGAAAGCTGTTGAACATGTACCACAAAACACAAAGTATAGAGCCGCATTACAAAAAAGTTAAATAAGTTACCATAGCTTTCTTAATTGACCTTGTTTTTGCTTTACTTAAAGCTTCTTGAACGACTAATTTCGTACCGGTTGAATTCTGGCGCAAGCAGTAAATTACCTTCAAGGTCATGGAATTTTTGGTCTTTCGCAATTTCAAAGTCAAATATTCTTTTGCGCCAGAAGTCAACCACATAAATTTTACTCTTTTTGGGTAGTTATTATCAGTATGTATGTACTGAAATATATACCTTTGTGGTTCACTTCTGGCGCAAGAAGATTTGAAGGGTCAAAGTTTTAAAAAAATGCATTTTTTTTTTTTTTTTTTAATTTTGAATGATCTTTGACCTTTGTGCCAAAAGTCAACCATAAGTATTTATGTCCCAATAGTTAGTCTGGGAACAAGAGAATACAAAATAACTATCAGTACCATGGTTCACTTCTGGCGCAAAAAGTATTGGCTTCCGTAAATTGGTATGTCATTCGTAACAAAACTGAGGACTTCATCTTTGACCCCCCCCCCCCCAAAAAAAAAACGCCATTAAAAAAAAAAAAAAAAATTACAAAAAAAAAAAAAAAATATGTGTCTAATAATTTTACATAAGGAACATCTGAAAATTTCAGCAAAATCAAAAATGTCAACTATCTAAACATGCCGAATTTGACCGATTAAAAAAAAAAAAAAAAAAAAAAAAAAAACGGGCTCTTAAGCACAAAGCATAAGTTAACGGTCAAAAATTTTCTGAATGTGAAAACGGAACTTAAAAATATATTTTGTCATGAATAATAAAAAGATAAAAAATTCCCTTTGGTTAACATAGGGTTTGGATGAGCTTCACGAATATTTTCAGTGGTTTTAGTAGAAACTCTGGCAATTTCAGTAGCCTGTTTTGTAAGATGCGTTATCGGAACAATTATTCTGCCGTAGTCTGCTACTTTCTCACAAAATTTTAAAACAGTATGTAAAATCATCTTAGCACAATAACCTACAAACTTTATTTCTGCTATAACTAGCTATATGATAAATACTGATATTTCGGATCAAACTTATATACTGATATTCGATTCAAATTTAAGGTGAAATTAAAAATTTCTAAATGAAATTAAAAATGATACAACAAAAAGTCAACAGAAATAAAATTTTTGGAAATGCTCATCGCAAAGATAGCAGTCACTTTTTTTTTAAGTAGATTCACCTTTGTCACCTTTGTTTCTTTTGAACTCGAATTCCAGAATGAACAGTGCTATGTGTTGGATAGGTATAACCAGCTCACACATCAAAAATCTTCTTTCTTAGATAATTTTGAGCAGAGTCACGCATGGAACCATGTTTTTTCCCTCTACCTCCCTTTGGGATCTAGGAGGAAGTAGAGAAATTTCGTAAAATCTCTTTGTAATGAGTGTTGGTTACGCATACCAGTCGGCACATCAAAAAATCGCTTTCCTGAAATAAATTGGAGCATAATTACGTTTAAAAACCTGTTTGAGCCATGCCATATTAATGACTCCGCTGTTCAGAAGTATTTAAAACTTCAAAATATACTTGATATTCCCAAATTATCGACTATGTTATGTCCAACAACAAAAAAAAAAAAAAAAAAGAAAGAAAAAGAAAACGAAAGAAAGAAAGAAAAATAAATCATAAAATAAATATTAAGTCCTTGATCGTCCACATTTCATCAAAGACTACACAGGGTAGGGTTGTGGGGAATATGGCCGATTGACTACACTAGAGTGGTCCTAGTTCTGAGAGGGGAGTGCCCTCCGTTGGAGTCCTTCTAAGGAGTCCTAGCCCGTATTTACGCAGATTTCTGAGAATACCACGAAAAACTCCGAACAGCTAAGCCGACGAGCGCGACCTAGGATCGAACCTGGTACCTCACGTCTACCAGCTTTGAGCGCAGAACCGCTCTGCCGCTGGTGGGCCTAAGACTATACAGGACTGAGCCTTTCTTGGTTGCTAAGCAAAGTGTGTCATCTATGGTCCAGACCACAACTTCTGCTTTAAATAAGTCAAACATTATAATTAAAATTGCGATGCTACTGTGCCCTGGGCTTAATCAGGCTCTTCTTATGAAATAAGATAATATATGATTTACCTAACCATTATATATAGAGAGAGAGCGAGAGAGAGGAAGGAGGTGTGTGGAGGGGGGTTGTACTGTTACGTTTATGTACCTTATAGTGAAAATTGTTGCCAGTTCCTGTTTGCTATATGAAATCGACAAAGTATCCTTAAACTATAATATATAAGTAAATATAATAAATAAATGTTATAAACAAACGTTATAAACAAAAACAACAGTGAAGTACTTACAATAATAAAATAAGCTTTATTAAATCACTTTAAAAGAATGTCTCATGGGTAATGCATAAAATGCTGCAGTTCTTTGAAACTTCCATTAAGAAAACAAAAGACGAATTTGTCTTTCAAAATTTTTCCCTAAAGATGTTCTTCAATCATAAAATATCAAAGCTTATTACTTCCTCTGTTTCAAGATGTATATCTCTACTGAATTATTGTTTTTTTATGGTAAATACTGTTATATGATTAAAAAAAAATACCAAACAATTTTGCTTATGACTCTAAGTTGCAAACTAGAGTGAACGAAAAGAGCTATACAAAATTTAAAATAATATAAGTAATTGAAATTCTTCTTTTTGATTAATTTTTTGATAGAAAGTTAGGGATTAGTTGACATATTTTAGAATTCATTTTTCATACTACATTTATTGCTATTCTTTTTTTCTACATTCATTGTTATTTACATAATATTTTATCTGCTTTAAATTCCTTTATAATCTGTAGATTGTTAATGATATTTTGGTCTTAAAAACTGAACATAGAACAATATTTTAACAAGTTTTTAATTATTTTACATTCCATAGTTGCCAAAATTTCGATTTTGTTCATTACATTTATCATCACTATTTTGAAATGGAATTCTGTGATAATGGACAATCGAAAGTTTATGAGTGCGTAGCACGTATGTCCAAAATATCCATCATATACATAAGGAGATTGGCTGAACTTAGCTTTAAACAGATCAGTGTTTATTCTCATAAAAAAAGGGGTGATGTAAACCAATCATGATCATTTTCTATGATTAAATAAATACAGAATTGTTATTAAAAACTTATGTATAATGTTTCCCGGAAAAATGGAAGAGTTTGTAGCTGTGACATTCTGTTCTAATATGTTATATCTAATGGCAAAAAATATTTTGTTTCTCTGCATGAAAACTCCATGTACTCCTTTATTGTATTTCAAACATTTTAGAAATATATTAAAATGCAAATAAACTAATTACCATGCAAAAGTCTTAAAAAAAAACTTATACATGGTAAATTTATGTTTACGTTTTTAATAAGGAATGATAAATTTTACAAAAAAAAAAAAAAAAAAAAAAAAAAAAAGTTTTTAAAAAACAACGATCTTACTCCTGTTATTTAATCCAAATACAATGGGTCTTACTGCAGGTCACTCTAATTTTGTTGTTTTCTCCGTTTGAAATAAACCTTTTGCAGTCTATTTACTCCTTTACTGTTATTTTTTTTCACCCCCTAATCAGAAACTATCTGCTTTCAATACGTATATCTCGCACTAAGTATATGATTTACAGATATTTCATTAAAATCTGAATTAAACTACATCAAATTTTTAACTGTTGATCGGAGCTATTCCGCTAATATCATTGATTCTTTATATCGTAAACTAGTCAAACGAAAGCATTCTGAAGCTAAATAAATCTAAACAAGAATTTAATTGTGCTACCATATTAACCTAAATTAAGCCATCAAGTGTCTCATATTCTAAAGAAATTCGACTTCAAAGTACTATATACTCCATCCAATAAAATAAAATTTACTAATGTCAAGGGTCCAACTGATAAATTATACAAATGGGATATTTATAAAGGAATTTTTGAATGTGGTCTTATATACATCGATCAAGCAAAACGGGCTTTTACATTCCGTTTGATGAACATAAGGCCCACATTAAAAATAGAGATATTTAACACTCTGCCATAGCTAAATATAGTTGACTTAATAATCACAATTTCAATTTTTCTGACACATCTTTTATATAAAAATGATTTTCAATTCACGATCCGATTTTTAGTAAGCTTTTCATATCCACAAAACTTAATTTCCCTTATAAGTGATCCTTCAGGCACTTTGCCAGAATTTGGCTACAATTTATTTTAAAATGTAACCCCTCCTTTATCTTCTCCTTCCTCCTCTCTATCAAATTGTTATACCACGTTTTCATTTATTCTCTTTTCAACTGCATCACCGTAACTTTTACATATATACTGAATGTACATTGAACAATTTAACTTTCCTGGGCCACCTTTAGACCACGCTTGCTTGGCAAGCACTCGGGGGAAGGGGGGGGGAGTTTAGTTTTTCTTTTTCTAAATCTTGCATTTTTCATGTTTTGATATTTTAGAAATTTTACAAGGAATAACGATACAAATTTAGAAGTTTTGAAACGACCGTTTGCTAATACTTTAATTTCTCTAATTTGTGATTTTTTTAACGTTGTTTCATTTTTCTTTATATTACCAACACAAAGTATTTCCTCTTACATTTACTTATGTTTAATAATGAACGTACACTTATGTTATGTTATCAGATTTATCTTTATATAAAACTGATATAAAGATGCTAAAGAATAAGGACATAGTAATCAACCATCGTATATAACAAAACAAGCAATAATTGATTTAGGTGGTAAATCTAAATAAGTACGATCCTTCGCCAGGCGAAAAAATAAGGAATAATTATAGTTTTAAAAAATTAAAGAACACGCTTTTATAGAAATGTGAACTAAAAAGCACAAAATATCTATCTTAGTATTAAAATGCAGGGTAAGAGAAAATCGTGTGAGTGACACACCATAATATTTACATAAAATTAAATCTTTAAGTAAAATAATTTAAAAATAAACAAAAACCATTTTTAAAAAATCTCCCCTGACTGGGCTCGAACGCTAGTAGACCTTTAGGTTCGTAGCACGGAGGTTTACCTCACAGCCACAGCAACACATAGGGGAAGTCTCTTTTTTACAATATAGACTTTTTGTTTGCTCCCAGAGCGCATACAAACATACATACAAACATACATACAGGTGAAGCTAATAAACGCGTGTTAAAAATGAGACTTGCTGTAATTTATGCTGTTTGCTTGCAAAACACGTATTTGACTTGCACCTAAAGTTGACAGACATCAATTTATGTAAAGATACAATTTAATATAAACATTTATTAAATTGTGGGCATCTAGTTCTTTAGTTAAAGTTGCCACAAAATTGTGTCTTCATACACACAGACACAGACAGTCAAACGGGCGTTTTCTAAAAATTGGTCATATCGTGTTAAGAACTTCTGAAAACGTATAAATCTATCGAAAAGCGCAAGTTAAAATTTTTCACGAATCATATACTTTCTTCAATCAGTATGCATGCAAAAAAGTAAAAACTTAAAACCTATAAAAACTGGCTGCTGCGGTAGTCTGACACGAGAAGGCTATAAAGATAACAAATTGAGTAATTTTGTGTTAAAATAATAGCTAGTTATTAATGGTTACTGACTTACCTCATTTATCACTATATATTTCTTATCATTTCTCACTGTTGTGCGTTACTTTTTCTCACCAAAATGCTTTAGTTCGATAATAATATATTTCTCTGTAATTCATATAAAGAAAATTTATTTTCTATGGCCCAACGTTAAAAATACTTTTATATTCATAAGAGAAAATTGATAGAAAATTTCAGAATTCAAAATAAAAATCGCATGTCTATTATACCCGACATAGTTTATTCTTTAAAAGCAAGCTTTAACGACTTGAAATGTATCAGTAAAATAGCGTTTGAAGTTTAATATTGGAAGCAAAGAAATTTCCATATAGCGAGTTACATTAAAAATATCGTAAATAGACATTTTCGAAAAGCGAACTATTTGAAAAGGTGAAAGAGTTTTATAGCAAATGTCTTATTTTATTTTGTTTAGAATTTCATGTAAGAAGCCGGAAAATTGCTTCAACTTTTGATTGAAATATTTTAGTTTAAAGTAGTGTATAAAATTTCATATCTATGAATAAGAAATAAACATAAATCTACTGTATGAGCAAAAAAACATCAGTTTGAAAACTGACGTAATATAAAGCCATAAAAACTTTAGGTCTTGCAATATTAGTTTTTTTTTTCTTTTTTACTTATTTTATGTAGAAAAATATATAATTAAATAAATCTAAATAAAAATATACTAAAAGAACAAAATTCATCTGTAAAAACGATTTTAATTTTAAAATTAAATACTGATAATTCGTGTGATACAAATTGTATACAATTATTTTATTTTAAATCGCTAAACCAGTAAATAAAGCATACTTTTCTCTCAGCAACTTTAGGTGTATCTGACATTTTTCCAATATATTCATTTCACTAAAGTTGAATTTTCCCTTTATCATGCAGAGATTTCCATCCAATAACTAGGAGTGTTCAGTAAATCTGTATAAAATATAGAAAATCGAATAGTTGGGATTAAGGAGAAGCTTCTGTACTATTTTAGTTGTTTCCAATAATCTCTTCGAAACTCCAGTTTGGAAATTCACTATATCTCGTTTTGACTATAATTACCATAATTATTTTAATAAGTAAGATAATAGGTTTAAAACGTTAAATTATACCAAAAAAATTAAACCATTTAATTTTGTTTTTACTCGCAATAGTTCATTTTTCATTGAATTTATTATCTTATGTTGCTTATCATTATCATAATAAAAATACAGCGGGCCTCGCAACGTACCTACAATTTTACTCACATTTTATTATATTGTCACTACTGTCGTCAATAAGAATTTTTTCTTGAATATTTTAATGCTAAAACATGAGAAAACTTTATGTAAAAAAGTATTGTTTTAAAATTATGGTCTTGTGTTGCTTATCATTATCATAATGAAGATTCAGCAGGCCTCGAAGCGTTCCTAAAATTTTACTCATATTTTATTATATTGTCACGACTGTCGTCAATAAGACATTTTTCTTGAATATTTTAATGCTAAAATATGGAGAAACATTATATAAAAAAAAGTATTGTTTTAAAATGGTGGTGACAATATAATAAAATGATCGTAAAGTTTAAAAAAAAAACTGCGAGACCTGTATACAGTGAGTTTTTTGGAAAAATACTCAGATCGTTTGGTACATTTATTTATTTATCTTTCTGTTTCAAATCCCGAACTGTTCTTACCAGAATTCAGTCTCCTGGCAACTCAACCATCGAACCGGCAGCAAGCCAAGAAACTTCAATTGTCAAATAAAAGGAAAAATACTATTATACAGTCACTGTTGTTCTGATTGTCTGAGATTTTTATTGATATCAGAACATTAAAACCTAAATTTACTTTTAAAGTTCCTTCTAAATATACATTGAAATCATTAAATCTTTCAGGGGAGGTGGTTGCATAGTGCAACCAAAAATTTGAATTCAAAATTGCAAAATCTGTCCCCGTATATGTTTAATAAAATTTTTCTTTTATAACTTAGACGAATAAATTCATTAATTTCTTATCTTTTAATTTTGTTGGTAATTTCTGGGGACTTTTGATTTTAAATGAATAAATTTGCTTGCCCCTGAAAGGGTTAAAGAACCAGCGTGCTTTATTATTCAATGAACAAAATTTACTGATTTACCAAGAAGTTGTTTTTAAAATGCTTTTGAATTAAATACATGAAAAGTGCAGAGCTCCAGAAAAGTAATTTTCTGTTGACAAGAAATTCTTCCAAATAGCTTTTTCTGAAAAAAAAAATATATATATATATATATATTCAGAATTTCATGACGTTAAAATTTCCTGCCCTATGATTTAATTTTAAATTTGATCTTATATAAACTTTAACTAAAACTCAAAATAGATATTTGATTTTATCTGTGTATTTATTTTAGCTTCCATCTTAATTTAAACTTTAAAACACAATTTTAAGTTTTTGAAAAACTTAAAAATCGTATGAAACTTTGGCATTCAAACGTAAAAGTGTTTTTTAAAAATTAACTTGTCAAGGAATTCATAAATAACTGTTATATTCATTGTTATATTCACACAGATAATAATATGATTTTGAAAGGGAAAATTATAAATTAGTTGACATTTAAAATTGTTTCAATATAATTAAAACTTCAAAATCTTTGTTATTAATTGTAAATCTTCTTAAAAAATTAATACACATAAAATAATAATGTTTCGTTGCATACCTAGGCAAAATTTCATAATTTTAAGTAAGAATTCTGAAAAAGGTTTGCACAATATACCGTCCACATTAAAAAAAAAAAAAAAAAATCATATTCTGCTAAAAACAATCAGTTAAAATGCAGATTTTTTTTTTCTGATTTCGTACATTATAGAATTTTTTATTTTATTTTTTTAACTCAACTTATACATCAATTTCATATAAATTTAATAATAATTGTTAATTATGAAGAACAATATAATTTTTTAAAACATATTTATTCTCAATATATATATATATATATATATATATATATATAAATTTAATTTAATAGCATTTTTAAGTAAAGGTTTCTTTATGTGTATATTAATTTATTTAATCTAACCTAAAGTTAATCAGTTTATCTATTTAAATTCTTAACAATTATAGTTATTTAATAAAATGATAGTTTTTTAATAGGACATGAAATGACATAGTCGGCAGCAATTATCTAATTGCTTAAATCTTCATTTATTTATTTATTTATTTATTTATTTATTTATTTATTTTTTTTAAGAAAATAAAACTTAAATACTAATAATTTATCCATTATTAAAAAAATATTATCTTATTTATATAATTAAATTAAACTATATTTAAAAATATACGAAAATGAAATCCTGATTCTATTCATTTTCTCCATCATTTTATAATTCAGCTAAACTAAGCTTGAATGTTTAACCGTTTACGGTATTGGTTCCTACTGTATTTATTTGATCCATGTATTATGTTGCACTTTTTAATACGATTTCTTTCTTCATATTTTTAAAATTTATTTTCATTTTCATATATATATATATTTTTTTTTTTTACTTTAGTCATTAGGATAAATTTTAGTAATGTGGAATTTACTCAAAAGCAAAAATTGCATGCACAGTTCTTATAATGCTCCTGTTGAAATTTTGAATTCAGCATACCTACATTCATTCAATTTCTTCTTATTTTAATATTTTCTAATCTGTTCATTAATTACAGGGTCCTTCAGTGTCAAATCAACACAAAAACAAAACTGCATTTCAACCTGATTTCCTCAGATTTTTATGAAATTGGGATCATTTATTTGTTCTATACAGAAATGAATGTATATCAATTAAGTCCCTAAATCATTTAGTTTTTGATATACAGAGCTTCAAAAATGAATAAAAAGTGCATATTATAAAAATTCTTGTATCACAAATGTACGTATATTTTAATCCTAATTAGTCTAGAATCATACGTTTGGTATCAATAGACAACATTTAATACAGGCTTTCAAATGGTATATCACATGCACATATTTTTAAGATTTTTCATCTCAAAGTCAAACATTTTGACCTTTACCCAACATTTTCAATTTTCTTTTAGAAATTATGTATTGTTCCAATATTTATTATCTATAATTACTGTAATTTTTACTTAGAAGAGCCATAGTTATAAATACTGAATTATAAACTAAAATGCAACACCTTATTAGTATTTTCATATTGTAATTGTAGAACATTTTAGTATTTCGTTTGGGTGTGCCAAATTAGCATGTATAGATATTCTCTAAAAATAAAATGGTTGATTAGGATATTTTTGTAATTAATAATTATATTTGAAGAAATAATCTGGTGTGTCACTCATACGACTTTCTTATACCCTGCATTTCAATTCTATAAAGATAGATTGCATATTAAGTCTTGATCAATAGCGTAAGATAATAAATTTTAATGTACTTTTAAAATAGTCTAAAATAGGTTTAGGAACAGTTTTATTTTACATGCAATTCTATGTGAGGGAAGTTACCGCCCCCCTCAACCCCACGTTCAGTTACAGTGCATACAATTATTTAAAAAAAAAAACCAAAGCAGTTACTAATTTGCTTTCAAACTTGCCAATCTTCATCAAATTTTTAAATGACAATCTAATACGAAATTTAAAATGCCAAATTTGAACTTCCTGCAGTTTTTAAGTTATGCTGATAACAGATATACATACAGATCGACCGCTAAAAATTGGACTTTCGTAACCAGGACACCTCAAAACGTTATATTATAGAAGAAAAAAACATAGTTGAAAATAGAACTTCAAAAAATACTTTGTTTACAATATGGGTATGAAAAATTAATTTTGCAGTGTTCGTCGACAAAGTAAAATATACAAAACTCTTCCATTAATTACATTCAATAGAAAAGAACTCTTTACTTATTTCTGGGTAACCCTGTATATTGTCTATAATCAATATGCGCTATATACAATACTCTGTATTTAAAATTAGTTTTACTTAAAAAACATCTAACACAAAAGGAATTACGATTTCTGAAATTTCCAAGTATATCCCCAATTTATCCAAATACCTGTAAATGAGTGAAGAATGATTTCCATACCACAATCTACACAAAACATGCTTTTATAAAATTTGTTCATTCCGTTTTGTTTAAGTCAGCCTATAGATGTTACACTGTACTTACCGGCAATTTCCCCCATAGAAGTAATGTAATAAAATTCTCCTGGATGACCCTGTACACGAATCATTCGCTTGATCTCAACGAAAAATTTAGTGTAGCATCAGTATATGATACACATTTAGAATATCGAGTTTGGACTTTTTGCTGCTATTTGTTCTTGAGATATGCTGGTAACAGAAACACACACACAGACACACAGACCAACCGCTAAAAAACATGATTTTTGGATTTAGGAGACCTCAAAACGTGTAAATATAATAAAAACGCACTTTCGAAAATCTTACTCAAAAACAGAACTTTCTCTACTTATCTCTCTATTACGTAAGAGAAAGTAAAAAAGTACCAAAAATTACTCTAATTGTTTCAGAGGCAATATTTTCTCTTTCTTTTCCGGAGAACTACACACATATATCCTCCAATTGCCACTAATACCTGATAGAAAGGATAAAAATGTTGAGTACAAGCAATAAAAATTGCAATTAAGGTTAGGTTTACTTTCAATGTGTATTTTATTTACAAAATTGTTTCTAAAACTTATGTCATATTAGTATGAAAATACTGATAGAGGATTGCATTTTAATTTATAACTCAGCATCCCATGTTGGTCCCGAATGACACAATAATTATAGATAATAAATGTAGGAACAAACTATAATTTTTAAAAGAAAATTAAAAATGTACTTTTTGAGATATGCAAGATCAAAGATCAAAACGTTTGACCTTGAAATATATATATTTTTTTAAATACGTGCCTGTGATATATCATTTCAAAAAATGTATTAAATATTTCCTAATCATATCAAATTTAAACCTCTAAGTCAATCAGGAACAAATATGGATACATTTCTAATACAAGAATTCAAATTATTCACTTTCACCCATTTTTGTAGCCCTGTATTTCAAAAATATAGGGACTTATAAATTAGTATATATCCATTTCTCTATAGAACAACATTCCTAATTTCATAAAAATATGAGGGGTCAGGTTAAAAATGCAGTTTTCTTTTGCTGTTGTTGTTGATTTAACACAAAATGACCCTACATCGATTTTGCCCTCATTATATCTGCTCATGTTGGTAGTATTTTTCTATGTGTTTTCGTACATATATATATATTCTGTAATTTTTAGTTGGAAGAACATTAGCTTACAAATTATAAAATGTCAACGCAACCTTAAATATAATTAGATACTATTTTTCTTCGAAATCTCTCATTTTCAATCAAATTTAGTGATTTATTTGACTATGAAATCCTAACCACTATTTTTAGCCAATTTTTAATTTTTGTAAAAGTCTCTTTAAAATTCCTGATATAAAAAAGGAAAAAAAAAAAATCTTTAAAAAAATCTGCATGACTGATCATCTAACATTAGTTGAAAAAGATTAACAGCTCGCAAATTTTAAAGTATGAATACAAAGTGATCTGACAAAATAATCCCATTTTAGTTTTTTTTTTTAAATCTCCATAAAATCTCTAATTTTCAACTGAATTCAGAGAATTCTAGATAGTGAGCCAATAATCACTATTTATACCCAGTTTTCAACTTTTGTCAAACTAGGTTTAAAATTAGCGATAAAAAGAAAAAGAAAAGCCTTTATATATTCCAATGTGAAAATCGCATGACTTATAATCTAGCATAATTAAAAAATTGGAAAATTGCCATTTAACTGATTTTATGTAATATGATTTAGAAATTGGAGTTTCTCATAATGAAATTTTTAATAATTTTTTCAAAGTGTCTTAAAAATCCTTACTTTAAAAAAAATTTCAAATCAATTTTCATCTTATCTTGAAACCATCCCGATTGAATGAGCGTTCTAATTACGAAAAACTGCATCAAAATCAGTGCATTCGTTTGCCAAATCTTTCTAGAGTAAGCATTATCACACATCATTAAAAAATGTCGCAACTAAATTTGATAGCAGCACTTCCCAAAATCCAGGTGGTATCCACAGTGGCGTATCCAGGATTTTTCCAAGGGGGGGGGGTTCGTCCTTCCGAATTTTAATTAAGTTTATTTAAGTTTAATTAGGTTTAATTAAGTTTAATTAAGTTTATTTAAGTTTAATTAGGTTTAATTAAGTTTAATTAGGTTTAATTAAGTTTATTTTTAATTAAGTTTAACAATCTTTTAAAATATCATAATTACTTGCTGAAAATAAGAGTAAGAAAATGAAAAACAGTAAAACAAACTCACCAATTAGAAGATCAAACTAAAAAATCTTTAATTAGCGATGAATAATGTAGAGCCTGTACAAACTGCTACACAAAACATAAAATTCAAAACATAGTTAGGCAAAATATTTCATTGAATTTTCTTATTTGCAGAGCGAAGTCTAATCGACGAGAAGTTTTCGCTAGTTCATTTAAAATGTCTTCTACTGTTGGGGTATTGTTTGGGTCACTCCTTCAAGGTCACTACTTCAATGGTCACCCCTTCCCCATATGGTCGACCCCTCTTGTCCTTGACTATGAACTTGTAAAGGTGAAATCCTTTCAGAGAAATGTTTTCAGGGGAACAATGTTTCGCGCCGCGCAAATGATGTGGTTTAGTTATTTTCAGGAGTGTTTATCGCAGAGTAATGAAAAAAAAGTTAGTCATAATTTTAAATCACTTCGTAGAAAAAAATATTCTACGCTTGCCATACATTTTTTCCGAATTTTTTTGAAATGTGAAAAAAAATGTAAGGAACAGCCTAATTTTTCTTATCATACATTTTGTCAAGGGGGGGGGGTTAAACCCCCAAACCCCCCCCCCTTGCATACGCCACTGGGTACCCAAACATAAGCTGTGAAAAACTGCGCTCACATAGCTCATTCTTTAAAATGTTATATCTAATGTGGTAAATGCAAATAAGAATAAACTCTGACCCTAAGTGAACATTGTATACGTCATAATTTACTTGAAATTATTAGTGAACATTTGACATTAAACATAAAATATGCCGGATGTTTACTAAATCTCATGTAAATAATCATATATCTACAGTGTTCACTTAGCGCAAAAGTTAATTAACGTAAAAGAAAAAAAAAATCTTTTAATGTTGCAAATTTAATCATTAGTTTTTATTTATTTTTTATTTATTTATTTTTTATTTATTTATTTATTTTATTTTTGTTAATGCTGTATTGTATTGTTTTTAAAAATTATATTGTACAAATGCAAAAAGAAAAAAAAATAAGAAAATCTATGTAATATTAATTCCAGAGGAAAATTATAATGTATGCAGTTTTCAAAACTTAAATTTTTAAATTTCGGAAAATAGCAAAAGCAGTCGCTCTTAAAGATGACTCTATTATTATTTTATTATTTATTTAAAAAAGAAGAAAAGAAAAAGAAAAAAGCATTATGTCGTGTTCCATAAAATCGATCAAGCGCAGTAGCGATCCTTCGGATTTTTTTTTTTTATTATTTATTTAAACAATATATGTTTGCAATCGCATTAAAATTAATCAATAAATAAAACAGCAATAAAATAACATTTAGAAATGAACAGATATAATGTACACTAACTTGTTATAACCTCTTAACAAATGAAAGAAACCTAATTAAAAATTCTATAGGTTTTTTCCTTGGTCCGTAATGGATGAAACTTTACAAAAATACGAATTTCAATAATTATTTAAATTATAAGAAGTAATCAATAAATACTTTTTAAAACTTAAATGTCATACATAAAGCTTATCTTATAAAATACAGAATGTGCAAAAAATGAACATTTTTTAAATACATGATTTTTTTTTTTTTTCCATTCAGACTGAAAATACAAATTTGCTTAAGCTCCAATTCTATTTTTATCTTAAATATGGCGCATGAAGTGACTGAATAATTTCTATTGGAGCATGCGCAGTTTCAACCATGGTGGTTCTTCACCGCAAACACCAGATGGCCTTGTCATTGAATAGTGACGTAACTATGATGTAATTACGCTACCTGTAGCTCTGTTGTGGTGAACACGCTTAATAGTACTCGCTTTGTCGTTTGGAAGTTGAAGTGCCAAATATAGACAAAAACTTCAAACTCATAACATTCCTCTTTTTCATTCGAGGATTAAAAAGAAAAAGATTAACTCTTTTCCTCCTAAAGAGTTTTTTTTTCTTTCTTCGTAGAAGTATTTTATGAATGAAGTAATTAGCAATAAAAGGAAATTTATTAATAAAAATAAAAGTTTATTTGATATATGAAATATATAAATTTTTGATTAGCAGTAAAATTTTTAAAAAACTACAAAGTCCATCTTTTCCGTGTTAAAATGAAAAAAAAAACAAAGAAGAAGAAGATGAAATGTACATTAATAACAAGGACTTTTACAATGTATCTTTTTTCTCAAAAGATGGTTTCATCGATCTCTTTCAATACAGCATACTTCATAGCCAGCCTCAACATGTTTTCTATTCTAGCGGTCTCTCAAAAATCAAATTTTCTGTATGCATCTTACCCGCTAATGATACAATTTAAAATGTCCGTCGTTATGATCGAATATTTAATTTGAGGTGGATCGCCTTGCCCATTTTTAAATGCAAATGGGATGTTGCTCGTTTTGGAAAATCGTATTATAAAGATAAGAAAATAATATAATATGTTTCTTTTTTAAGTGTAGGGTAGGGTAGGTATAATCTTTAGCAAAAATTCTATTAATATTGGGATTAGTTACTAATATATATATATATATATATATATATATATATATATATATATATATATATATTTAAATAAAAAATTTTAATATTCAATTTTGTATTTATTTAATGAACTTGAGTATGAAAAAGAAGATTTATACTAAACTTTGATTCTTTTAAAATTCATTAATTACTTTGGTTCAAGATTTGTAATATTTTTACATCTAAGAGGGCTTAAATGTTTAATTGTCATAAAAAAAAAATTATATATATATTTCAAAATCATCCATTTATTTTTTGGAAGCCTAATTCCATTCCATTTTAAAAGAAAATGTTCTTTTATATTGATGAGACAGGTGTACTTTTCAATGACACTATGTCTCTTCATAACGGCTTTAAACAAAGTTTTTTTGAATGACGTGTTCATTTTTTTCGGACTGAAAAATGTAATTGTGCCAAATATACATTTGTTACATGGAATTTTATATTTCTTCACACAGAAAAAAAAGAAAACGAATCTTGAAACAACGAAATTATGTTGAATCAATTAAATTTTTCTTTATATAAAATCAACAAATATTTTGTTAAAAGAACCCAAATTATTTTGTTGTTTTAATCGAGTAGATTTTTTTTTTAGAATATTTTACAAATGGACAGGGTCAATGTCTTTTTTTTTTTTCTTTCTTTTCGCAAGGAAACTTTTCTCTTAAAATTTTATATATTAAATTACACTTTAATGAGAATTAGGAAATGTAAAATGGGAGCAATTCTTAAGTGTGAGTCGTCTTTATTAAAAGAAAAACTTCTTGTATACGTTCAGTTAAATAAAAAATTTTAGTATTAACGAGTGTAAATACAAAATAATATATATTAATAGAGACATAAATGAAGATAATCTGCTCAAACTACTTAAATAAATAAATTTACATGGTCCCGACTTCTGTCCTCTACTCTTCCACCATTATATTTGTGTAGCATTTATCCCCTTTAATAGTCATGAAAATATACTGTAGAAGATTCCGCTATAAATATAATTAGGGAGGAACAATGGGAAATATATCGTAGCAACCTTGTTATGTCTATTGCTTTTGATTTTTAAATATTACAACTAATGTGGGCAATCTATATGTTTTAAAATGCTCTTTTGTTATCTTTATAGTTAAAATTTAATTTTTGCTTCAAAAAGTTAATTACATTATATTGGGATTGCATTATTATTTAGCAGCCTTTTTTGAATATTTATCTTCATTAATAAATCCTTCCCAATATGATCAATATATATATATATATATATATATATAAACATCCCAATGTGATCAATATATATATATATATATAAACATATACACGTTGGCGATCTCGAAGACAGCTCTAACGATTTTGTCGCTTTTGGGAGTGAAAACCCTTTTGAACTTATCCTCATCTTTAAGAAAATTCGCATTCGCTTTTAAAACGTTATTTGTCGGTTGCAACATACTTTCATTAACAAATCCTTCTCTTATACTAAACGAATTAATCACGTGGTCTTGGGGATCTCGGAAACGTCTCTAACGACTTTGATGAAAAGTATGCGTTAGGGATCTTTTAGAGCAAAACATCGATTGAGTTTATCCTCTTGGGGTGCAAATTGATTGGTCATATTCTCATCATCCGAAAACTTCGCGCTCAATATTAAACTTTTATTCGCAGGTTGCAAAATATGACAGAAATTGGATTTACTCGGAAATGGATATAACGATTTTTATGAGTGTTTGGAATTGAATACTTTTTTTTTTTTTTGGGGGGGGGGGGGGGTTAAAAGACGATTAGACTTATTCTCATTTTCAGGAAAATTCTCGCTCGCTGTAAACCCTTTACCAACTGAATGATAATTGTGGCAGAAATTGGGTTTAGTCGGAAATGGATGTAATGATTGTAATGAAAGTTTGGGAGTAAGTGTTCCTTGGGGTGCAACATAGATTAAAAATATCCTCATCTTCAGGAAAATTCGCGTTACCTGTTAATCCTTTAAGTGTCGTTTGCAAAATATAGCAAAAATTGAGTTTTCTCAAAATGAATATAATGATTTTGATGACAATTTAGGGTTAAGTTATTTTTTAAGTAAAAAATCAATTAGACTTATTCTCATTTTCACGAAAATAAGATTTACTGTTAACATTCTATCTGTTGGTTGCATAATATGGCAGAAATTCGTTTTACTTGGAAATGGACATAATGATTTTGCTGAACGTTTGAGATCCAGTGTTCTTTGGGTTAAAAAATTAATTAAACTTATCCTCATTTTCAAGAAATCTTGCGTTCACTGTTAGCCTTTTATCTGCCGGTTACAATATATGGCAGGAATTGAATTTACTCGTAAATAAATATAATGATTTTTAAAAAAGCTTGGTGTTAAGGGTGTTTTGAAGTGAAAAATCGATTAGATTCATTCTCTTATCAGGCTTCTTTTATCTTAATTCGCCTTTGTTGTTTATCCCTTATCACGTGTTTAAAAATAGGGCAAAGATTGAGTTTTCTCGGAAATATATATAATGATTTTGATTAAAAATTTGGATTAAGCGTTGTATATGGTGAAAAATCGATTAAACTTATTCTCATCTAAAGGAAAACACGCATTCACTGTTAACCTTTATCCGCCGGTTGCAATATATGGCAGCATTTGATTTTTTTAGAGATGTATCTGACGATTTCAATAAAAAACTAGAGTCAAAGTTTTTTAAGGAGACAAACCCATTGAGATTATCCTCATCCTTAGGAAAATTAGAGTTTACGGTTAACTTTCACTCTGCCTTCCGAAAAACATGACAGAAAAGGGGTTTTCTTAGAAATGAATCTAACGATTTCGATAAAGAAGCATTTCTTGAGATAACATACTCATCTTAATAATACATATAGTCAGGAAAATTAGCATTTATTGTTAACCTTCACTCCAACCGTTAAAAATATGTCAGAAATTGGGTTTACGCCGGGTTTTCTTGTGAACGGTTCAAATTATTTTGAAAAAAATACTTAGAAATAAAACTGCTTAGAGACGACAAACCCAGCTAATTTTCTTCATCTTCTAGAAAATTAACTTTCATTCTTAAACCTTTTTGAAAAATATGGCTGAAACTTGGTTTTCTGTGAAATTGATCTAACGAATTTTATAAAAACTTTGAATTAAATGTTTTTTGAGATGGCAAATCCATCTGATTTATCCTCATCTTCACAGAAATTAGCGTCCGCCCATTGCAAATTATGGTAAAAACTTTATCTTTCAGAAATGCATCGAACGGTTTTAATGAAAACATAGAATTAAGGTTTCTTTTATTTTTTTAATGAGAAACCAATCTGATATAGCTTCATCTTTAGGAAAATTAGCGTTCACTTCTGTTTTAAACTTCACTCTACTGTGGCAAAATATGGCTGGAATTTGGCTTTCTTGGAAACAACGCTAATAATTTTGATAAATATTTAAATGTTTAAGGTTTGAGATTTTTTAGATGAAAATTCAAACTAAATTTTCCCCATCTTCAGAAAAGATAACTTTCACAGTTAACTCTCACTCTGCTCTTTTAAAATCTATCACACAAACTTGTTTTTCTACGAAATGGCTCTAACGATTTTGATAAAAATTTACAGTAAGAGTTTTTTTTTAGATGAAAATCCAATCTGATTTATGCTCATCTTCATGAAAATTAAACTTCATTGTTAATCCTCACTTCCCACGTGCAAAATATGTCAGAGACGTGGTTTTTATAGGAACTATATGAATGATTTTGATAAAAATTTATTTTCAGAGAATTTTTGAGTTTACAGTTTAATTGTAAACACAAAAATCTGTCATTTTCTTTAACACATTTAGCATTCACCGGTAACCCACGGTTCCCCCGGGAAATAAAGTCATAAAATTCCTTTTTTTAAATTCTCGAATGATTTTGATTAATTTATTAAAAAAAAAAAAAACTTTAAAAATACGCTAATTAAAATTATATTTAATTAAAAACATTTTAAAAATTATAAACAGATTCGAAGCTTTTCTCTTTCATATACAAAGAATCTTCAGGAATTATATTTTTAGGTTTCATATTAGCAGCTTTAAATATATTGCAGTAATTGTCAGTTAACAGTTAAACAATCTTCAGCTACTTGAGGAGATGTTGAACATGAGAACAAATAGATAACTTGCAAAGTCTGGTGGTTGTCTTAAAACATAGATATAGTAATAATACATAGATTGATCAGCGAGGCCGAAAAAGTGATGCTTTTTTTTACTCCGGGAAAGACAGCCATTTTACTTTCTTGTGGATGTCTTTCTCCGAGTGAATATACACGGGAATACGCACAGATAATTTAGCAAATAAAATTTATGAATAATTTATGTACTAAAGAAGAATGAAAAAACTCCAGATAGTAATTTTTCTTTCTTTCTTTTCCTCTTCTTTTCTTTTTCTTCTTCTTTTTTTTTTTTTTTTTTGTATGGAATAACGACATTTAAAGAAATTTATCGTTTCCATCTACAATTTTTGTCTGATTAGAAGTTTTTTCGGTCGAAAACACGATTGGACTTAACCTCGTCTTTTGAGATATTTGAGTTAACCCTTTAACTGCCAATCGCAGTATATAGTAGAAATATATGTTTACTCGGAAATGGTTATAACGATATTAATAAAAGTTTGGGATAAGTGCTTTTTAGAGACCTAAAACAATTGAAACATCCTTAGCTTCAGGAAGATTAGTGTTAACCCTTTAACTGCCAATCGCGATATGTAGTAGAAATTGAGTTTACTCAGAAATGGATATAACGATTTTGATTAAAGTTTGGAGTTAAGTGTCTTTTTTTTTTACAGAACTAAAACAAAATTATACCTCTGAGGGTTACCGAAGCGGGGGAGCCATCCACTCAGTGTAGGATCAAAATTGTGATGGCATGTATCCGGATCATCTCTAGGGGTGAGTCCTAGACCATCGCCAATTGCCCATCGCGCAGCACTAGTGCGACGTAAAACCCAATCAACCATCAACCAACCAGAACTAATACGTTTGGGCATATCCTCATCTTCAGGAAAATTTGCGTTAACCCTTTAACTGAAGGTCGCAACATATAATAGAAATTGGATTTACTCGGAAATGGATGTAACGATTTTTATAAAAGTTTGAGGTTAAGTGTTCTTTAGACACCTAAAACAAATGGACATATCCTCATCTTCAGGAAAATGATCGTTAACCCTTTAACGGCCAGTCGCAACATATGATAGAATACGGATATAATTCAATGTGGATATTTTAGAAAGAACTCGTCCGTATTACTAAAACGAATGGTTGAACCATAAATCTGTATTAATTTAAAACGAAGCTACCGATTTCTTTTATTTTTAATGTTATATATATATAGACATATATATATAGGTACAGTCGAACCTCGTTAACGTGAACACTGTTAACGTGAATTACTTTTAGCATGAACTGTTTCCACAATCCCCGTCAAAATGAAGATTACTTTAGTTATATAACGATCAGTTACTGATAGCATGAACTACTGATAACATGAACAGATTTTTGATCCCCTTGAGATTCACGTTAACGAGGTTCGACTGTATATCTTTTCATACCTGCACAAAAATGGTTTTTTTCGGCATTTATTATTATACTACCTTAAGAAAAAAATCTTCTGCATTCATCATCGAAAATATCTTTAATAAATTATAACTTAATAAATAATTTGTATTGCGTAAATTTGTATAGGATTATATATAGAAGAAAGTCTTGTGGTAATACTAGTTATAATATATTAAAACAAGCGGGCTTTACCTCTGCCGCTGCTAACTACATTTAAAAGAATTTTAAAAATTCGATATTACTTACTAATATAAAAACTTAAAAAGTATTAAAATTTTAAGAAATGTATTTCATTAAAAATCAAAACAGTATTTAAACCATAACAATAACAAGGCAAGTGATTGTAAAAAATCATATTTTTTATAAATTAGTTAAATTTACTTACTTATGAAAACTTATTCCATTTCCTTTCATAAATGTATTTGTACAATTAAAAACCGCGCAGTATTTCGGCATTTTTAATATATATCAACATTCTATTCCATTATTGTTTCCGAGTTTTATACTCTCTCATGGCTGATGCTAAAAAACTTTTTCGGCATCAAAAATCTTTGCACGTTAACATGGGGATGATAGATCTATATATATTACTATATCTATGTCTTAAAAGATGCACTTCACAACTGCAACCTTGGGAGCAGAAAAGAAGTGGATCTTGCAGGGTAACCAAAGTACTGCATGTAGGAGCTGTAACTACAGTAGGATTTTACTTATACTGAAGAATTATACGCCAGCAAACCGGGAGACAGAAAATAAGTGTATCTTCTAGGGTCACCAAAGAGCTGCATGTTGGAGCTGTAACTACTGTAGGAGTTTATTTTTACTGAAGTTCCATACGAGTCTATTGTTGGAGTAAAATTTTCAGTGGTTGTATAAGCTATATTGGAGAGCTATAAAAAACATAGAAAAACATAAAACATATTAATTATCTGATTTTATAGTAGTTTGCTACATTATTGACAAAATTGCTGCATCTTTAGTATTTATTGCATTTGTACATTTAACTATATTAATGGCTTCTGGCATACAGAGTTCTTGAATATTAGGTGATACTGAAATAATTTTAGCGTTGTTCCATATAGGATTAGCCTCTGGATTAGCATATATGAAATCGACAGGAGTAGAGCTTTTTTCTACTTTAATATTCCAGATATGTTCTTGTATTCGTATGGTTAAATTTCTTTTTGCTTGCGCGATATAATAGAAAAGTTCACTATTAGTTTCGATTTGTGTTTTATATACACCACCAAATCGAACTATTATATCAAAATACCCAAACTAGCTTTCCGTGGTAACCCGCGCTCCACCCTGGGCAAACAAATAAAAATTATAATTATCTGAAAACAAATCCCTGAATCTACACTATGAATGATTTTTACAATGAGAGTGAGTGGAGTCGCGGTCATCTAGGTAATGTAATCTTTAAAAATGTTGTCATGTTCTCAGCAATTAAAACAGAAATTTTTCGCTAAACTGTTTTTAAATCAATTTTCTCTAAAACCTTTTTCTCTCAGTATTGTCAAAACGTTTTAACTTTTGTAAAGCAAATTTTAACTATCAACGTCATTTAATTGAAATTTTAATTAACCACTATCACACCTAGTAAAAATAAGAAAGATGAATTGTTTACAACAAAAGTGTTCTTAATGTTTGATAAATGTACCATTAACTGCGTCTAACTTAATTTTGCATAAGTCAAGCTTTATTTCCAAAACATAAAATGTCAATGTTAAAAAACCACTTTAAACGTTTAAAGTTTATTTCAGTACTAAAGATACTAAAGCATGTTAAATATCACACGAAGTGCTATTTTTCGTTTTGAAAACCACTTTTGCTACGGTGAAGATTAAAATTGTTCATGAGAGCGGAAATAATGAGTGAGAAAACCATGATAGAGAAAGTCATGGGTTAAAG
This sequence comes from Salticus scenicus, assembly GCA_963930645.1. Classification (NCBI taxonomy): domain Eukaryota; kingdom Metazoa; phylum Arthropoda; class Arachnida; order Araneae; family Salticidae; genus Salticus; species Salticus scenicus. The sequence continues at coordinate 205,210,558 of OZ005657.1, read as the reverse complement.
AAATCATGATAACTGAAACCATATTACATTTAGCTTTATCCACTTTTTAAATTAGTTAGAAATACAAAATGGGCTGTCTTCACTAGCGTATTGTCGTCATGAGCACAGAACGAAAAACACAGAATGAAAAAATCTTCCAAATGTAAAATTTTATACCAGCGAAATTTCAATAAATATTATAGATATTAAAAAATATTTACAAACCTACCTTTCAAATGCAATATTTTTTTTATTAAAAATTTATAGCATTCGAGAAAAATACCGGGTGCGCCAAAAGTTCGTGCGAAATTTAAAAATTCATTAAAAAAGAACAAATGATGATAAAAAAGTGCGGTTTACACGAATGGCATCAGAAAGAGGGCGGATTTTTTTTTTTTTAAGGTTCAAAAAATGGCCGATAGGTGGCGCTGCGGTGCATACACGAAGCTCATTTATACAAATTAGGTTGTCAATAAAACACCTGAATGCACATGGACTCTTCTGGGACTCACCCAGACATGCTGTACTCAGCTGTCACTTATGTTGGGACTCGCCTTACTTGCTCCATACAATGCGGTGGAGGTCGTTTTGAACAACTTCAGCTTAAATAAATCTTTGAAAATTTAGAATTGTATTGGTATTGTGTTTCTGGTCATTGCATTTTACTGTATGCCTCATCTGTACTAATTTGCTTAACGTATTCAACATCAGAGCCATCTAAAGGTCAATTTTTTTTTTTTTTTTTTTTTTTTTTTTAATTCTTAAAAAACATCCGCCCTCTTTCTGATGCCATTCGTGCAAACCGCCCTTTTTTATCACCATTTGTTCTTTTTTAACGAACTTTTGTAGCACCCGGTATTCATGCAGCAGTAACTTCACTCTTAAAAATAAAGTACTCAAAAAGGAGTAAATGGTCATACTCATTTCGAAATGAGTGATTTTGTTTCAAAAAGGAAAACATGGTCATCTCATTTATGAAATACCACATGTTTTCAAATTAATATCTGTTCATTTTATAATTTATTATAAATATGCTGATCTGAAATTCTTTAACAGAATTTCCATAAATTTAAACAGAAGGAGTACAAATACAAAATTTATTCCCTCAAATCTCTAGAACTATATTTCGTGGCAGTTTTATACTGGTTTGCAGAAGAATACATTAAGGATAATCTATGTTTGGGATATTGGGTTTCACGATGGTTAATGCCAATTTTTAAGCATGTTAATATACTCAATAATAAGTATATGATTTTTAAATTGTAGTATATTTGCTTCGGAGCTAATCTGAGTATGTAACATACTCAAATTTATTCATTTTTGAGTATTTTTCTCAGTGTTGATCTATAATAATTTAGATTTATGTTATTATTATTTTGTTGTTTGTTGCCGTGCCTTTTGATTATATAGGATTATTTCTATAGAGAGAAAGTCACTTTTAATAAATAAAACAATAAAACATTTTTTTTTTTTTTAATTTAATTTCGAATTATTTTTTAATTATTTTTTTAGAGTAATGTTCTGTGTGATAGTACTAAATTAATTAAATTATGAATATTGAAACTAACAATTAGCATCTTTTCAATCCCTTTTCTTAAAATTAAAAATCAGGGTTAAACTTATTTTGGATTGTATTGTTTTTATTATGTTATTATTGTTTTTATTATCCCTTATTCTGCATATAAACGCAATCCGCCTTTTTTTCTTCAAAATATGTAAAGAAAATCCTGTATGTTTGCAACGAGCCATGCTTGAATATCCAAAAAAATTATTTTGGATCGGAGACAGACTATAATGGCTTTGCATATGAATATAGTGTTGCCCGTAGAGTTTTGTATTTGGCCCGAGCTAGAGTTTCATATTCTCCAGAAACTCAATAAATCATAAATTTAAACAAAGTAATCTGCTGTGACATTCACACTACCTTCTCTTAACTACATTTCTATAAACATATTACTACAGTTTAACATACAAGATAAGAGATTTGTATTATAACTTTTACACAATACTTTAAAAAACAGTTTAATATTGTTTTAGAAACAATAATTATACTAGAAATTACAACTTCAAATTCACTTTGAATAATTTCTAAGCATATATTTAAAATACGAGAAACCTTTTTTAAGGTTCTCTAAACGAAGGATAAATACCTTTCATACGATATTTTAAGTAAAACATACTTTTGTGCATATAAAAAAAAAATAAATAAATAAATACGTCAATTTCCTATTGTTTAGTGGAGTCTATAGATGTAAAATTGTACCTACCTGCACTTAGAAAAAAATACACCACCTTCATTTCGAAAAAAAAAGTAGTTATTTTCTAAATTCCTAAACTAGAAATTTAGATTTCTGAAAAGTGCGTATATAAACAAATAACCTAGAAGGATGAAATGATCGATAATTTCAAGTCTACAGTTTTCTAAATGGTGAAATAATCTTATGAATCTTATGAATGTTATGAATCCTTTTTATTGAAAGAAATTCTCTCTTGATTTCCTAGAATTGGGTCATAAAACAAAATTATATCTACTAAAACTCTCCTTTTGTGTTCGCATTTATTTTCTAATATTTTTTAAGTGAGGTTGGCCACGATAATATAGGAAAACGTTCCAGATTCCTAATAGGGGTGTTTAGAGCTCGCTAACAAAGTAAACTAGAATTCATAAGTTTGACATGGAACTATTTTTCTCGAACCGCAAATGATTTTCTAGATGTCCGTTACAGAATTTCTTTCAGTGTGCAATTTCACTTATAAACGTCATGTATTTGAATTATTTATATCAAATATACGAAAAACGCAGTTTCGAAAATTCGACCAGTAAAAAGAGACTTTACAAACTGTTAGTGTTCTTATATTAGGTTTATGTAGTTCAGAATAGAGGGGGATATATTTAATAGTTTATTGCATATTTATTTATTTAATGCTGTTATTTATGAATAACTCTGATAATTTTGTCTTTAAGTTTGACTGAGACATCACTACATTTCTACCGGTCTGTTAGGGCATATCTGTTAGGGCATATCATTGGATTGATCGTGACAGGGCAATCTATCAATGTGTGCTTAGGTGGCTTTCTACATACCTTGTGATTTTTCCCTGTAAAATTATGTGAACAACTATGAGGCTCTTTAATTATGTGAAGAGTTCCGTAGGGTTATGGAAAGAGTTGGTCATCGCTTTGATATTTGTTGAGTCGCACATGTCTACCACATAGAGAGCTTGTAAAATGGATGATATGTAAAAAACATAACATTCTTAGTATTTGAAATGATGTACTTTCTTGCTTTCTGTTGTTAATGTTTTGTCTCCAATAACCTTTATACCGCGTACCCATACATTTGTACCCCTTGTATAAACCAAGCGCGTTAAAGAGTCAGGTACATATGAGCGATAGAAATAGCGGTAGAAAGCGATCATAATTCTTTTTACATTGACTTGAAAAATAGCTACTTTTGAAACTTTTACTTTTTATGTGGTATTAAGAAAGAATTTATCTAACTATTTATAGTTGTACTTTTTAATTTTTTTTTTTTTAAAGTCAAAGATAATTTTTTGTCTATATAAAATTTCTTCACAGGATTACGTGCAAATGAAATATCGCATGAACCTAAAGAAATTGTGCATAGGGAAAAATACCTTATAATTAGAATGACGAAAAATAATTTTACTGGAAAACTCCATTCTTAAAAATAAATTACTATATTTATTATTAAAAAAAAAAAAAAAAAAAAAAACCTCTATTTTTGCCGCAATTATGTTCATAATTACAAACCTTCACTGAGAAAAAATTCTGTAACTGACATCTAGAATCTAAATTGTGGCTCTAGTAAAAATAGTTCCTTGTTATCCTTATAAATTCTTGACCCCTTTGAAAGCGAGTTCTAGAAACCCCTATTAGAATTCTACAGCGTTTGCCTATATTATAAAGAGGTCAAACTTATCTGAAAATCTCTACAAATAAATGCGAATACAAGAGAAGAGTTTTAGCAACTATAATCTTGGTTTATAACCCAATTCTAGAAAATCAAGCGAGAATTTCTCGCAATACAAAGAATTCGGAATAATCAGAATATTGTTTCACTATCTGGAAATGTATAGACTATAAATTCTCGATCATTTCGTCTACTCAGCTTATTGGCGTTCCCTATACGCATAGCTCGGAAATCTATATTTTCAGTTTAGGGATTTAGAAAATGACCACTTATTCGCTGTAGATAAAAGCTGCATATTTTTTTTTCTCAGTGTTAAAAATCTAATTGTTCATCGTTATATGTATTTATATGTGACGTACAAGCTGTTAAACTTTCATTAAATTCTGGCTAACCATGATGGAGATATTGCGAGAGCAAAAAAATTGCAAGAACATTTATATATATATATATATAATGTAGAGCTCTTTTAATCGCTGCAATAAAGATATAAAACTTTTCTTGACAACTGTTAAAATTTACAAACTTTAAAAGTAATTATTTTTTAATTATTGTAAATAAAGTTATGGTCATTTTTTTTTCCTTTCAAATTTATTTGATCTCTTAAAACTTGCACTAATCCTTTGATAAAAAAAAGCAGTATAACAGCAATCTTTGTAAAAGCAGCCTTTTATGGATTTACGCTCTTCAAAAACGCTAAAAATATTCAGCTAGAGATATGTCATGTCCGCCAATATCAAATATGCGGATACGCCAATTCTTCTGGCTTGGCTAAGAATTTTCTTATTCTAAAGTTTAAATTGTGTTCACTAATATTAACTATTGAGAAGGAAAATAAATTTTGCGATTGACATCAGAAGATGAATGGGTGTTGTAGTAAAACTAGTTCCATGTCATCCTTATAAATTCTAGTTCCCTTTGCTTGTGATTTCTAGTAACCTCTATTAAATTTTTAGAAAGTATTCCTATCTTATCGTTGTCAAACATGTTCAAAAATCGCTGAAAATAAATGCGAACACAGGAGGCGAGTTTCAGTGCCTGAAATCTAGTTTATGAATCTGCTCTAGAAATCAAAACGAGAATTTCTAGCAATACAAAATATTCAAAATATAATGTATCGTTTCACCATTTGAAAATGTATAGACTAGAATCTCTCGATCATTTCGTTTATTCAATTTATTTGTTCATGTTATACAAATAACACGGAAATATATATTTCTAGTTTAGCTATTCAGAAATTAACTACTTATTCATTCTAGATGAATACAGTAAGTTTTTATCTCAGTGAAGTATTTAAAAAAAAAAATTACTCATTATTTCTTAACTAACAGATTGTTCATGAATTAAATCTTAATTACTTTATTTTATTCGCAGATCTAAAAAAAAAAAAAAAACAGTACTTCATTAAGAATTACTTTTAGACTTCTGCCTATAAAACTCATTCTTTAACAATCCACATGAGTGAACAAAAAGTAATAGCATAGTGGCATACCAATTCTTTTTCAAATTGAGTTTAAAAGAAAATGCAAGACTCTCAAGTAATTCCACATGGGACGTTAGTGGTTTACACTTAATTTTCAGAATTCCTATTTGCAGCATCTTCCAATTTAAATCCTAAAAGCTTTCAGTTTTTTTTTTTTTTTTTTCCCGAATTGAATCTCAAACGCTATTATTTTTTCTATAAATGATTAGATTAGTAAAAATAAATGAGAAAAACCTACATTCTTTTCTTTTTTTAATCAACACATTGCCTGAGGTAAATTTAAAGTATCAAATCTTTGGATTAAAAGTATTATTTCAATAAATTTAACTCTAAGAGGATTTTCTCAAACATTTTGCAGACTCATTTTAAGGGTTTTATTTAGAAATTAAACGAAAAATATTTATGTAACAAGTATTGATTGTGGTTTCGAGCTGTATTTGGAACGTTTTAAAGCTATATGAGTTTTATAAACTATTCAAAATTTTATTTGGCAGATTAGAGTCATTTTTTTTTATTTGCTTTAAAATTAAATGAATCAAAAATTAATTTTGTAATAATTTTATATATATTATTTTTAGTTTATTATATTTTCAGTGTGATAAGGTAAAATGGCATTTATCAAAAATTAGATTAAGAATCTTTTAAAGCATATATCTAGTGTTCAAAATTTTGGAGTTATGGTATTCTATTTTATCCCATTACCTGTTTCCTCTCTACCTGTCATAAATAGTAATGAAAACACTGTTTACAAAATTTAATCAGCATACATAAATGTAATATTAAAAATAAAATTAAAACTGGTTATCAAATATTTCAATATAAATTGTTTAATGACTAACATTTACAAATAATTTAGGAATCTTCTAATAATAGCAAGGGTAATTTTTATCTGGGACACTAAAATTACAGTTTACCATTATTGACACGTTGAGCAACACGCAAATTCTTAAAATCCATTAAAATTCCATAATGATTCCTCCTGTAATAAATAAAAATTAAGCAAATTTTTAATAATTTTCAATCATTAAATGTAATTATTTTAGTTTTATATCCTATTTTATATCCGCCTCCGATGGTTGACGCGGCTTTATATCATATTTGACACTGTCAGTATGGCTGACAGGGCGCTCAACGTTTTAATTTTTTATTGGTACTACTTTTACTTTCGGGGTAAATATTCACTGAAATATTTGAAGTATAACACGTTCTGCACACTCCTAAAGTTTCAAGATGATTCCTTCAGTACTTAGAGATATATGACAAAATGTCTAGAATCTAGAATGGCTGACATGGTGCTCAACGTGAAAATAGTGATTGAGTTAGTATCAATTTAAAATATTTTTTTCAAAAAATGTTGCTCCATGTTTACAGTAGAAGAAATGTAACTTTGCATATGTAACAAATATTTTATGTATGTACAAATAATTTGTCGTATGTTATCTTTCTTTCTTTTTCAGTATCCCATATCACTTCTTTATACAGGAAATGTCTAATTCACTAATGGGGAAAATTTCGCTTCAAATAATCTTATGTTTGTTTCTGACTAATAGTAATCATGTTACAGCATATAGTATAACTTATCTGAGCAATTGCAGAGTGATCTGCGAAACTTAATTTCGTTGCTGTTTATTATCTCTACGTTTTAAAATACATTACATTTCAATATATATTTATTTATTTATTTATTTATCCCTCTTAATACCTAATTATCTGTCGTATGAATGCTGCATGATATTTGAAAATTTTGCCTATAGTTCTAAAATCGAATATAAACTTATTTAAGAAGTATGTATCATATTTATTCCATACACTTCTACCATATATTCTGCTTTATCCTTCGTTTCAATATTTATTTCCTTATAGTTTAAAAATACTTCTTTTGAGCAAAAATTTACCTAAACATTTCACTTGAAATACATTTGTTTTAAAAGATGTGTTGGAAATGTCACTAATATCTCCCAATATTAAATATATATATATATATATATATATATATAAGGAAGGTTGATGTTGAGTTCAACGCCGCACTAGAGCTACGTAGAGGTCGATTGGAGAAAGTCTTTGTGATTCACCCTTCGGGGTGGTTCGGTGGTGTATCATAATAATATTCATCCTTTGTGGACGAGATGTTTCTCTTTCTTGGATAACCCCCAGATGTAGTATTTTTATGAAATATGCCAAAAATTGCAGCCACGGTTGACTTTACATGCATCAGCTACCATTTGTTTTTTCCAATGGTGCGGCACTTTTTGGCAAAGGCATTTGGTCGGGAGATAGCTGAATAGATGGCCATTTGTGAAGGAGTACCAAAATGATGGCCATTGTTACCCCTAACAAGGACAATACAAGGCGAAACACCTATACCTTGTCCAGGATTCAAACCTGCGCCCTACCAAAACTGCAGCTCTAAAGGTTTTAAATAATTAAAACTATTACTATATATTATTATTTTATATTTGTCTCCTTCTGTGACCAGCTAGTTCGTGACCCTTGAAAAATTTGACTGCATTAAACCCCCGCTTGGTGGCGCATGCGTCGCCTTCTTTCCTCTTCAGGGCCTACAGAAGCTTACTTGCTCATAGTGCAAACACCTTTGAAAATTTTAACTGTAACAAGTCCCGTTCGCTGTCGTCTGCGGTGCCCTCGACCCGATTCGTGGTCTGAAACAGCCTGTTCACTCTCCGTGCAAACGATCTTTTAAAATTCTGGCCGTAGGAAACTCCCGCTCGGTGGAGCCAGTGGCGCCCCATTTTCTTCAAATGTCCTGTTCGCTAACCAGGAAAACGACCTTCTAAAATTATGATCGTGTTGCATAGTGTGCATGAGGGTGATTCTGCTATGCTGTAACTTGTCTTGTTTTGATAAAAGCTATAGGTTAAAAATCTAATGTGCACAACTGCACCATATTTTGCTTACTGGAGATTGCATTTGTGTATATATAGGCAGAAAAGAGGCGTTGCTTTACTGTGATTTTCCTTTTTTCCGAAAAAGCTATATCTCAAAATCTAATGTGCTGTGTATAACGGCCGAAAGGTGGCGCTGGCATGCTGTAATTTTCCTTATTTTTGTAAAAGCTATGTCTCAAAATTTAATATGCAAAATTACGCGATATTTCCGTACTCGGGTTTAAATTTGTGTGTATATCAGCTGAAAGGTTGTGCTGTTATGCTGCAGTTTTCCTTGTTTATGAAAACGCTATGTCTCAAAATCCAATGAACATAATTACATCATATTTAATTTGTATGTATATTGAGCGAAAGAGTTTTTTTTTTTTTTTTGTCATTTTTAAAATAAATAAACAAATAAACAAATAAAAATCCTCAATGTAGGCAAAGAAAAAAAAATCATTTAAAATTTAAAAAATTCATCAAGAACAGGTGTTGCATCTATTAATGAGTAACTTCGATTTTACAGATTCAGTATCTTTCCTTATTTCTGTAAAAACTATACCTCAAAATCGAATGTACACAATTTCCCCATTTAAGTTTTATTTTAAAATCTATTGTGCTTAAGTACACCATTTTTTAATTTGCATGTATATTGAACGAAAGACTGCTCAACGTGAAATCACGTTAAAAAATTAATCCATCAGCGTAGGTAAAATAAAAAATAAAAATAATTAATTTTAAATTTAAAAAATCATCAGCAGTGACAAAGGATGTAATAAATAACTTCGATAAAGTTTAGACTCGAAAAAGCTAATCTATCATGGAGGATTACCAATTTCTGCTGAAAATTGTCTGAAACTGGCAGAATTCCTAAATTGCATTGTAACTCCCTGGTTCTGACCAAAAAGAGGAATATTATTTTCCCTTTAAAACGTATCTATTAATAACTTCGATAGATTTTAGACTCTAAAAGGCGAATCTACCATGGGCGATTACCAATTTCTGTTGAAAATTGTAATTTTCCTAAATTGCTTTTTAACACCCCGATTCTCACAAAAAAAAAAAAAAAAAAAAAAAAAAAATCTCTTTAAAAGTAATCTTTCTCTCTTTACATAAACAAATGAAAGAAAATTCCTTTAAACAAATACAATTTTTCTAAAATTTTTATTTTCAGGACATTTTTTTAGATTTTTTTAACTACAGACTTTTGAGCAGTGATAGCAGGATATTACCAATTTATGTTTAAATCGGTTTAAAATTGAAAAAATTCAAAAACTGCTTATTATAATTAGAGCATTTTGTGACGTGGTACATCACAAATTAAAAAGCAATTATTCCGAACGGAAATCGTCTGCAAACACTCGTCTGAGATGGCTATAATGATAAAGGAAATAATGAAGTGTTTCCATTAAAATTTCATATTTCAGTTGATTAAAAAAAATCTAATTACCGCTATGATAAGGGGGTTACACCCCTGAATTCAGAAAAATCGCCCATTTCATTTGGTACCGAATTTTAAAACATCGGACCGATATTTTCAATTTAACTTTTCTTAAACGCTTTTTAAGCTCAGAATTGGCACGTTTATTAATTAGCATAGTTTGACGTTTTAGTTAATAACTCAGCAACAAATTAAAATTTTAAAATTATTTTTTCACTATCTCCTCGGGAAGGCTTCTGAGCACTTGTATGACAATTTTTGTACTTCTACGTTCATTAGGGCGTGAACGTATAGATGTACAGTCAGACAGACATAGTCTTTTATTATTATAGTAAAGGAGAAACAAATGCTCTCCTAAAAATAAGTTTAGCATGAAATCAAAGTAAAGGGATTTCGGCAGACAAAATGTTTTAAAAACTGATTTAAAATATTTATACTGTTAACTATTTGTTACTTTTTTTTAAATAAAATAATTACTATGATGCATAATATTCCTTAATGTATAATGTTAAAATTATGTAGCTCAAAGTTTCACGAAAAGAAGTGGCGCCAACTTTGGCTAATTTATCTTCAACAAATATCTTTTAGAAATGTAGTGCTATGTTTTCTCGATTGAAGTAATCTGAATCGGAACCAGTTTTCGGTGAAAATTTGACTCATATTTTTAAGTCTTCTCAATTTTTTATGTTTGCTTACACAGTTTTAGATTCTAATAATATTTCAACGCCGGCTTGATGATTCGTCATTAGAGCATTCTGGAGCATTCCTCCATGCCCCGGTTTCGAATTCTGGTGCGGGAATAGATGTTTGTGATGTCCTCTGCCTAAAAGATAATGTGCATTTGTAACTGTTATTATCAAATATGAATGGATCGAAGCAAAAATCACTGTAGCTATAAGTTTCAAAGATGTCAAATAAACACTTAAATAATATTTCATAATTATTTTCTTAAACATTCTAATCAATTTAAGAATTCTTCTATAATTATTATCTCAAAAAATTACATTTATTCAAGAATTATTTAAATAATACTATAATTTTCATAAAGCGTCAATTATTGCACGCCATAATCAATTCACTTCTTTAATTTTTTATTTCTTGTCACAAGTACATTTAACCAAACTTTAGAATCATAATATACACTAAAATTATATCCTTTATTAAAAATAAAAATAAATCGCATCAGTTCCACGGGAACATATTAACTTCCTATTCTAAATTAAAAAGAAGGAAGAAAATTTTAACTTCCTAATTGGTTGATTCCTTCGACGTGAATGGTTATAAAATTTGCTGTAAATTTTGTCAGCTTTAAAGGCGACATATTAGTCGTATTTCTTTATTATTCATTTAGTGACAGGAGATATGCATTTAAAATGTGAAAATCGAATTTAATATATAGTATTCTACTTCGAATTAAGGAAGACTTCTGCAAAATAAGTTTAAAGCGGACAGAATTATTATATGAGAAATACGTATATCGAAAAATTTTATGTGATATATTCATTATATTTTAATTCAAATTTTCGTTGTTTTTAGATTGAAATCTGTTTTATGTTATTTAATCCTAATTATTATTAGTAATAATAACATTGTGAACGAAAGTATTAGGGGGACCGGAAAATAATGTCGTTTTGAATTAAAATACTGACATCGGAAATTTATCCTGGATAAAATTTAAGATATTATTAGGTAACTTATAAGATGGTTATTTGTAAAGTACCATGTAAACACTGTTAAACAAAAATTTCCGGTTTCATTTTATTAATTCAATATGACATTATTTTAAGGTCCCCCTAATATTTTCTTAATTTGAACATTAAATACAAAGTAAAAGAATATATATATTTTTTTAATGTATCAAAAATAAATAAATAGTATGGAAATAAAAATGGCTTTGATCTAAACAGACATTATAATTAAATTATATATATATATATATATATATATATATACACTCTGTCACAAAAAAATATATGCACCCAGAAGGAAATGAGCTACAATTACGAAACTTAACATGTTTGTAGTATATGGAGAGATAAACAAATGATTAAAAATTCAGAACAAAATATCGTTTTATTAAGAAGTTATGGGATGAAAAAGGTTACAAATCAGTAAGTAGTAAAGCCATCTCTGGCAGCTATACAAGCCGGAACACCGCGTGGTATCGAATCAGTTAGGTCATCTATATCCCTCTGCGGAAGATTATGCCATAACCTTTGCAACTGAGCAGTTAATTCACCAGCATTCCAACGCGGCTGCAGTTAACTTCCTAGCACGTCCCAGACTTGCTCTATTTGCGAGAGGTCTGATGAACTGGTAGGCCATGTGAGTACTTTATATCCTTGAAGACATTGTTGGAAGAGTAGAGCAGTATATGGATGAGCGTTATCTTGCTGATAAATGACACCTTGGCGGCTTCATAGAATAAGCAGCACAACCGGCCTTAAAATGCTGTACACGTAGTTGCGAGCCATCATAGTGCCTTGAAAAACGACTTGAGATGATCGTGTGTCCCAACAGATCGCTCCTCACACTGTTACACCTTGTGTAATAGCTGTATGCCGCTAGACAAAAAATGCCGTATCATACCGTTGTCCTGGTCGATTCCACATGCGTGTGCGATGGTCATCAGCACTAAGACTGAAATGTAATTCACCACGGACGATCACACGTTAGGTCGGTCACACTCCAACTTGCCTTGGGTCGATAAAAATCCAGTCGATACTGCTTATGATGTGGGGTGAGGGGTAGGCGTCTTAATGGACGTCGGCTATTTATACCAGCGTCGGCCAGTCGTCTCCGAATGGTTTCCCTTGCTACTACTGGATGCTTAGAATGTGGTAAATGGCTTTGAATCGATGCTAATGACGCTGTTGGTGCGAACATGGTCGCTCTTATGATTGCGCGATACTCGTGTTCATTTGCGCTCCTGGGATGTCTTGACCCTCCCCAATGGTTAATTCTCCCTTCCGTGACCCACTGCTACCAACCCCGAGCAACTACCATATCGCTCCGAACCAGGTGGCGGCGGATATACCTGAACGACCAAACTGCTTCTCTGAGGTCTACTATACGGTCCCTCTTACTATCTGACAATTGTCGGTACTGCCACCGGTTTCGTCTCAGAAGCATCTCAAGTCACAATACCGTCCATCAAAGTCGACAGATTCGTTTGAAAAATTGTACGGCGCGAGAAATCATGCTTTCAAACTCGCCCAGCTGCGCAGTTCAAATGCGCATAACGTGCTTAGCCTTGTCTCATTCGCGTTGAAATTTTAATCATTTCCATGTCTCTTACCAGACTACGTTTGTACCGAGTTTCGTGAATGTGGTTCGATTTCTTCTGGGTGCATATATTTTTTTGTGACAGAGTGTATATATATTTCTAAAAAGTATAATCATTTTAACAATGATGAGAATAACAATCATCATAACAATTATCATTATACAATTTTCATGTGTGTATTTAAAATTATAATACTTTAATAATATATTTATATTCATGATATTTTCTGTTGGATAAAATTTTTATATTTTACTTCTAATTAAAAACGTCTAAATTACGACCTGTGTTTACAAGAAATCAAAGCATTATGCAGCATGGACCAGAGTTAGGTTCCTAAACTTCGAGAGGAGGGGAAAAGAATACACCGACACGAGACAGGATCAAAGAGGAAAACAGGATCACGAATCATATGGATAGGAAATTGTGTACACGAAAATCACAAAAAAAAAGAGGAATCACGCCAATGAATATGCATATCATTAATCGATTTACATAAATAAAATTTACACAAATAACGAAGAGAAAAAAAAATAAAACATTAAAAGTCGATGAAAGTGTCCAACTTGACTTCCAAAAGTTTTGATACATGCCTCATGTCTTCGGCGCATGGATTGAAGGACATTGTCGAAAATGCCCGTATCGAACTTTCTAAGCAACTAATATATGTGTGTCACACGGTCATCGATACTAATACTTGGCCATTATACTTTTAGTGGATATATGAAATTCTAAAAGATTACACATAGCCTCAGACGACTTATTCAATGCAGTCGTCAATAAAGATACTCTCAATTAAATCTCATAAATCACTGCATTTGGAATGTCTTCGACTGCCTATATATGTCACTTGCGAACTTGTTCTCCTATACGATTCTGATTCGTCTTGGTATACAGCCTAGAAGTTTGAGAACATGGAGTTTGAATGTATATATATATATATATATACTAGGCGAGTCGTATAAACCCTGGACGATATATTTAACGCCCCAGCCCGCCCGTTCCCGCTCTTCGATGTCTTTTTCTAGTGAATTTTGTCCTTTTCTTACTTCTTGTGTGAGTCTTTTTTTTTTAACACATTTGACATTGTGAGTTTTTTTGGTTTTCGTCCCATGCTATTTCTATGGGGTTTTTAGCCTTTTTCCCCCCCTCTTTTTCTACATTCTATATATATATATATATATATATATTATTTTGAGACTGTACATATATTTTTTACGCAACTAAAAAACATATATATATATATATATATATATATATATATATTTATATATATATATATATATATATATATATATTTATATATATATATATATATATATATATATATATATATATATATTTATTTTTATTTTTTTTTTGGGGGGGGGGCGGCGGCGGAAATGTTAAATACAGTAAGTTTAATACAAATAGACATGTACTCACAAAAGGGTTTCACAAATTACATGCATACTAATATAATTTTCATAAATTGTCATATTATTAAAAAAAAAAAAATCTATATGCCTAGAGAATAATTGTGCGAATACTTCGACATTTGTAGAGAATTGTTTTTGGAATATATGGTGTTTGTATGCATTTTCTTTCTTACTTTTTACTTTCCGAACACTATAGTGAGGAAAGAATTGTAATCATGTCAAAAATCCGAATTCGAGATTTTGATGTTTCTATACGTTTCGAGGTCCAACGAGTCCGTTTTCACAATTTTTACGATGATGTATGTATGTGTGTGTGTATGTATGTGTGTATGTATGTGTGTATGTCTGTGAGTGAACACGCTAGCGTCTAAACGCTTTGTTCGAATAAGCTGAAAGTTGATACGTATATTGTAAGTCACCATAGTACGAACCCTATAGATTTTGGTGAATGTAGCACTTATAGTTTTTTTACAGGGACACAAAGAAAAATTCTTTATCATTATGGCCAAGGGACCAAAATCTTAAAAGTGCGATAGCTTCTAAACGCCTTATTCAATTGAGCAAAAACTTTATACACATATTATAGGTCACAGATACTCAATCTGTATAGATTTTGGAGAATCTAGCACTTATAGTTTTTTTACAGGGACACAAAGAAAAATTCTTTGCCAAATTTTTAAAAGTGTGATAGTGTCTAAACGCCTTATTAATCTCAGCAAAGAATTTGTACACATGTTACAGGTCACATTTGAACCAACTGTATAGATTTTGGTGAATCTAGCACTTACAGTTTTTTTACAGGGACACAAAGAAAAATTCTTTATCTTTATGGCCTATGAGACCAGCGATAGCATCTAAACGCCTTATTCAATTGAGCTGAAAATTTGTATGAATATTATAAATCACTGTTGCACTAACTATAAGCATTTTGGTGAATCTAGAATTTATAGATTTTTACAGGGACACAACGAAAAATTCTTTATCCTTAGGATCTAAGGGCTCAAAATTCAGTAGCGTTAAATAAAACCTCGTGTGATATATGGAGAAAAATACTCAAACACTCTGTTATGGTCTTCTCTTTTTTGTTTGTTTAGCAACACCTCTTTCTTTATTTTATCTACAAAACTGTTAGTTACTCAATGTTCGGAAAGTCGAGTGGAGTCACTCCAGATTTTTTTTTCAGTACCCGTGTACCTACCACTGTCTACCCAATATCTACAACTAAATTTTAATTGTAACGGTTGCCTAATCACTTCGAAAATTGAGCATCTATTACGTATATCAAATATCACTCATCAAAATTATTGGTGATTATTGAATAAAATAAGTCTATACTTTGACAACAGAGCAAAAATCGTTGAGCCAAACTGAATTGTTTATTTTGTAGAATTTTCCTCTCATTAGATGATAAAGCAAGAAACCGGAGAAAGATAGAAATATGATGTCAAAATTATTCACACATCTCAAATAATTCTCTCTTATGTAAAAACGTAACTTTTTCAAATCACTTTTTTATTCTAAACTAAAAACATGTGCCTTTTTACCAAGTATTATAAAATATAATTTAAAAAAAATAAATAAATAAACAGATCGATTTTTTATATATTTTAAAGTCAGCGAGATAAAGATAATAACTTCCAACTGAAAAAACAGTCATTCTAAGTGGAGCAAAAAAGAAGTTCACTTTAAATAATTAGTAGTGAATTTCCTATTTATTTATTTATTATGTTATATTATATTTTTATTTTTATTTTATTACTATTATTATTATTTTGTGTTTTAAAAATTGTCGTAACAGAAGTATTTATAACGGATATTTTAACTAGATATTTTAACAGATATTTTAACTAGACGCTATCTTCTAGACCACATTTTAATATTTCTAATGGCTTTCCTTTTTTTTTTTTTTTTTTTTTTTTTTTAATACGCCATTTTTCAGTGGATTGAAAACAGATAAAAATTACCCTTTAAGACTTCGTACTAAACACTGAGTACTTTATACAGCTGGCAGCAATATTACTGAAGCACGAGCAATAATTCCCATTTAAAAGATGTGCCCCTAATACTGTTTTAGTAAATAAATATTTATCGAGTCGTGATCTTAGTTTTATACTGATTATAAAAAAGTACGTTGATGATAAAATTTAGCGATCAAACTAAAAAAAAAAAAATATGAAGAATGTGGATGTGGATGTGGATGTGTGCTTTAATAACTTTGCTGCCGACTGTATGTCTGTATGCTTTCGATATTTTTACTTTAAATTTTAAAGAAATGCTTCAAAAATTTTATAAAATGTTTAGTATTCTAAAAATATTGTGTTTATTTTACTAATTTTTGACTTTACTGAATAGTTTAAGAATCGTGAATTATTTTTTAGAGAAATACGTATTAGAAATATTAGAGATTTTAAAACTCTTTTTTTTTCTGAAAATCGGAACACAGAGACACGCATACACGTCCCCCGAAACTCTACACAATTTATTTCATTTATTTTGCAAAATCTTCACTCTTAAATGAATGTTTTGCGTTAAATCACCGAACTCCATTTTATCAACAATGCTGAAGGTGTGAGGAATAAGTGGTCTCCATTCCTCAATGCTTTACTTAGTTAACTTAACTACTTAAGTATTAAATATGAAATTAGCACAGAGATTCAGATATATAAAAATAAAACTAAGAGTTTATTCAACTAGAATAATAGGAGGATGATCTGGATTTCGTAGCAGCTCAGTCAGCAGATTTAAATACTTTATCAAATAAATGTATAATAACTAATTTAGATAATTTGAAATACCTCACCCCAGAATAGTAGAAGTATAGAGACGGATGCACTCCTTTACTTAGATACAGTGACTTTCAGACAGATCCACGGATTCCCGGCTGAATCTATTTTCCATTCACGAATACTCGCACTGAAGCACCACAACACTCATAAAGCTGCATAACTTAAGCAAAACTTAATCTCAACTACCGAAATATAACTTTCTTCAAACCCTAAGCCTTAAACTTTGCCGTAGACAGACGTCGGACAAGACTCCACTACACCACACCTTTTACGAAAATCATCTCCATCTTATACCACTTTCCACCAACTTCCCTTCTCTTCATTTCAACCAAACTTTTAATATCGCTTTTCATTCATCTACCTCTCGCAACTTAATTCCTTCTTTGTAGCACCATGTCAACACAAAGCTAATCCGACCTAAAATTTCGCCGAGTCACTGGCTGGTTGGTTGGTTGGGTTTTACGTCGCACTAGTGCTGCGCAGATGGACAATTGGCGACGGTCTGGGACTCAACCCTAGAGGTGGTCCGGAGACATGCCATCACAATTTTGATCCTCCACAGAAGGGATGGCTCTCCCGCTTTGGTGACCCCCAGAGGTATAATTTTTAATGGGAACATGGAGGACATTGCGGCCACGACAGTTTTTACGCCGAGTCACTGGCGCCGAAGCGATTTAACCATCCCAGCTGAATACTTTGCTGGATCCAGCTTAGTTTTAAAAAAACTGTGGTGACCTTCTACAGTCTCTACCTCACAAAGGTATTCACTACTTGTCGAATTATTATGAAAACCATTTATAGTAAAACTTACACGGCATTTTTATCAAAAGTAGTTTTTTATAGTAAGTATTTACATTTTTTAAAAATTCGTAAGGAAATCTTATAATTTTTCTAGCAAATGACATTGGATAGGTCTATGAATACTTAAATCGCAGCTGTTTAATAAAAAAAAGGGGAGTGAACATTGGTATGCTGATAAACGTCTATTTAAAACGCAGTCAAATATTTGTAAATCGTTTTTGCCTCTAAACAGAATAATACTCATTGCTGCCATTCATATCGAATATTATTTTTTTTTCTTATTATTTTTATTTTTTATTTATATTAGTGACGCTATTCTAATTATATCAATGGATATTAAACATTTAATATTTATTTTCAACGTTTCTTTCGTTCATTAACAATCAAAGCTTACAAGAAAATTGTTAAATATTTGAAATAGAGATTTAAGTGCGTTGTTATCCGAATATTATAACATAAGTATATCAAAAGTCAATTCAGAAAAATTAAAATAAGTATTTGCCACGTGAATATGCATTTATTTAATCTCAAATATATTCCTTTGAAAGTAATCGTTCTGTGATTACCAACAGTTACAAGTGTCGCTTAAAATGTCGAAATATGTTTTTCCCATAATTTTCTACTGCCGACTTCGAGATCTTCAGCCATTTTTTTAAAACCAGCTAAATGTTTTTTTTTTTTTTTTTTGTATCTAACGTGCATAATATCATGGTATTTCCCATATGATAAAATTGCGGAACATTCGACGAACTCTCTTCATTGGGCAAATATTCATTTTTTTTTCTCCTTTTGCATGTATGACTGCACAATTGTTCAGTAATGGCTTGCTGCTAATGTGAACAGAAAAACAGCATTTTTTTTACCAGTTTGTGCGCTAAAAACTTCCAAAACGGAACTTGCAGGATGTCATTAATTTACTTTCGCCATTCAAATTTTATTTGGAAACAAATGACTCACTGATGCACAGTTACCAACTTTTATTACCTTAAAATACAATTGTTTTTAAAAAGTTTTATTTGTTTTATTTAATTGAATATTTGTAGTTTCTAAATAAAACAAAGAATTACATAAAAATAGTTTAAGATGAATAAATTCGGCAACTCTGCTGGTGTTCCTATTAAGTAAAACCGCTTGCCGAGCGAGAAATTTTGCCACAAACTTTTTTCTCCTTTTAACTTTGGAATCATTTAGAATTTTTACTCCAGGAATGTCATTTCGAAATTCTTTTCATGAAATTTCTTTGTACTTAAAAGGCATGTAAGTTTCATCATCTATTAATAAAAAAACATGACCTCAAAATTTCACCAATTAATTAGAATTCATAATGAAATCGAATCCTTTTTCCTAGGAACGCACATCATCTATACATTTTAAAATCCCAGTTGTTTGATAAAAAAGGGATGGACATTATTATGCTTCTAAACATTTATCTAAAACGCGTTATCAAATACTTGTAAATCGTTTTACTCTCTAAACATTGGCATATTCATTACTGTCATTCATAACGAATGCTAATTTTTCTCTTTTCTTGCAGCTCCTTTTTGCCTTCTTAGCTAGTTACACACACACACACACACACACACACACACACACATATATATATATATATATATATATATAGTTCATATATTTTTATATATACATTTGTTTATATCATTATTAAAAGATTTGATTTTACAATTTTGCTCTCAACTTTTAACGGATAAATTTGCAATCTACGTAACAAATTTGAAACATAACTTTTACAATTACTACTCATCAAAAAAAGGAAATTACATATTTTTTAATTTTTTTTTTTTTTATGGAAAGCTATGTGTATTTTGTTAAAACATTTAACAACAATATTTAACTAACCTTTATGCTTTTAACAACCCCTGTGTACTATAACTTTGCAAAATTTTGCTCACTGACGGCCTTAACTCCCATGAGTTGCCCTAAATAAAACAGACAACGTTTCACACTGCCAGATTTTTGGGGACCAGTGAAAAACCTAGCTGTGGCAAACTGAGCATTATCAAGTGCTTTTGATACTGTCATTTTATGGACTACATAAATGAATCGAATAATAATTGTATTTCAGATAGTAAATAAACTGATAGTTAATGCAAGACATCATGTTATGGACACTGTACGGTCGGTAACAAAAGTGTCCGAACACTAGCAAAAATTCCTATGTAAAAATAGTACACTTCATACGGTTTTGTTACTTAAATCCTTGTCGAATCCTGTTCTTAGTCCGTGTAAGAACATGATTCGATAAGGATTTATTTAACAAAACCGTATGAAGTGTACTTTTTTTACATAGGAATTTTTGCTAGTGTTCGGACACTTTTGTTACCGACTGTAGGTGTGTCGCCAAGCGTCTGTATGTAATTTTTTAAAGGAAATAAACAGGCTGGTGCCGCTTGCCACTGGAGAAATATTTCGCATTCAAATGAGAAAATCAAGGCTTTTTTATTGGATGACTGCTAAAACTTTGGATTTTTTACCTTAGAATTACAAAATTTGCACTTTTTCAGGATTATTTTAAACATGTGGTTTTTTTCAGACTTCGAAACACATAACTTTTTTAAGACCAACGTTGAAATTACACAATAGTTATATTGCTTTTAATAACCCCTGTATATACAATAACTTTGCGAAATCTTGATCACTGGTGTACTTAACTCAATATGTTGCGTTAAATAAAACAATGGATCATACTGCTAAATTTTTGGGGACCTGTGAAAACCCTGACTGTGGCAAACTAAACACTCTCGAGTTCTGTCGATGCTCTCATTTTATGAAAGGCATAAGTGAGCCGAATAATAATTTTATTTCAGATAGTAAATGAACTGATAGTTAATACGGCACACCATGCTATATGCACTGTACGTACTTCCTCAAGTGTCTGTCTGTACGTAAATCTTTCAAGGGAAATAAACAGCCTAGTAGCACTTGCCACTGGAGAAATATTTCGCATTCAGATGAGAAAATCAAGGCTTTTTATTGTCTGATTGCTGAAACTTTGGATGATTTCACTGTAGAATAATACAATTTGCACTTTTTTGATTTATTCTTAAACATGGGTGTACCAGACTTACGAAATACAAACTTTTCTGAAGACCAGTTTTAAAAGTGCACAATAATTATATGTATTATTGCTTTGTAGTGCAATGAAAATACTAATGCTCTTTTTCCTTTTATCTCTTTTTTTTAACTGATTTTGAAATAAGAAATTTTCTTTCAGTCGAGTACTTCTTTCTGTAATCCATAATTTCCGCTTACTAAATGTTCATATTGTTACTGAATTAAATAATGTCGTTTTTTAAAGAATTATTTATAATTTGATGTCAATAAATGGATAATTCATACATATTTCTTTTACATACTTGTTGATATCAACGATCAAAAATTGATTCCCCAATCCATTTTAAAATCTAAAAGGATAAATTTTAATCTATGCAACCAATTTGTAACACGATTTATTGAACTACTATATTAAAAAAAAAGACTTTATGTAGAACTTTTTATTTTTATTTATTTATTTTTATTTATTTGATTTTTTTTTTTTTTTTTTTTTTTTTTTTTTTTTTTGGGGGGGGGGGAGTTGTGTGTATTTTGTTAATACTAGCCACCTTTACCAACCTCCGAAACTTCTAACACTTTCAAATTTTTGGTCACTGGTGCCCTTAGGATCCGGAACTTTATCCCCCAGCATTCCCCCTCCCCGGAAATTTCGCCCTCGAAAAGTGGTTTACAGAACTTTCTCCCCCAGCATCTCACCTCCGGGAAATTTCGCCCTGAGTGGCGTAAAATATAAACGTAATGACAAATAAAAATAAAAATACACATACAGTACTTTCAGAGATTTTTTTTGTTCATTCACAATATTTTCCCTTTTAATTTCAATATAAAACATATGAATTAAAATAAAGTTTTCTGTTGAATTTTATTTGTTGACATTTTTAAGGCTGGTTATTAACTGAAAGTTTAGTGTAGAGTAATATTACTTATTTATTTATTAAATTTTAAGTGTACAGTCGGTAACAAAAGTGTCCGAACACTAGCAAAAATTCCTATGTAAAAAAAGTACATTTCATACGGTTTTGTTAAATAAATCCTTGTCGAATTCTGTTCTTAGTCAGTGTAAAAACATGATTCGATAAGGATTTATTTCACAAAACCGTATAAAGTGCACTTTTTTTACATAGGAGTTTTTGCTAGTGTTCGAACACTTTTGTTACCGACTGTACAGTAAATTTATTTATTTATCAAATTTTATTTTATTTATTAATTTTATTTTTTATTGATATATAAGAAAAAAAAGACTACTGAACAATTTTTTTCTTTTTAAGATTCTTTTTCTTTTTATTTTTTCTGTTGATATATTTTAGTCCATATAAATAGAAAATAAATGTATTTAATAAGTTTTAAAAAGTAGACAGGTTATTAATTACATATTGCTCTTTAGATACTTATATAATTGATTATATATGTATTGTATAAGTGTCCGAAATAATTGTATAAGTGTCCAAAAGTGTCTTAGTCTATATAATTTCAAAGCTATTTTATTTTCTTTTGGATGTTTTTCTTTCTTTTTTTTTTTTTTTTTTTTTAATCAGTGTTTCAATATGAAAATGTAAGGCCATTGTCAATAATACGGAATAAATTGAGTAAATTTTTTGGTTGAAAAATTGCGCGCGTACCTAATACAGAATTTAAGTGTATTTAGCATTGAATCAATAAAAGAAACTTATGCAGATTTTATCTAGAATATTTCATTGCAATACAGAATACTATTCAGCAATTTGTTATAAAAATGAAAGGCAATGAATCAAATTAATAATAATAATAAAACTATGTATTTTAGAAAAAACATTTAATATTTCTAGCATTAACTAATTATTTTCTTCTTCAAATAATATTGTCAACATATTCATATCAAATTATTGCACATCTAGTTGGAAAATCCGTTATAATCATGGCACAAACACAAACACATACACACACTATTTATATGTATTGTTAAATTATATGCATACTTTTTTCAAATTTCCCTCTTATTTTCGAATGCTATTTTAACTTAAAAGGATGGTAAATGCTTAAAATAGTAATAATAATAATTTTTGAAAATTAAAAGAAATTTGCATGTTACTGTCGATAACAAAAGTGTCCGAACACTAGCAAAAATTCCTATGTAAAAAAAGTACACTTTACACGGTTTTGTTAAATAAATCCTTGTCGAATTCTGTTCTTAGTCAGTGTAAGAACATGATTCGATAAAGATTTATTTAACAAAACCGTATGAAGTTTACTTTTTTTACATGGGAATTTTTGCTAGTGTTCGGACACTTTTGTTACCGACTGTACCTAATTTTTAAATTTCCCTCTAGATTTTACATTAGTATGCAGCTCATCAATATATTTGGATATTAGTTTCTGGATTCACTAATAAGTTATTGTAAATAAAAAGTTATTTTCAACGCTGAAATTTCGTGGAAAATTTTAACATTGTAACACACATACACACACGCATATATATATATATATATGTATGTATATAATAAATAATGCAGACGGGCCTCATTTGCTTTAAACCAAGATTTTGTTGAATAAATAGCCTGTATACTGGCATTATCCTGGCTGAAATATACTATCTCCTGATATAACTAGAGTGGCATTGGGAAGCAAGTTATCACCCAGCATATCTTGATACATTTTGCATTCATTTAGGTATAAATTACCACTACTGGTAACGTTTCATTACCAGCAAACGCTCAACATACTATTATTCCCCCCCCCCGCCAATTTTCGCTTAGAAAAGTAAGTTTTTTTTTTTTTTTTTTACATCATGCTATTATTTTTTAAAGCCATTTGGCCCACCAAAATAAAATTTTCTCATCCAAAAAAAGTAAATCTTTAGATTTATTTCCCAGCGAAACATATTTTTTACTAATTTATGCTTTTTTATCATGTGTTGTCAAGGCTGTAATTTTACGAACTATGCCCTCGGGTTGGAGCAGATAGTTCGGCTAGTACACGAAAGACCTAAACCACGAACTATTTTAAAAGAAGGCTTTTTTCTCGCACGTCCATCGAAAAACGGTCCATTTTTGGCGTTTTGAAAGTAGGTTTGGTCTTCTTGAGCGCTTGCATTTATTATATTTTGAAAGATTTAAAAAAAAAATTATTCACTGTGTAATATATAAAAAAATCAATATTTTGAAATTAGAAAAAATAAAGTGAAAAAAATCAAATAAATAATGATCGTTAATTATAATTTAGTGGATGGCCGAATATATAGTGGATTAAGTACATTAGAGGCGTTGTAATTATAATGCCGTGCTCGTTAAAAAATTAAATGCCAAAACTTTTAAGTTGAATAAAGAATAAAAATTCAGATAAAATAAAATAAATAGGAAAATAAAACTGATTATAAACTTACCCCGTTTGCAGAACAAATGAATACCTGTAAAGCAAAATTTTATAATTCCAAATGAGCACAAGATTTTTTAAAGAATTACACATTTCTTTGGCACCAATGATCTTTTATTGAAGAAATAAACACTGCAGTAAATAAAATAAAGAAGTGAGTGCCGGCACCGTTGATGAACTTATTATTTCATTACACAATCACACTGTCTGCGATTAACCTTTATATGATGCATTATTAACCGATGTTAGGAGTTCATAGAATGTTAATTTTTGCAAGAACATAAGTTTTATTTTGCTACCAAGAGTCGTGCAATAGTCATAATTTCGATCACTATTTATAGATACGTTCATTATTTTTTTTATTTTATAGTAACTAATCAGTGATATATAATTTTCAGACTGGATCACGAATGATGAACGATGTATTTTAACATGAAGCCTAAACATTAAGTTGTAGATAATTCTCCACTTGCTGTGCTACAGAAATTTCACAACAATGCATTGATAAATATAAAGCAAATCAGGATTGATGTATTTGTAATTTAATATCATTTAAAAAACCCATTTCTCTTCCTGTCTTGAACACTAGGGTTGCAGCTAGGAAGGATCGTTTTAGCACGTGATAGTGTCCGGATTTATTACTTGTATGCTGAACATTGATATGGAAGAACGAAGCACACTGAGAAGTTGGATTATTTGGCACTAAGATAAGTCTTAATGAAAAATGGCTTAGGGCAGGTCGTCGTCGTTAGCCCTGATAGGCCTATTTCACTGCGGGCCTTCTATCTTCATGGGATCGATGCTTCATTCGTAATAACCAATTAGTCTCGTATATGAAATAATTGCCAGAATAAAACATTTCAATTCAAGATATTCCTTGCAAAATATGTCGTATAAGATATTTTCGGAAACTGCTGTTCACAATTAATAGAAGTGGGGTCAGCCGACGGCCGAAGCCGCCGGCTCGAGAGCCGAGCTTCCACACAACCTTCTTCCACAAGAGCTTACCAGAGAGTCAGAAGAGACGCCTTCCAATTTCCCGCTATCGCGAGACTACGCACATTTAAATTGATGCGCGCGATAAATAGTTCGAAAACAAATTATTTTACCTGGATCGTCTGCTGAATAATAAATAATAAAATGGAAATAAATAAATTTAATTTTAAGAACGGAATATTTTATATTGGACTATTTTTTGGATTAAATATTAATATTAAAAAAACACATTTTCCTAGAGGAACGCCACTTTTGAATCGGCGCCGTGATATATTCGCTGCGGACCTGACATATTCGCTGCGAACTGAATGGAATCTTCCAGAAAGAGAATTTGAAAAAATGTAAATGGAAATGACGTCACTGATTTTAATTAGTGAAAAATGAACGTTAGGAAAATTAGTAAAATTGTTTTTAAATTATTTGCAGACGATCTAAAAAGATTTCGAACTGATTTGAATACTGAATAAAATTGAATTTCTTTATTGGCTAAGGCGTTTGTTTACAAATCCGAAAACCTCGGTAGTTTTGTTTACAAACAAAAACGCTTCACTGGAAATTCTTAAATTTTTCTATTTATTGAAAATTGCGAATTTTAAAAATATTAAATGGAGAAAATAAATAAAATAAAAGTAACTAAAATATTTTCCGGAGGATTTGATAAAAAATAATAAATTTCAAAAGTGTTAAAATTTTCAATTTTAACATTCCTCCCGCTAACAACAAAAAAAAAGAGCAAAAAAAAAAGAATTTGGCTACGGGAAATTGGATGGGGACCATAACATAACATGTAAAACACAATAGATACTATAAAACCTGATTATATATATATAGACATAAACAACACTAAGCACATAAATGCATGAGGGTAAGTTAAAAAAAAAAATTCATATGCATGCTACCTTTTAAAACACACAAAATAGTACAATGGAGATTTGCTCATTGGACGAATTCGAAAGAGTTTTTTTTTTTTTTTTAGTAATATATATTCAACTGAATGTTTAAGAAATACTGAAATCATCTCTTTAAAAGAAAGTATATTCTAAATTTTTTTTATAAATTTTATCTTTTTATTTTTTCCATTGAAGTAAATTCCCTACTCTATCTAGGAGTAGTTGTAAAAATAAATCGTATTTCATAATTAAGGCATGTCATAAACAATAAAATAACTAATCATCCCCTACTACTTTTCATCTAAGTTCAATATTTTGGTTTCATATAAATATCCCTTTTCTTAAAAAACAAGCATTGAAAAGTTTCCTTTTTTTTTTTTTTTTTTTTTTGAAATCTCTTCATTTTAAACTAGCATTCATATGCAACCACAAAATATAAATAATATTTGTCTTATTAGTGAAAATTGTGAGATATCTCTTTCAATTTTAAGCAAATCCGTGAATCATATGAAAAATACAAGATTGCAAAAAAAGAAAATTTTAAAGGTTTTTAAAAGCAAATCCCCATAACATAACAAATATAATATCAAGTTTGAGACTAACGTTCACTAGTGAAAATTCCAATATAGCTCATACATAATAGAGAAGATTGCAAATATTATATGAAAATAAATTCTTATATCAGTGGCAAATTTCAATTTTTTTTTTGTTTATTTATTTTAAACATTCATGGTTGCACTAGCTCAAATCATTTGCATCCCTTTTATCTTTTGGGATGCCGTATATTGAGATTTACCACATCAAATAAAATGAAAACACACACATAAACAATATAATATTCTGGAATACTATAAATAGCATGCATATGTTATTGAAAATATAAATAAAATATTCGCGATTTTTTTTTTTTCTTTTATCGCGATCGTTAAAATTAATTAATTTTGAAAAAAGCAATTAATGAGCACATAACTCCAGGTCCTCAACCTTAAATAGAGTTAGTTTTAGACGGCACCATAATGTAATATATAAAAAAATCATAATTTTGAATTTAGAAAAAATAAAGTGAAAAAAATCAAGTAAATAATGATCGTTAATTATAATTTAGTGGATGGCCGAATATATAGTGGATTAAGTACATTAGAGGCGTTGTAATTATAATGCCGTGCTCGTTAAAAAATTAAATGCCAAAACTTTTAAGTTGAATAAAGAATAAAAATTCAGATAAAATAAAATAAATAGGAAAATAAAATTGATTATAAACTTACCCCGTTTGCAGAACAAATGAATACCTGTAAAGCAAAATTTTATAATTCCAAATGAGCACAAGATTTTTTAAAGAATTACACATTTCTTTGGCACCAATGATCTTTTATTGAAGAAATAAACACTGCAGTAAATAAAATAAAGAAGTGAGTGCCGGCACCGTTGATGAACTTATTATTTCATTACACAATCACACTGTCTGCGATTAACCTTTATATGATGCATTATTAACCGATGTTAGGAGTTCATAGAATGTTAATTTTTGCAAGAACATAAGTTTTATTTTGCTACCAAGAGTCGTGCAATAGTCATAATTTCGATCACTATTTATAGATACGTTCATTATTTTTTTTATTTTATAGTAACTAATCAGTGATATATAATTTTCAGACTGGATCACGAATGATGAACGATGTATTTTAACATGAAGCCTAAACATTAAGTTGTAGATAATTCTCCACTTGCTGTGCTACAGAAATTTCACAACAATGCATTGATAAATATAAAGCAAATCAGGATTGATGTATTTGTAATTTAATATCATTTAAAAAACCCATTCCTCTTCCTGTCTTGAACACTAGGGTTGCAGCTAGGAAGGATCGTTTTAGCACGTGATAGTGTCCGGATTTATTACTTGTATGCTGAACATTGATATGGAAGAACGAAGCACACTGAGAAGTTGGATTATTTGGCACTAAGATAAGTCTTAATGAAAAATGGCTTAGGGCAGGTCGTCGTCGTTAGCCCTGATAGGCCTATTTCACTGTGGGCCTTCTATCTTCATGGGATCGATGCTTCATTCGTAATAACCAATTAGTCTCGTATATGAAATAATTGCCAGAATAAAACACTTCAATTCAAGATATTCCTTGCAAAATATGTCGTATAAGATATTTTCGGAAACTGCTGTTCACAATTAATAGAAGTGGGGTCAGCCGACGGCCGAAGCCGCCGGCTCGAGAGCCGAGCTTCCACACAACCTTCTTCCACAAGAGCTTACCAGAGAGTCAGAAGAGACGCCTTCCAATTTCCCGCTATCGCGAGACTACGCACATTTAAATTGATGCGCGCGATAAATAGTTCGAAAACAAATTATTTTACCTGGATCGTCTGCTGAATAATAAATAATAAAATGGAAATAAATAAATTTAATTTTAAGAACGGAATATTTTATATTGGACTATTTTTTGGATTAAATATTAATATTAAAAAAACACATTTTCCTAGAGGAACGCCACTTTTGAATCGGCGCCGTGATATATTCGCTGCGGACCTGACATATTCGCTGCGAACTGAATGGAATCTTCCAGAAAGAGAATTTGAAAAAATGTAAATGGAAATGACGTCACTGATTTTAATTAGTGAAAAATGAACGTTAGGAAAATTAGTAAAATTGTTTTTAAATTATTTGCAGACGATCTAAAAAGATTTCGAACTGATTTGAATACTGAATAAAATTGAATTTCTTTATTGGCTAAGGCGTTTGTTTACAAATCCGAAAACCTCGGTAGTTTTGTTTACAAACAAAAACGCTTCACTGGAAATTCTTAAATTTTTCTATTTATTGAAAATTGCGAATTTTAAAAATATTAAATGGAGAAAATAAATAAAATAAAAGTAACTAAAATATTTTCCGGAGGATTTGATAAAAAATAATAAATTTCAAAAGTGTTAAAATTTTCAATTTTAACACACTGCTGATTTAGACTAACCGATAGACCTGAAAATAGCTGCATCACTCATTCCACTCACTTTCATTCCAAGTATCTTACCGAGTTCTGCATCAAATCATTGTTTCTGCCTCTGCATCGTTCCCAATAGCACTAAGGAAAACTAAAGTAACTCTAATTACGTTGTTAAGTTACCTTTTCAATTTCTTGCATTCTCAGATCGCAGAAAATTTGCATGTCCCTCCAAAAAATTTGACGACCTTATACTTTTTTCCATCAGCAAATAAGATTAATATCTAATATGGAAATTAGTTCGTTTAATTTAAATTGGATTTTAATTAACTTGTATTATAATTAACAAATCATACTTTGCATTTTTGTTGCTTCCCCATCCGAGAAATTTGTATAAATCCTAGTTTAGCTGGCTTTTTAATCGACCTTATAATTTTTTTCAGGGACTTAATATTTTAATATCCTACACATATACACACACAAACACTCATATAATTATATATGTATGTATATATATGTATGTATGTGTATGTATGTGTGTGTAAAATTAGTAAATAGATAATAATTGAAGACGATTAATTAAACTGAAACGCAAAATATTTAAAATTATTCTAACGAGAAACTTTCGACTATTTCAGGAAGCGTATTTAAGTTGAATTATTTACTAAAATTAACTTTATAAAATATTTTCAATATTGAATGTAAAAATGTGGTTTGACTTTTTTTTTTGTGTGTGTGTGTGTGTATTTGCTATATTCGGTGAAAAAATGTCATTAATTTTTATCTTCATTTAAACTGAAATGCAATAACTTTGAAAGAAAATAAGAATTTTACATTTTTGAAAATTACGCAATTTGAAAATCTTTATTTAACGTTAAAGGTAAAATTAAATTGGGATAATAATGACTTTCAAGATGAGTTATTTCAGGTCAAATTTAGATAAACTTTTTTTTTTTTTTTTTTTTTTTTTTTTTTTTTTTATAAAAGCTGGAGAATACATTTCTTTCAAAGGATAATCTTAAAAATGTATAGCTGCATAATAATATACTAAACAAATATGTTTTAAATGTAAGTCCAAGATTTTTTTTTTTTTAAGTTTTTCCGGATTTTAAAATGTATTTAAACAAGTATTAAAGGCTAAATCGGACAACAATTAGTTTCATCATTTGCATATTTAAATACATAAATTTGTCTATGGTTTTAAAACTATAGTTTTTAAGATACATATTATATATTTATACTTCCAAAATTATTTTGGTGTAATTTTTAAAACATATTTAATAGCTCTTTATAAGGAAATTTTACGAATCTGTTTCAGATTGAAAAATTTGATGCAAGAAAAGCATTTTATAAAAAAAAAATCTTTCATTTCTGTTTATTTATTTATCTATTTATTGATTTATTATTCTTATTGCCTTTTTTCATTTATTATTATTATTGCTATTCCGTTGAAACTTATATTAAAATATTTTCACTTTTTAATCCAGATGAAAATTTAAATAGGGGAAAATAAAATAACATACTAAGAGAATGCAGAAAAATGCATGGCAATGATACCAGATTGAAATAACTTTTGCAGAACCAGACGAGGAACTTCATAATGAACTATAACATATGTTTCTAATAAATGCATTATGTTAGTGGTTAAATAGCTAAAAATCGCTATAGATTTTGTTTCGATCTATCCAGAACAGGGCCAGGGTTCGAATCCCGGACAAAACATGGATGTGTTTTCCTTGTTAGGGGTAACGATGGCCACCATTGGGTGCTCCTTCACAAATGGATATCAGTTCAGCGATCCTCCGGTCAATATACGCTCTCAAGTACCATGCCATTGGAATAAAAACACGCACACACATGTATATAGGTAGGTAAGTAGATAGATAGATAGATAGATGTATATATCCAGAGCTATTCATGTTCATATGTAACGGAGAAGATTCCGTACTTAAAAGGAGTAAAAACTCTCTTCCTGCAGTTTTCTAGATTCGTGGGTGCTAGGATTCTTAAATGCGTAACATAAACTTCAGTATAAGGTTTCATTACCTTAATGATCGGATTTCTAATTTTAGGTAGCATTTGCAATCCTGGGAACAAGAATCGTATGTACGTTTAAGACCTCGTATAACTAGTGCATAATTCCATATCGACAGCTTCAGAGCAAATTATTAGCAGATTTTTTTTTTTTTTTTTTTAATCCTGATTTAGTTTGTTTCCAGTGTTTTATGTTTTAATTGCATATGATAATTAACCCTTTAACTGCCCCGGGCGTATATATTCTTCTCGCTAAGCCGATGTGTTAACTGCCCCGGGTGTATATATATGCTTTTCGAAATACGATCCTTTGCGTTACGCTGTTAGCAGAAAAAACAGTCCAACGTCTTTGAAATGCAATAATATGACTTTTGAATTGATCTTGACAGAGTTTTCGAAAGGTTTATTTATTTCAGAGAAGAGGGGAGTGGGAGGAATCAGAAAGTGTTTCAGTGAACACGTAACTATGGGCGCCAGTGTGAAAAACGGTGGCATTGGGTAGCGAATATCATAATTTTCCTCGACAGATAATTAAACAGTTTTTTTTTTTTTTTTTTTTTAAGTTTTTAGTTTAATAACAATATTAACACTTATATTACCTCTGCGAACACTTTCCAAAAAAAAATATATTCTATATTACCAATTACTTTATTCTTGCATAAAATTTAAATTTGTGTTTAAAAAGTTATGATAAAAAATTGAAATACAATAATTATTTTAGAAAAATATCGTAAATTATTGGAATATAGCCCTTTTTAATTTAGAACCACTTTGGCTAAGGTGGTTACACATTGGCTTCCCTCCCCCTCCCCCTATGCTGTGTGAAAGGATTATCTTAAATAAAAAAAAATAAAAAAAACTATATTCTAATAAAATATTTTAAAGTAATTTCCCACTAAATTTCAATTAAACCAACGAAGGTACTTACTTTTTCTTGACTTAAATACTATACATCAATTTTCAAAGAAAGGTATATTTTCTGTCGATATATAAGTATCGTGTCTTTGCGCAAACACCTCACTTTACAAACTTTAAACAAACATGGCGTGTCTTAAAAAATCTCTTCATTTTCCTGATTGCGGAGGATTTTCTATGTAAGCAACTATTTTAATGACAACCTGAAGAGATTCTTAAGTAAATTTATAACCCTTGAATGAATCGCTTTAGGCGCGTCATTGCTTAAGCATGTTATTAACAAGAATTCAAGTGAACTCCATGTAAATCTTCTTCAAAAGATCTTTTCAATACTAACCGGAAATTAAAACCGTTCTAAATTGTCAAAGTAGTTATAGCGTGAAAAATAAAAAATAAATAAAGTTTGGAGCTTCGTATTGATTTTCCACACTAAAATGATATAACTTCCGTTTTAGTTACTGTGTTTGTGCTAGAAAAATATATTGTCATTTTCTTCTAAGAGGTTAAATATGTTTTAATTATAAGTATGTCATAACTCAAATACTTAAGACATATATGTTTGTTTTGTGAGTTTCACTTGAAGGAAAAGTTTTTCAAACTGAAAATATATACAGGAAATCCCTAACGTCTGTGTATGTTAAGCTAAGGTAGATTAAAATTATTCGTGAATGTGTATTATTTTATGCACATTATTATAAGTTAAAAGCACTTATATTTTTTTCATCGAAATTTATGTCAGAACTTGTATTAAAAAAAAAAAAAGAATCACGATAATAATTTTTTTTTCATTTTATTGTATAATATAAAATGCAGGGGAAACCGAGGTTAGTGGCATAAATTTTGGTTTCTGATTTTTTTTTTTTTTTTTTTTTTTTTTGTACAATACTTAGAGAAATTCTGAATGAATGCATCGGAAAAATTTACTTTTTGGCTTCAAAATCATGTAAAACCATCAATCAAATGCCCTCCTTCTCATATTTATAAGGACACTTTATGTTTTGAAATAACTAATGTAAAAATAATTATGAACAAGATTATACTAAGTGCACTTAATATATCTAGTATTCTAAAAACCAAAACTGCTATAATTTTTTTAATATGAAACAAGATTAATAAAAAATCATGCAAAATATTTTTTTCTCCACGTTTTTAGATGTTCATAATTATAGGGACAATCAAGATTTTTTCGTTTTATTTAACTTACTAACGGATAAATTACAGTTGACATGCGAATTTGTTAACTACTGGGCTAAATTAATTCATATATAAGCCTTCCAGTTTTCTTGGACGGACATTACTGATAATTCCTCGAAAAAAAAACGTTCATGTAGTGAAGTATGATAAATGTGTTTTTTAAGTGAACGGGTAATTTCAATCCGCCGAATTTAAATTCGAAGATCTAGAATTACTGAAGGAAATGCGATCAAACGTTGAACTGCTGGTTCGATAGGAGAGAGATCTGATGCAAAATTAGAGTTGTTTTACACAGATCGAAGACTCATAATTCCTCTTACTGTTCTATTCATAATGACTACTGCTGAATTTGCTCATAATTTTTAACGAAAGGTTGGGGTCCACACTTATGAATGTTTAAAATAATTAATAATATGTTAAAATGAAAATAAAACCTGTAATAATCAATAAGCATTTAATGGGGGAAAGGACGTCTATGTTAAAATTGAATAAAGACAATATTAAATGGTAAAATGTTGCATTTTCGAATGAAAAACATTTTATTCTTGATTAACCAAATGGTTTTAACAGTTACTGACACGATCTGAAGATAGCAAAAGACAGAGCAGATTTTTTAAAGGCAGATATGAATCGGGCATTTTAAAGGTGAATCTATGGTGCTCTAGGGAGCAGTTTCTACTGAAGGCAGAATGGATTTAGTAATTTTTTCTATTATTATGAACATCAAGAGATTATCCGCAAATTTTAAACGGGGAATTCTCAGATTTTTGTTAGATTTTGGGGGGTAATAATATTTTTTTCAACAAGACTTACATTTTTGCTTTACTTCTAGAGAAACAGAAAACAGTTTGAAGAAAGAAATTTCTGTATTATTGCCTTTCCCGTGGCCTAAAAGTTGAAAAAACTTTACCGTATCATATTAGAAAAGTGCATGCAAGTGGAAAACAATTTTAAATAGTTTAAATGTATTCAGAATATCATCTATGCTGTATGAAATTGTATTGAAACAGAATAATTAAAAAAAAAATGTATATATATATATATATATATATGTATATACCAGAGAGAATGTCTGACTGTTTCACCCTAAAAAGAGACCCTATGAAATATTAATTTAAAGAATAACTGAAAAAAAATTACTAAGATTCGAGCTGTCCTTATAATTGTGAACATCTGAAAAATAATCTTTTGGACCTTATTTAAAGTTTTTGCAGATAGAAAAACGATAAAACTTTTTAAGTATAGTGTATTAATGAAATTCAAATTAATAAAAAATATATTTGTTTAAATAATAGTGTTCAGTGTTTAGTTAATATAGAAAAACGGGTGTCCTTATAATTATGAGAAGAAAAGCGATCCTAAAAACACTTTTCCTAAGAGCTTGTAACTATGCCAACTAACCCTGCAACAGGGTTAGTTGGCATACCCGTAGGTGTGAGTTGGCATAACGTGAAATGAATAGGGATAGTTATTCAGAACACGGCAAATTTCAAGGAAATTTGTTTTATTTTACCAAAACATGTTATTTAAAAAATATTTTACCAAAAATTTCTCCTTAAATGTATGAAAAAATAATAAATTCATCAAGTAAAATAAATTCTGCTTAGCATTATAGCTACCTATAGTTGTTCATAGAATTAAATAGATGTTTAAAATTAGCCGCGAAAGTAGGATTTGTACGCTTGTTTATTTGAACAGGTGGGTTCAATTTTTACATATATTTACTTTCATCGTGCAAAATTGAGTCATTTCCGTTCGACCATCTCCATTGTTAACCCTTTTTGACCATCTTAAACATGCGAATCTCATTGTCATCGGTTTCGTCAAATCTGCTGAAGTACTAATGGGATTGATATTTCTGCAAAGCAATGTCATTTATTTTGTATTACAGGTTATAAGGAGGCAATTAATTTTATGGGGGATTCGTATTTGATCTTTTTTATGTGATGTCTTAGAGTCTTTTTGAGATTCTCGAAAATTCGTAGGACTGGTGAAGGATACAGATGACGATAACCAATACCATCGTCTTGTCAGAAGACTGAGGGTAAAAATTTTCGTCTTGGAAAGGTTATTCAGTTTTTGAACAAGCACTAAGGAAAGTCAAGCTATAGCATAGCTAGGTTGTAGCTGTGCCAACTGACCCCACACATTAGTATGCCAACTAGTCTCAATATAAGATGACTAACTACCACAGAATTCCAAACTTCAGAAATGATAAATGGATACAACAACAGTTAACCACTATTGCAAAAAACTTTAAAGGCAGTGCTTCGATTTGACCTACAGATTTACCAAAAAGAAAAAAAAATACGGTAAAAAAAAAAAAAAAAAAAAAAAAAAAAAAAAAAAAAAAAAAATTACTCACCAGTAAGAAAAACGATAAAATAGAGATTTTCCTTCATGACGCTTCGAAGCAGTCTGAATTTACGGTAGGTGGTGCACCCATACACTACATAATAGTAAAATTGCAGCATTCTATATCCACTGTTACAAGAAATAGAAGCTGGATGCCAACTATCCTCTTATGCCAACTAAGTCCCATACTTTCAATTCATATTATATGTTTCAAGATAAAAATTTTATTTATATAGTTTATATTTTATTATATGAAAACAAATCAATATTTACATTCAACGCAGATTTGTATAATAATTATATATTTTTTCCATAATAAAAAGTTTTATATTAATTATACTGAACTTACATTGATTTACTGATTTATAATTTATTGTAAAATATACTGTTTGTTGTATTTCAAAATCGCTGGTGCTTATAAGTTGTTCTTTTATTTAAATGCTGTTTCGTATAATCTAGAAGATCTTTAAAAAATTACTATTATATTAACTTTATTTATTTTTATTTTATATCAAATTAAAATATTCTTTTTAATATTTTCGTAGAAGTAAAAATAAATCAAGTCGAATATATTATAGTACCTCACCGGAATTTTTACAATGTACAGAAGTTTGATAAAATATTCTTTTTCATAAACTAAACCTTTTATTTTCAAACTATTATAGACAATAGAATCATTTCTTATTTACCCAATACTTACTAACGAAGTTTCAATATTTGGAAAATAATTCGATTCAAAATAGCTCGTGAAAAAAAATTATCAGCTTTCTGCAGGGCTGTCTCGTAAAATATATACTTAATTTTCGCACTTGAAGTGCGATTTTTTGTCATATTTTAATTATTTTTATAGTCTTAAATAAACTAAATTTCGTTTGTTACCCATCTACTTATTTCAAGTTGATTTTTTGTACTCTCTGGTTTCATATGACTAAAACTTACTAATATCTATTAGTCTTTAAAAAAATACTACCAATTTAATTATTATCATATCAACTTTACATATTTCGATTTTATTTTATATAAAAATGCAGTAAACTTTCTAAAATTTTTTAACCAGTAAAATTAAATCAAAGGGTATATATCTTAAAAGCTCACGACACAGTAATGAAAACAGGGTCGTATTCTCCTAAATACTTTATGCGAAACGAAATGGTAATTCATTTCACTGAAAATCAAACTGGTATGTCTTTATACGTTCATATGAAGATTTTTTTTTTCCCCATTTTGTCTAAGGATTTTCAATTTTTCGGAAAAATACGTGGAATTCATGTATGCCTTAAAAAATTCCGATTCCGAGTTACTGAATAATACGGCCAAAAAATTCAGCTTAGGATTGATATTTTAAGTTGACACATCGCACTGGAGCTGCGCAGTGAGCTATGAGAAGTAATCTATGGATTCTTCGAGTGTAGCCTGCAAATATACCATCATATATTCCATCAGATTTTTAAATTTTATTAATACATTAACATGCAGAAAATACTTTTCATTAATTAAATATCTATTTTCACGTGTTTCGCTGAAATTTTATATTGTTCACTTCTAAAAGAAAAGGTTTACACTACTGGGTTTTTGCGTGTCCATTACTCTCGTATCATAATCTGGGATTTAGTAATTTAAAAAATATCAAAATATTTTAATTAGTGACTTTCGCAATATATTCTTGACAACAAAGAATTAACTGGATTATAGAACATTGGTTGCAGTTACAGTCTATAAAATTAAGAGCAGTACAGAAAATATAGTAAGAGTTAATAGTTAAGAATAGCCTTACAGTGTTCACTACAAATGTCGCAATTATTTAAGAATGAAGTTATTTTCATAAACTATCTTTTAAAGTATATATATATGCAGGGTGTTCCGAAAGTCCCACACACCCATCTTAACTCGAAAATGAGTGGTAATTGTGAAAAATGGCAAAACACGTTTCAATGAATTCGAGAGGGACCACTTTTGGTGAAAATATTTTGGCCCGGGGGAGCTAGGGGGGGGGGGGCGTTAGGCAGGGCCACTTTAAAATTTCAAATGGGAAGGTATACCTTGTGATACATTCTTGGAAACGTTTCTTCAAAACAATGAATTTGATATAAATCGATTTGTTCTACGATGATTATTAAAGGAAATACATGAATTTTTAGACTTTTGAAATGTGAATTTTATACTTATGTATCCCTTTTAATAATCATTGCAGGACAAAACTGATTTTACCAAATTCATTGTGTTGAAGAGACGTTTCCAGGGATGTATCACAAGATAAACTTTGCCCAAAAATGTTTGGGCACGGGCAAGGGGGTAGTAGTAGTGCCGCTAAGGAGGGCAACTTTAAAATTTCAAACAGGAAAGTATGTCTTGTGATGCATCCCTGGAAACGTCCCTTCAAGACAATGAATTTCATATAAATAGTTTTGTCCTGCAAATATTATTAAAGGGATGCATAAGTATAAAATCCACATTTCAAAAGTCTAAAAACTCACGTATCTCCTTTAATAATCATCGTAGGGCAAAACTATTTATACCAAATTAATTGGTTTGAAGAGACGTTTCCAGGGATGTATCACATGACACACCTTCCTATTTGAAATTTAAAGTTGCCCTCCCTAGCTGTCCCCCAGGCCCAAAATTTTTTCACCAAAAGAGGTCCCTCTCGAATTCATTGAACATGTGTTTCGATATTTTTTTTTTTACAATTCTGACTCTTTTTCGAGTTAGAAGGGGGTGTGGGATTTTTGGAACACTCTGTATATATAATTCATGTTATTTCCAATTCTTTATGTGTACATGGCTTCATCTTGTACAATGTTCGAAAAGGTTAAAAGGTTCTCATAATATATATATATATATCAAACACCGTAGAAATAAAGCTAAAGCTTTATTACATTATTCCACATAATTAAAATAATTTTCGTAATTTATTTTTTTGTTACATTAACAACATCCAATGACATCAGCGCATGATCAATCTGTTTTATAATACACTTTTTATTACACTCTATGAAATTCAACTTTATTTTTGTCTGACCATTAATATTTTTAATCGAGCATTTACGATTTTTTTTTTTTTTTTTTTTTTTTTTTTTTTTTTTTTTTTTAGCATCCGAAATTTTAAATGTAAGAGAAATTTATATCTATCTATCTATCTAAATTCCTTTCTCTTATATATACATATATTAGCAACAAGTTATTATAAAAATATAACAAATAGTTTTATAATCAGTAGCAGAAAATTTACATGGGATGAAAATTGTGCTACTATATGTGAATTCATGAGTATTAGCATTAGTATATTCATGAATATTAGCTTCCTGATAATTCTTGAAGGAAGTCCGCACGATATCATTTTGGATAACCGATACATTGTTATATTTCTAATACGGTGAACAATATTCTTTTCTAAAAATAAAATTGCTTTGTATCTATGATAAGCTCTTTTTCTAACTTCCGTAATTAAAAATTGCCATTAGAATTTTCTGTTCATACTATCCTTATCTTTAATCAAAATCCCATGTGTTCATTTACAGCAGATTTCTTACAAAACAAATAGTTTCAATTTATTTTTATGGTAGACAGAGCGCAAATACAAAATTTACAAACGCAAAACTTAAATCTTTATATAAATAATAATTGTTTAATTTTTTTAACACCTTTAGTAAATAATAAAATCTTTTTTCTTTTTCTTTAGCATTAAGAATTCTAAAATCCAACGTATCATTTATCAGTAATACGTTTCTTGCCATAAAATAGCTTTAGAAGATAGAAAACAGGAATTTGTGAAAGCAGATTTTCTGCAGAGCAAAATAGCTTACGGTAAAATAAAAGCATCCATCAAATTGTTTTTAAAAGAAACTATGTGTCACATACATGGAAGTTCTCTTCCATGTTTTTATATATGTGAGTTAAAACCATTTATATCAATAATTTTTCTAGATTGTATAAAAACTTGTATAAACTTCTTTCTTACATTTCTTTGCAAAACATATCCAGTGTTTTGGCAACACCAAAATGCATTTTTAAAAATTTAATGTTCATAGCAAATTTACAATACCTGCAAAATCAGGTTTATAAAATATGTCTATGAACCTGCAAAATAAATAGTAAAAGAAACATTTTAGAATTTTGCTAAAACTAAATGAAAATCAAATGAAGAAAAAAACTGCAGTCAAAAATAAAAGCTTCGTAAATTTAATTATTAATTAAAATAACAATTTTAAAATCACAGTAAAATAATTTGTTACAAATAAATTATCTTTTTACATTTGTATGTGCTGCAAGATATAGCTGAATTAGCACAAAATGGGGAAGTTTTTAGTGAGATTTCTCGGAATTAAGATCATACTTTACTCAGAAAGCCTCTTAAATGAAAAAGCAGTGATTCATTTAATCCCATCAGTTACTCAAAACTAATGCTTATTAATCCCAGGTCAACTGATGATTATAAAAAATAATTAAACCAAACATAATTATAGAATATTTGCAAGGAAAAAAAATAATAATAAAGACAATTAACTTTACTGAATAAATGTGTGGCGCAAATTGTAATAGAAGTAACGAAAAGTGGTAAGCCAATAACTTGATTAGATAATATTGAATATAAAACACAACACCATGTGGTAATTTTTTATCTACAATTTATTAGACCTTAAAGCATCTCATAAAATGTCTAAATACAAGAATTTTTATGTAAATAACGGTCTATATGGCTCGTAAATCCAATAGGTTTGTGCCCGAAGGATATTAAAATCTATAACATAAAATTTAAATGTAAAAAATTGAAGCATGCTTTATGTATTATGTTAAAAAATAATTCGGTTTAGATACCAAACATTAGCCAAGTAATATATTAACATATCAATCAACCATTATATCTTATGTGAAAAATATTTATATTAAATGAAAATTAATTTACTTTATATTATTATAATTTATTTCGAAGAAAATTTAATATTACGTACTTTCACCAATTTAGGTTACTTTTACATGGGAGCGTAATTTTTACTTTAGTTTTACATTATTAAAAAGTTTGGAACTTCCTATTTAGATATATTTTAATATTTTTCGCGAAAAAAGGAATTTTTGCGGGTTGAACTCGGTATACATTTTAGTAATTGCAGGAATTTTTTTTAAACAAACTATGAATTTTACAGCACACATGTGTAATAACTGCAAGCAATGTTTTAAAGCAAACTGTGAAAAATTTAGCAAAAATAAGTAAAAATTTCAGGTTTTATTTTATTTTTTACTGCACACTATAAAAATACAGCGCAGAGTGTAAGCAAAACTTTTACCAGCACACTATGCTGCAATCTTTCACAGAAAAATTTTAATTTGTAGTTATTAAATTATAGTGCATATGATAGCCACATTCCCCACACAGCACAATTTTTTTCAGTTATGTATCAAAATCTTACAAGCTTTCGCTAATGTAACACGATTTAGGGATGCTTTCTGATGTCTTTTTGAAACGATGACCCTTTTTAATTATCTATCTATTAAGTAAATACAACTGTTGTGCTATGTTACTTTTTTTTTTTTTTTTTTTTTTTACGATTGTGGTCATTTCTAGGTTTTCTAAATTAATCTGAAAGCAAAATAACATTTAACGTTTTTGTGAGGGTGACAATGTTTTGATGTTATATAAACTTTTACGTTTCTGAAATATTTTATGTTTATTTTTCTCGCTGATTCTCACTTCTAATTATTTCGTTTAAGATAATTTCTAAGGAATGTTAACGAAACTAAATTGAATAGTTTATTAGCATTAGACCAAATATTTTTTTTAATTAAAATTTTAAAAGTTCGAAATCAAACGAAAGGGATAATTGAATATTCACATTACGGAAGGAGCCCCCCCTTCGCAGATAATATATCGAGATTTTGAAAACTTTTTTAATTTTCCCATAACAATGCTAATTCAATATAAAGCTTATATTGAATTAACATGGTGGCCACCATAACAATGTTAATTCAATGTAAAATTTACTACGCTCCCAAATGATAAAGATTGTGAGTTCAATACTCGAGCCGTTTAAAAACAGTCATGTACATTGATGATAGCTGGTGCACGTAAATTCCACTGAGGGTGCAATGTCTCCATGTTCCGTTAAATATTACCTCTGGGGGGTACCAGAGCGAAGGGGGACCCCCTTCATAGATAATCAAAATTGCAACATTATGCCTTTAGAAATGAATCCTAGAAAGTCGCCAGTTCCCTTTTGCGTTGCTTTAGAACAACATAAAACTCATTCAAGTCAACTCAAACC
Organism: Salticus scenicus; assembly: GCA_963930645.1. NCBI lineage: Eukaryota > Metazoa > Arthropoda > Arachnida > Araneae > Salticidae > Salticus > Salticus scenicus. Next base: position 205,168,544 of record OZ005657.1, on the reverse strand, counting down.
AGACGAGAAAAAATATGTCTTTCTTTCAACTAAGACTTTTTTTAAAATATGCAGATTTTTCTCTGCTGCATTTTCCATACTTTTGGATAGGCTATTGTCACATTGTTAAGTTGTGGAGGATCAAAATTGTGATGGCATGTCTTCGGATCACCTCTAGGGGTGTGTCCCAGACCGTCGCCAATTGCCCATCTGCGCAGCATTAGTGAGACGTAAAACCCAACCAACCAACCAACCACATTGTTAAGTCAATTGCCCATTGCGTAGCACTAGTGTGACGTAAAACTCAACCAACCATCCACGTTGTTAAATCTTCAAATAAAGAAAGCGGCTTATAGAAGAAAACAAATTTTAATGTGATCGGTTAAAAGAAATTGACGGATCTAAACGTAACTCTAACTATTGAGGGAAGATGGCAAATAGAACAATGACAAAGGCACTGTACGTCAATTTGCGTTTTCCGTCACGGTTTTTAATTTAAAAAAATCTTTAAAACTTTGCGTAAAAAGCAGAGTTTGGGTCAAGCATTTTTAACATCTCTAAAGTCTCTAGCTGTAATGTATATGAATTTACGAATATGAACATACATTTAAGCTCTAACTATGAAGATTTGTCTAAGAAAACGTAAACAATTAACAGATTAAATGAGATATATTAGAATTTATTTTGATCTATAATTTCTCTAAAAACAGTGTAGCATAAAAAAATGAACTTTGCTTTTTAGCTAATATATTTGTTAAAACAACTAATGCTGCTAACAGAAAAATGCAGCAAAACGAATAGGGTCGATGAGAAAGACTTGATTGGGTAAAACATTTTTAATATTATTTGTTAAACGTTTGTTGTAAGTTAAATTTTATGATAATAACACTGGTCTACAGTAGTTCGGTAACATCGGTCAAATTATTATTTTTATTATTAATTCCAATTTTTATTTCAATATCTGCAAGTAAAAATGTCCCACCACGTCACATTTTTCTGTTAGAGTATCAGAAAATGGCAATTTTTCCGATTTTTTATCATTTTCACAGTATCACAGGTGGTAACACTTCCTGCTGTCAACTCAGAGTCCCGGCAACCATGTTTGTTCCATTTTTTTTGTTAAAATATCAGAAAATGGCAAATTTCACTATTTTTTATGATTTTTACAATACAGTTGACAGCAAAAGTATCCGACAAGGATTTATTTAACAAAGCAGTATTAAGTGTACTTTTATTAGACAGAGATTGGTGCTAAGGCTCAGATACTTTTGCTGCCGACTGTATCACACATGGTAACCTTTCGTGCTATCAACCCTGCCTCCTGGCCATCCTCTCTTCTGGCAACCCCTGTTTGGCAACCCTGTATTCGTACCTTATCTGTTTTTTTTTTTCTGGTGTTCTAGTTAACAGATATTCTTTGTTAAGTATGATTGTGCTGTTTTATAGTTAAAGTTTCATGTTCAAAAGGGCAAGTTTTCAGTGTAGAACTTGTAAAACCGTACCCGATAAGTTTTACTGTATTTGTGAGCTATTCATATTAAAATCACAAGGTAGACATTTAACACAAGACGTAAAAAAGCCTATTTTTGTGTTTCGGTTTTAAAATAACAAATAATAATAATTCAATTATTTAGTGTATTTTCCATGTTTTTATGTTCTACTTAGTCTACAATATGTATATTATCTCCATATTAACAGTATTCCATGCTAAATTAATAATATTGATCGTAATAATGCATGTCTTCTAAAGGCTTTTGTACATTGCTTCCAGTACAGATTAAATAATAATAACAAAAATTCTGTACGTGTTACAGATTTTTCACTATTATTTTTTAATTATGCACTACATAATTATTTGAAAATAGTTAATTTCATTTCTGTTGCCCCCCCCCCACTCCCCCCAAGATTTTTTTTTTTTTTTTTTTTTTTTTTTTTTTTTTTTTTGTAGACTAGTGTAATCAAAGTTTTTATTTATTATTAATAGTAGTTCGTAAGCTGTAGAAAAGAAGAACTGTATCTTATCGTAGAATATAAAATTGGAATACATATATATATATATATATATATATAGCATTTTTTATTTCGATATCTAAATCATTACCACTAACGTGTCATTTTTGACGTTCATATTATTGCTGAAATGTATTTACATTTTCTCTCCTTTAGCATATAATGCAAACGAATTTATTTTATTTTATTTTATTTATGTAAGGACTTTAAAAATCTATTTGTTGGTAAAAGACAAATAACTTATAAAATAAACGATATTAAACTCTGCTTAGCGCATTAAACCATATCTTAAAACTCCATAAGAAATTTAAATTTCTGCTGAGTTTATTTCTAAAACACATTTAATAGATATAAGATATCCCTTAACGAGTATCTTATCAAAATAATCTTCAAAAGTGTAAAAGCAACAATGTTTAAATACATCATTAAAAAAAATTTTCAATCTAGTCCTCTTTAAATAAAGCATGTTTAATAAAATCCGTTAAACGAAAAGCAATTTCGATTACTTAGCAGAAAATGTATCAATTTTAAAGAAAATTTGAAGAGTACAATTATGTAAACATCGACTTTCCAGAAAATATGCTGAATCGATTATTATATAATTTGTTCTGGTTCAGTATATCTTAGTAAAAGTAATTGTATAAATTTGGGAAGTTTCTTTGAGAATTAATTTTCGAAAATTAATTAAAGGTAGCATAAAGTATAAACATAACTTCTATTTGACTTTCGAGATATTTTAATCACTGGAGGAATTTGCAATTACCCCCTTTTACAGAAAATTAATTTGGTGCGAGTTTAGAAGAAAATTAAAGATGTTTTCTTTAGTGTCATCATTTATACAACGCACGAAGAAAAATATTAATTTCGTTTGTATTGAAAATGCGATAAGTATTCTGTAACTTTAAATTAAAACAGGTATTGAAAATGTATTCAAAATTAGGCTGTTAAAAAAGCAAGAAGATAAAATTGTACTTTAGATGTAATTGAAAATAATTATTTATAAAATAATAACAAAAATTGAATAGTAATTTTTAATTAAAGAATAGTGTACTTCGTTTATTATTTGGTATTTGCATATTCTTATATAGCAACTTTTGTGTAGATAAAAATTAATAAATTTAAAAATAAAAATAATTAATTATTAAAAATAATTGAAATTAAGACTACATAATTTTATGATAAAAATAATCTTCTCTAGGAATAATTTTAAAAATAGTAATATTTTTTTTATTAAAATGTACCCTGAATTTTTACCATCGTACATTAGAATGTAAAACACGAGGAGAAAAAAGCTAAAAACCCATTGAAAAAACATGGGATGAAAACGAAAAAAACTCTCAATGTTAAGTGTGTTAAAAAAAAAAAAAAAAAAAAAGAAAGAAAGAAAGAAAAATCATGCAGCACGCATTGATTAGTAACACTTTTCAACTGTACGTAATTGTCATATCATATTCTATACAAAACATTATGTTAGAATATTAAAAATACATGTGAATGTTTTTATGATTTTTACAATACAAAGATTTTAAATATAACTTTTAAAAAATTCTGTCCTAAAACTTAATCCATTGACATTTTTCTTGTTGTTGTTGTTGTTTGTTGTTGTTTGTTGTTGTTGTCTCTGTAAACAAACTAGGTGCACAGGATCTATTAATGTCATTTTAAATAGGGAAAATTCCATAGTGAAGTTGATTGTATAATTTTTAAAAAATTCTAAAAATATTTACCGACGCTAGGAGCCGGAAACAAACAGATAGAAATGTTGACAATCGGACAGCCTAATACACAAATTGAAATCATATTCTCACTAAAACTATAAGAAAGTGTTAAAACGCTTAATGTAAACGAAAGTGCAATTCTAGAAAATTTTTATTAATAGCTCTTAATGTAACTGAATATTTTTGTGTGGCCCTGTAAATCTAATGCTAATCATTCTATATTATATAGAAGGCACTCTGTTGTGCATACGAATGTTTTATTTCAATTGCATTAAGCTTTGTGCAAAGTAAAATTATTTAAATTTTGTTTATAAAAATAACTCTCACAGAACGCAATGCTTTGGAATACTTTCAAGTGCCCCTGTACACAAAAAAGTTAGAAATGTACTCGATTTTACATAGGAAGCATCCGAAAGGGAACTTGAATAACATATTAAAATTTCATTAAAGTTTCTATACAATAAAGGTATTAAAATATGGTTTTTAGAAACTCCTCTCATAGAACACAAACTTTTCGAATATTTTTGGGTGCCCCTGTACACAAAGCAGTTGAGGTATGAACTTCATTTTCAATAGGGAACACCCGATAATGAACTTGAATAACATATATCAATTTCAAAAAATTCCATAAATATTTACGGAAGTTAAAGCATGGACAGTCGTACATATACATAAATTGAAATCATAATCACACTTAGAAAGTGTTTAAAACGCTTAATGTAAACGAAAGTACAATTCTAGCAAATTTTTATTAATAGCTTTTAATATAAATGAATATTTTTGTGTCACCCTGTAAACCTAATGCTAATCATGCTATAGTCTATGCAAAGCATTCTTTTGTGCACACAAATAATAGATTTCAATTTCATAGATTTCAATTTCAACTTCGTAGAAAGTATAAAGTTATTAAAATTTGATTTACAGAAATATCTCTCATAAAACGCATTGCTTTGGAATAGTTTTGAGTGTCCCTGTACATAAACCAGTGGCGATATTTACTCTATTTTCTACAGGAAACATCCAATAATGAACTTGAATAACGTATTTCAATTTCATTAAGATATGTTTACATTAAAGATATAAAAATATGGTTTATAAAAATACCTCTCATAGAACACAATACTTTGAAATACTTTCGGGTGTCCCTGTACACAAACTAGTAAAGGTATAAACTCCATTTTCAATAGGGAACATCCGATAGTGAACTTGAATAGCATATATCAGTTTCAAGATATTTCATAAATATTTACGGGAGTTAGAGGGCGGACAGACAGACAAACAGACAGACAAACCGAAGTCATAAACACTTTTTAACCTTGTTGGAAAGTGTTAAAAAGGCTAACATCGGAAGGAATAAAAAGACAAAATTGACTAGAAAAAGTCATCGAAGAGCGGGAAGGGACTATGGTTGGGTCCGTAAAGCTATCGTCGAGGGTTTAATACGCCTCGTTTATTATGTGCCTCAGTGGTGACGAGGATGGGTGGGTGCGAACCACAGCAGTTTAGAACGTAAAAACGAAGGAAAAGAACTAAAAATCCATAGAAAAAGCATGGGATGAAAACGAAAAAACCTCAGAATGTTAAGTGTGTGTGTGTGTTGGGGGGGGGGGATAACACCAGAAGAAGCAAAAGATCAAAATTGACTAGAAAAAATTATCGAAGAAGCGGGAAGGAGCTCGGGTTGAGGCCCTAAAGTTATCGTCAAGAGTTTAATACGTCTCGATTATTATGTGACTCGGCAGGGCTGGATGGGTGGGAACCACCGCACTTTAGAATGTGGAAAACGAGCTAAATAAGCTGGAAATCCATTAAAAAAAGCAAGGGATGAAAACGAAAAAAACTCACAGTGTTAAGTGTGTAAAAATAATAAAAAGAGTGAGAGAAAAGGAAAGCGGCTAACACTGGAAGAAACAAAAGGACAAAACGGACTAGAAAAAGTCATCGAAGAGCGGGAAGGGACACGGGTTGGGGCCCTATAGCTATCTATCGTCGAGGGTTTAATATCTCTCGCTTATTATGTGACTCGGTGGTGGCGGATTAACTCGCTTATTATTTAATTTTAAGTCCAGCAGATATTTTAGTTTAATTAAAAGCTGAAAAATATTTGTGAAATAATTATATTTTTTATTAATTCAAATTACATTTATCAGCAATATTCGTAAAGTTTTGACATTTTTCTATTTAAAAAAAAATATTCTTTTTAAGAATATTTTTTCACAACTTCAGAATTATGAGTAGGATCGATTGTCCATCTGTTTCTATAGCGGTTTTTCAAGCTAATATTTTGTCTGATCTCATCTCATATTTAAAAAAAAAAAAAAAAAAAAAAAAAAATCCGACATTTTGTTTAGCATAGTTTTAAAAATTCTTTTGAATTTTCCGGATGAATACCATACCATTGTGTACAGATGTCTAAGCTCTTTAAATAAACTATAGCGCTTTGCTTGTAATTTCCCAATATGATAAGTATAAAAATTTTCTATGATTTTTAGATCTCGGAAATTAAGTAGCTAGGTTAAAGCATTTATGTTTCTTTCTTTGAATCCTTTTTTATTCTCTAGAAGTAAAACAAAAAGCTCCCTCTTCTAAAAAAACTTATATTATTACCGAAAAAGTGTGAACAATATATTAAGAATTACACCTTTAACATATGTCAATGCTTTCTCGACTTTTATAGAAGTAGCTACAACTAATAAATTCATTTTGCCATTACTTCCAAAATATCAAACATTCACTTTTAAAACACCTGACATGCACCCTTCTCAAATTTGCTTACTCTATCTTTTGTTATCCTGAGATCGCACCAGTAAGAAATGAAACAATTTTGTGAACGATTCGCATAAAACGATTCGCATCAGAATTTATTCTAAACTACTTTAGTAGAATTTCTCTTCAAACAACTTTATGTTTGTCGGTTTAGATTTTTCTTTTTTTTTTTTTTTTTTTTTTTTTTATTAATGTTATTATTATTTTTTACATATTTTGTGAAATACTAATTATTAAATATACATATAAGTGTTGACCCCGAAACATTTTCATCAAAATTACAAGGAATTTCAGCAGCAGGCAGTTTCAGTAGAGCAGTAAGATGGATTATGCGTCATCAATCTCGGTCAAGACAACTCTCAATTTGTACCAAATCTCTTTTCTAACGAATCATCAGTTGCACGTTTGATAGCAATTTCTTTAGCAATTTTAGATGTTCACATTTCATAAGCTATGCCGCAAACTCACGTTTATCTTCCACTTAAAATATACACATTTGAAATTTCTGTTCAAGTAAGTTCTTTTCCTCAAAGTATTTTAATTAATATCTATGTAAAATAATTTTAAATCTTATATAAAATATAGATCCATAGTTAAAAAATTTCTTTAACAATCTGTGATTTATTCTGTCGTAATTAAAATAAATTAGTAAAACCTTCAAAAGTCCTTAAATTTATGGCCCTCTAAACCTCAAGAAAAAAATTGCTTTGCATTATTTTTTAAATAATTTTATTTTTCCATTTTAAAAATGTATCAGATTAGGTTTTTAGGAAAGATATATTAAGTGTGTCAAAAATATTTTTACTCGTTCGCAATTATTTTTACATTAGTGAATAATAATAATATTAATAATAATGAAATATTCTTATAAAGGTGAGTAAGAATGATGTACATTTTTTATACTAACCTGATACGAATATAAATTTATATATTCTGATTTTGATTCTAGTTGTTCATTTGTAAATGTAATGTCTGCAGTTTATTCTTCAATTATAGGGGCCCACCAGCGGCCGAGCGGTTCCGCGCTCAAAGCTGGTAGATGGGAAGTGCAGGGTTTAATCCCAGGTCGCTCATATCGACCTAGCCGTACGGAGTTTTCAGTGGTATTCTCCGAAACTCGCGCAACTACGGGCTAGGACCCCTTAGAAAGATCCTCCACGGTGGGCATACCACCCATAGGCCTGGGACCCTAGCGTGGTCAATCGGTCTTAAACCGTAGAACCAACAATCAATTATAGGATATTTTCGGAAATAGGCGAAATTTTGTTTTATATAGATGTAATAATTTAGCTTAACGAAGTATATTTTAAACTTTAATTTAGTCTTCCCAGTTTAGAACAAATTTTATCTAAGGATTTATTTAATTTTACCAAAAAAAGAAATGCTCTAGGCAATATTTGTATTATTTACTTTTTTCTTTTTTCTTTAATAGCTATACCAGATACCTCTCTATTTCTTTTTTATTTACGTTCGGTCATTAAAAAAAAAAAAAAAAAAAATACTTATTTCATTTTCAATTTTGAAACTACTATTTAGATACAGGATTCACACTTGATATTTTAATGCTTTTTACTTAGTGATGGAAGTAGCTAAAGTTGGTTGGAAAGCACATGGAAATTATATAGAGGATATATGTTATTCAATACCTGATTAAAAATAACTGACCATAAAATATAGGGTGATCCAAAAGAGAAGTCGCAGAAAAAAAGTAAAATTTATTATTCGAAAACTACTGACTGTAGCTCTATATGGTTTTCACTGAAATTTACAGAAAGGCAGGGGATTTTTTATATACATATAAGAAAAAATGTTAGTTACCTTTTTCTTCAACATGTCGCGCTGTATCTACAGTATAGTCTCACATTTTAAACAGATTCGTCTGATTAAATGACGCCATATTTCGAATACCAAAGCTTTTTTTAGGATAATGGCCATTCGAATGAATGATAATCTGAGTATTTATAGCTGAGTATTTATAGTCATTGTTAATTTCTTGAGTGTACTGTACCACTGTAAAAAAGTAATTTTACAATAAAAGCGCCACCTGACGAAGAAGATTTAAACTAATTTGCTGATAAATCTTTTCTTACCAAAAAAAAAAAAAAAATATCTCAAGCCTTTCTGTGCATTTCAGCGAAAACCGCAAAGTGCTATGGTCAATACTTTTTGAATAACATATATTTTTTTTCTTTGACTTTCTGATCACCTGGTATTTATGTAACCTTTATTCATATAGCTTTATAATAAATAATTTAATTGTAATTTCAATAATTGTCAATCATAACATCTTCAAATAAAGATGTTTTTCTGTATTATTTTTTTTAGGAAGCATCTGTGTTTTACTTTGAAAAAAGAGTTGCAGAGAAACTTCACAAACCTAAAAGAAAAGAAACGATTACAGAAATTCTGAGGTTTAGTGTCCGGCAACTAGACAGGCTAAAGCATCCTAAATTGCTCACCCTTTATCATCCTATTGAAGAATCTAAGTAAGTGATTTTATTCTACATGTATGTTACATATTTGTTTAATAAAATAATTCTTAATAGTGTAAAAATGACAATTTTCTTCAAATTATCCTTCCTAAGATTTAAATGCATTTATTTGTCATTAAAATAATTAATATCCTTTACATTATTCCAAATTGTTCATTTGAAATAAATAATAATTTTAAAGGACTGTTAATCACTTTTTTATATTGTTAACTTTACATCAGTACACCATAATTTAAGATTAATTATGGCCATTTTTCTTCTTTTATCTCCCCCTTATATATTCTAAAAGAACATCTTTACATAAAACCATTTCTTATTACAAATAATTCAAGTAAATAACACTGTTTTTGTCATTCTTTATGAATGTCTTTTTTCTTAGTTAAATTTGGCTACATTACAGATATGCCAAAATTTTCGCTGCACATAAGGTAGTTAAGGTGAAGAAAAGGCGACTTTAAATAACTAATTTAAGGACTCCCCAAATTTGCCCCTCCTCTCCCACACACACTCAAATGGAGGAAGAGGGAAATTTTGTAAAATTTCTTTATAATGTGTGCTGCGTAAACATAGCCACCCAAATAACTAAAAGTCGATAATTTGAAGCAGAGTTGCACTTGGAAAAGTGATTTTTGCCCCGCGACTAAAGGCCGATTGATTACGTTAGGGTCCTATGCCTAGCCTGCCCTCCATAGTAGAATGTCCTTCAGGGGGGCTAAATAAGTTGTGAAAATGTCTGAAATGTGTTAAATATAATTTTAGTCGACACTATCCGATTTTAATTTTTGTATATTTTTAAATTGCGATAATTTTATTTTCTAAAAGCTTTCTATTTTGATTAACATTAATCACATTCATAGTAATCTTGCACAACCTTTTGTACATATGCCTATGACTGACGAGTTACTCCAGCTTCAGAGCCACGGTTACACTCTTCAGTCGTTGATCTTCTTGTAATATCTTATATGTTGCATGTCAAATTTCGTACACATATTTTCCAGTAATTGCCTAACAGCCTACTAATTTAAACATATAAAGTGTTTATAATTAAACTTTCCTGTAGTTAAAACTGGCAAATGGATTTCTACTAATTTGAGATCTGGACAATTAATTTATGAGATCTGCTAAAAGAATTTCATATAAGCATTAGTCCAAAATTTTCCTCTAAGTGTCGTTTTATATTAAATGTGGTAAAGTATAAAAAGGGGAAAGACTGATTCGGAAGGCATAAACAATTTATTGATTAATTTTTTTATCCCATGGGGAGGTCTTTATTTATTAAAAATTGCTCCTTTTTTTAATACAATTCGCCTTCTGATGGACGTTCTTTTGAACTTTTTTTTTTTTTTTTTTTTTTTTTTTTTTTTTGAACGAAGTTTATTAATCGTCCACATAGTAAATATGTGAAAATTTATTCTCCAGTTTTGTTTTAACCCATATCCATCATAAAAATATATGAAAAAAAGCAATACCCCCCATTTCTATTTTTTAACTAATGAATAAAGATAGTGATGAACAAAATTGACCGCATTCTCACGGCTCTTGTGATTTTGAACAGGAAAATTGAGCGTATAAATACGCTCCGTTGATAGTGACCAGGAAAATTGAGCTTATATGTACGCAAAATGATGCAAATGGGTTATTAAATGCAGGATACTGTTTTTAGCAGAAGTTTAATTACAACAACAAACTGTATATCAATGTACAGAAAAAGAACAAAAAAAAACTCTACAAAAGCAAAAAGTGCAAAATTTTAATATGTTTAATAATCATAATCTATGCATCATTTGCATAATGCAGAATTTATATTTATAATGTTGATCTATGCCAATAATGTTGATCTAATGTTATATTATTAATTTATATATAATGCATTTTATCGATTATATCGATTGAATTTTATAACGAATTTTATCGATTTTATATATAATAAAATTTATCGATAATTACAATGATTTTAATCCCAATCCTAATTAAATATAAGCATAAATATTAGTTTTTGGTATTCAATAAACATTAGGTTAGCCTGCAACTGAAATTCTACAGCAAGAAAAGTATTATATTGAAAGTTTCTTTATAATTGTCTGTTCTTAGATATTTATAAAATTTCGAATATTTTGAAATAAAAGTTTTTTTTTTCCTTTTTTCTTTAATTATGGTTGTTTTGAATATTAGGAAAAATATCTTAATCTTCGATATTTTAATCTATTTTATCCTTATGAAAAGGTTTGTTCTTGGTCAAATGTATTACTAGGCCATGTTTTAATTTGTTAAACAGCAGCTTTTCACATAAACAGTTCTTAACAATAATATGGAAGAGTTTAGGTTTAGGGTGTCGCTATATGGTCATATTTTTGCAAATTAAGGATTACTAGAACAGAACATACAGCTTCAAGGAGATTCCCAACCAACACGAACACTAAACCGAGGTTAGAACCTACATCTGGCAACTGAAAGCCAGGCTTTGCAATATTATGAAAAAAATCATCAGACTTTTTCTTTACACATAAAAAACTAGTTTGATCAGGCCACCACAAGACTTTCTTTTATATAATTTTACACAAATTAATGCAGGGCAAATTATTTATTAAATTATTATTTATGAAAATTACTTTCCATGATAAATGCAGATGACTTTTATCTGACAGAATTATAACACTAAATGCCGAAAACAAAGTCAATTTATTTTTTGCTAATATCAGAAAAAAATAAAGGTTTAAGTTTTTTTTTTTTTTTTTTTTTTTTTTTTGTTTGTTAAAAAATGGAAAACAAAAATCGATAACTTTGCTTAAATTATCACAGATCTATGGTTCAAACATTCTTTTTAAAGGTATTGACGAGATCTTTCGAAATATACCCATATTTAAAATTTCCATCCCCGGTACTTCCCCCCAGGGGGAGAGGGGTGAACAAACATGCTCTCAAATGAACAAACTTTTTTTCTAGTTCACTACTACTTTTATCAATAATTCATTTTAATTTTAAAATCACACATAAAAAATAACTCTCATTATGTACTTTTATTCGAAATTTTATCCTATACTTCCATGCTAAAAATTTAGAAAAAAGTAGGATCATAGCGCTACCTGCTAAGCGATTGGTTTCTAAATATAATCAGCAACAGTTTATGTCAGGGTCGAACTAAATACTGAATAATTCGCTTAAATTTCGTTCATTCATTCGTGAGACACAGAGTCCATAAAATTTGTGATACACACACAGAGACAGATACACAGATAGACAAACGTTTTCTAAAAACAGTCAAATCGTGTTCAGGAAGTCACAAAACGTGTGAATCAAACGAAAACTGGAGTTCGAAAATTTTCTCAAATCCAATACTTTCTTCTTATACGTATAGAAGAAAGTAATAAATAGTCATACATTATACGTCAAAATAAAAAAAATAAAATAAAGATTAGAAAGAATAAAAGTTTTTTAAATTCTGTTTTTTTTTTTTTTTTTTTTTTTTTTTTTTTTTTTTTTTTTTAATAAAATGAAATAAATATTCATTTAACTAAGTTTTTATCAATTAATTTGAAAAATACGATTTATGTTACATGATGGCCTTATCTTTAATAAATTCTGTGTAATTTAAGTTTGAATATCAAATGAACTGCATTAAAGTTGCAAGATGAGAATATACTTACTTTTATAACATTTTTTTAAATTGTTTTTTCTGCGAGTTAATTGGATTAATTTATTTCTGATTGAGAAACAGTGCATTAAAAGTATTTCCTCGAAAATTTCTCTGACATCTTCGGGAAACATCCATGAAAAAAATGTTAGCATCATTAGGGAAATGTTATTAGTAATGTAATTTTGTGATTGCTTAAAAAATGCTTTGAGGTTATTTCTTAAAGGTGTAATGATAAAAAGATAGAAAAATATTATTTTTTCGGTTTCCTTACGTAAAAATCTTTTTTACAGTAACTTCTTGCGAAACTTTATCATGGGAGAAAAAAAAAACGCATATAGAAGTACAAAATCTTATTAAATTATGATTCCATCATTAATATTACGTTAACAGTTGCGCAATATATTTTTAAAGCAAAAAGTTAATTAAATAGTCCCATTTTTCATAAAACTTATGTATACCAATAAAAAGGATAGTTCAATCATTTTAATAAATAAATAATTTTAAAGAAAACATGATTAATACTCAAAAGGAAAAGAAAATTATTAATTTGTAAAAGAATTTTTTGTTAACTTTTGTATCATAATGATACAATTAAATATATATTTATTTTACAAAAATCTATTTTAAATAATTAAAAACTCCAATTCAAGAAAAAATATATGATATATGATTGAAAAATACCTTAGTTATTTTTAATTGTAATTTTAAATTCAATTAAACATCTAAAAATTATATTTTTTAAATAATTATATGAAAAAAAAATGGAATAATTTAGTTATCAAATCCTTTTTCGAGTTTCCTTACTGTTTTTTTCCTGAAACTGATTAACTAATGTTTTACTTTTGGGGAAATATTACTTTACGTACCATTACTGTAGGCATAAATCGACGGGAAATTTAACATATTCGTAAATTATTTAAGGGGATACATGGGCGGCTTTTAAGGCTTAAAAAATGTATATTTTCTCCAGTTTTTTTTTTTTTTTTTTTTTTTTTTTTTTTTTTTAAATAAATAAATAAAAAAAAATTATTCAAAATTTTCAGCATATAGAAGAGCAACATTTGAATAATGTTTTATAAAATTTCATTAAAAATTTTGGAAAATTCAACCGGTGGGACCTTGTTTCTGAAGACCTTTCAGAAAATCAGTGGACATGATTTCTCAAAAACTAAAGCAAAGATCTTATTTATATTTTGCGCACTTTTTCAAATTAGAATGGACTAGTGCTTGAACGAAGGATTTTTTTATTTATTTATTTTATTTTATTATTTATTTATTTATTTATTTATTGTGTATATAAATAATTTTATATGGCTAATGCGGCTAACGTGGCTAATATGGCTAATATGGCTAACGTGGAATAAAATGTATTAAATTTTGTTGTTTTTACATACAACTCTGCCAAAAATTCATTTTTTTTTTTATACTTCGTTCAAAAAATATTCAGTTCTATTTTGAAGAAATGGGAACATTTCAATAAGATCTGTGCATTATTTTTTAAAAAATCATGTCCACCGCTTTTCTAAAGGGTTTTTGGAAAAGCTGAATTTTTGAAAATTTTTAGTTAAAATTTTATAAATACTTTTTAAATGTTTTTTTTTTATATATGCTTAAAATTTGAATAAAAAAATTTAATTTATTCTGTTTTAAAAAAAAGAGAGAGAGACAGAAAGAAATCAGGATTTTTTTTTTTTTTTAACTTTTGAAACCCATGTAATCCCTTAATGAAAAAGTATATGAGTACACTGGCTTACAAAAAGTTCAACAACTTTTTTTTTTTTCTTTTGTGCATAACTTTTAAACAAAATAACATATGAACATAACCTATAGGTGTGTTCTAGGTTACCAAATAATAAATTGAATTATAAATTATTTCATCGCAAGAGAGTATTTCTAAACTGATATTTACTCAATTCTTCTCAAAAGTTTATTTATTTATTTATTTTTATTTTATTTTATTTATTTATTTATTTTTAAGTAAGGAAAAATGTAAATGTTTTACAAAAGAGTAATAAATGAAAGATAGCGCTAAGAATGCATTGAAGATACATGAAGATTCACATACTTTCTTTTCTTTTATTTTTTTTTTTATTTTTTTTTTTCTTCTTTAACTTTAATTTTCTTCTTTCTCTTTTATTTGAATTACTTGAAAAACAATGGCATACACTGAGAAAAAAAATATGTCGCCTTTACCTAGAATGAATAAGTGGCCATTTTCTAAATAACTTAACTAGAAATATAAATTACCGAGCTATGCGCATAAGGCACGCCAATAAACTGAATAGACGAAATGATCGAGTATTTCTAGTCTACACATTTCTAGATGGTGAAACAATATTTTGAATATTCTGAATCTTTTGTCTCGTGAGAAATTCTTGTTTTATTATATAGAATTGGGTCATAAACCAAGATTATAGTTGCTGAAACCTGCCTCTTGTGTTCGCATTTATTTGGAGATATTTTCAAATAGGTTTGACCTCTATAATATAGACAAACTCTCTAGAACTTTAATAGAGGTTTCTAGAACTCGCTTTCAAAGGGGACTGGAATTTATAAGGATGACATGGAACTATTTTTTCTAGAGCCACAATTTAGATTCTAGATATCAGTTATAGAATTTTTTCTCAGTGTACGAACATTAGCTTTGGTTGAGATCATAATTATAGATTTATTTATTGGCATTTGTTTTATTTTAGTGATGTTTATAGTTTATTTATAGTGTACATACTAATTAATCATATACCAAGTGTTTTGAAAAGATTGAAACTTTTTTTATTCTGTAAATGGTAGAGACAAATAGGATATTCTTAATATGGCGAGTATGAAAAAAATCCGTAAAGCCGTTTTTAAAGGAACGCACTTGCGAGACCTGAAATTGAGTTATTGATACGAGACGCCTATCAATTTTTCTGAACTATCCAACTATTTAATACGAAAGGACATCTAACAGAGTGTTTATATAGCAACTTTGAAGAAAATCGTTACAGCCGTTTTTGAGATATGGACTTGCGCTCCCACTTCCGATATTCCAATTTTCACTAAAAGTTAAAAAAATCATCTGCACACTAGACCTATCTCTATTCTTAAGTTTCGTAGTTTTTCTTTATTAGTTTCGAAGATATGAACTGCTTTTTCGGGCTCAGAATATCTTAATTTTTTATTAACATTTGAAACTAATAAACTTAATTAATTATTAATAATAATTATACAAACGATTCACTAGCATTAATAATTGTGATGATGATAATTTATTATTACTAATTGCGAATAATTTTATAACTCGATGCTAAATGAAAATTTTTCTAGATGACTTACAATTCAATATTTAAAGTTTTCTGCGATGGCTTTGAATTATTTAAATATATAAAACAAACTTTTTATTGTGTCAATCAACTAAATTTGTGAAGTGTTGTTTAATTTAGAGTTCTAAACCTTTTTACAAACAATACCAAAAAATATTTATTAAATATGCTAGTTTCGGAATAAGATTAATAATTATTTCATTTTTGGAGAATCATCTGATCTGCATATCTTTAAATCAAGGGATAATCTCTTTGCGACGATATAATAAATATTTTACGATAAGCTCTACAAAAGTATTGATAAAAAACATGAAAAGTATCAATAAAAGACTGTATTAACCTGTGTCAATCGTTAAAATTATTAAGTTAAAGATAGAAATTTAGTTTTAACTTTTATTTATATATAATGATTACTGAATTTATGTTTCCAATATTTTAGTGGAAACATAATCATAAGATAAAAAAAAAAAAAATTGCATAATACTAAAAAAACGTCGATTGTTTAAGAAACTGTTAGAAAAAAGAAATTAAACATTCAAGGCAAAGAGGTTTAAATTTATTTATATAATATTTTAGTTCAATCACTTCTATTTTCACTACATGCAATTCTTCAAGCATAAATATACTTGTTCTGTATTTCGTCTTTTTATATGTTTGTTCCCCTACAGGTCGAAAGCCGGATATTGGTTTCATGATCATGATCAATGCAACGCACAATTTTATATCCTGTAAACACCTGAACTTCCTTAAGAATATTTTTATTTGTCATATTTCCCTGAATAAATAATAAAATTCTAAAAATTTCTTTACTTATATTCGATAGCTAAGCTATGGAAGAAAATTCGTATTTCGTTTAGATGTACAACAATCGTTGCTTTTCATTATTTTTATAAATAAAACTAACATATGTTATGTTTTTCACGTATTGTATGATTTTTAAATTAATTAAATATATTTTTATTTCCTTAATCTTATAAAATTTTTTGGCATCATACTAATTGTTTCTTATTGGAAACAATCCCCTCCCAATATTTTTACCATTTAATTTGATGTTTCATGTAATCATTTTCCATTATATATATATATATATATATATATTCATTCGAAATTATGAAAGAATTCCTGTTTAAATGTCTGGAACAGTTGAAAAACAACAGTTAAGAATCAGCAACGAATCGAAGATTTGGGAATTATCTCCATTATATGAGAATAAACTATATAAACTTTTCTAAAGTAAAATATTCTGGTTTTTGAAATTATTTAAATAATCATCAAAAATACCTCTTTTAGTAAAAAAAAAACGAAAAACATAAATCCCCATGATAAATATTATGGTTTTTCTGGTTCAACTGTTGATGTTTTCCACAAGCAGTTTATGAAAATTTTGCATCTTTTATTTCATTTATCTACCAAACAAACTTTCAGTTCTTGAACTATTTTCTCGGCTTTAGATTGATTTCCTCGAACAACACGACAACGATTGCAAACCATGAAACGATTGTAAACCATGATACTCTAGTATTACATTCATAATATATGGATGCTTTGTCATGCTTCTTCTATTTCAGTGTTTGGGATAATTCAACTGTGCAGTGTAATTTTCAAAAGTTAAAGCCTTAATACACTAAATTATAATATTCTATGCCAAGTTCAGAAAATGCTAATTGGCGGCGGTATATTAGTAGTTCGTTGTTATCTATTAAAAATTGAACTTGCTTTTTTTGAATTTTAAAATGTCATTTTAGCTCTCATTTATAAAATCCTGCGTGACATTTTACATAAATTGAACTATGCATTAGTTTTTATACTCAAAACACATCAGGGAAAGATATTATGTATATCGACTTGCCTATATGGAGTAACCATTTTACTTTTCAACGTGAGTAATACTACTATATTGATTTTTTAAGTGCTATTACAATTGTTCTAGATTGCATTACATAAGAGAAAGTATTTCTAAAACAAAATATAAATAACTATTTTAGTGTTTGAAAACTAATTGTCTTTGTACGATGTCGCAGATGTTTCTGTCGATACCGTATGTTAGAAAAATGATTTCGTCCTATAATAGGAATATATTCTTCAAACTTTATGGCTGTTATTCTAAACATTAAACAAATTATATTTTTGTAGTGCTAAAAGATCACATTAAAAAACACCCAATATATTATATGCGATTGTGTAATAATCGAATGTAATAGATAAAGCATTTATCCCCTAAAAATTGTTTATAATAGATTTTCAGTAAATTTTTTGTGTAAATTTCTATAACAAATTTTTAACGACACAAAAACAACTTCTAAATATTTACTAAGCATTTTTTATTAAAGTTGTGAACGTAAAACTAGAAAATCTATGCGCTTAACTTTTTTTTTTTTTTTAAATAATGTTACTCTACTATACATAGCACGCCATTAATAATTCTGAAAACATTCTGAAAACAACGCCATCTAATATTTCAGAATCATTTCATAACTACTAATTTAAAAAATATATTTATTTTATTTTTTTAACACCTGCTTATTCATAGAACAAATCAAATAATAAAGATAATGCATATTATAAACTGAGGTATTAATGTTTTTTTTTTTTTTGTTTTTTTTTAGCAATCGGTCGTAAACGTGCTCTTTTGGAATCTGCGAATATTTCCTGTAGTAAAAATAAAGTAGTTTATAAAAATCTCATTACAAAAAATTGCTTTTTATTTGTTTTATTTTATTTTTGGTAATGAATAAAACTTTGAAACAATGAAACATTTTTTGGAGTTATGACTTCTAGTAATGACTTCATGACTGTTTTTATTACATTGGTAACGTAGTTGGAAAGTCGTTAAACATAGTAAAAGAAGCAAAACGCATTTTTTAATTCTACACATTGTCAGGCTATTATTTTTAAAATAAGTACGATGTTTTCCGGTAGTAAAAACACAATTGTGTGTTTTGCAGAACATTTTTTGCTTTTATAGCTCGAAGCTGCAAAAATTTTCCTATTCTTTAAGTGACATCATATAATATATCTGTACTGATAAGTATAAAGGATTTAAGTCCATATTCTTCATTTTTCAGGAGACGAAAAATAAAAATAAACTAACTAAAAACTAATCAGAAGAATCGATTAGGAAAAAGGGATTATGTTGATTTATACCCTTTATACCATTCAGTGATTGTCAATCTTCATTTAATAAAGGGAAAAGATTGAATTAAATATTTTATACAATGATTAATGCTAAATTTCTGACTTGAATCTTTTTTTACCAATGGATTTTTTCAAAGACTAAATGACACGGATTTAAATCCTTTATACCAATCGATAGAGAATTTTTTTCTGAGTCTGACTATGTACTTAACTCAAAATCGACATTTTTGGACTTAAATCCTTTATACTTATCAGTACAGATATACTACTTGACAATACAAATTGTATTTCTAAATTGTTCATATAGCAAATACCTCCATTCTTTCTGAAAAAAATTAAATCTAACTAGCAGGTGTACGAACAGTTTCTATTTTGAATATCATTATTTATATAAAGCAATATTCGTAATGGTAAATCGAAGAAAAATACTGCAATCGATTACTTAAATATTACTTAAACCATACTTACCAACATTTCTAATTTATTCTGAAGGACTGTTAATTCCTGGTTTTTTCTCACACCACTCTTTTGCATAAGTAATTTTCTTCTTATGTGTTCATAATTAAGTATAGGAGAAAAGTACTATACAAAAATTGTGGTGTGAAAAGAAGGTGGTATAAACAATGCTACGGGATGAATTAGAGATGTTAGCAGTTATGTTTAAACTCAGCTGCCAAAGACATGGCAACTTTTTATTTATACCCGTGCATTGTTAGTACCTTTCCTTTTTTCACACCACTTTTGTAGTAAAATTTTCTCCAATATGTAACTACGGTTAAACAAGAAGAAAAATACCCTGCAAGAAAAATGATGTGAATAAAGGCGAATACTGTCAATGCTTAGGAATAAATTAAAATGGTGTCAGGTCTGCTCCTAAATTTTTTGTTTATTCAATAACATTTTTAGTATCTACCGTCTTTTGATACCACTTGTTTACGAAAGTAATTTTCTTCTTACTTAAGCGTAACTTCATATTGGAGAAAATTAATATACAAAGAAAGAGGCATGAATAAAAGGTGGATACTAAAAATGCTATGGAAAAAAATTAAAAATTAGCCGCTCAGTTTACAATAAATAAATCAATAAATAAATAAAGTAATATTCAAAATAATGATTGTTCCAATTCCTGAAGTAAACATATGAAAAAGAAAATTACAATTTTTTTTTAAGCTTTTGTCTAGTATCCTTTATTTCGAAACATAAAAAAATTATTATTTTCCATTAAATAATATAAAAGAAATCAATAATGCAATATTCAAAAATCTTAAAACAAGAGTTTTATTTGCATGATTGATTTAATTCAACATTGAAAAGTGTAATTTTTTATTTGAAGAAAAAAAAAAAGAAAGAAAGAAGAAAGTAAAGTTGTAACTTTTTTTTTTTTTTTTTTTTTTTTTTCATAAATAAGTAAAAAGGGAAAAGGCTTTTTTAATTTTCGTAATGAAAAATAAATAAATAAAAAGTTTTATTTATGACTAAAAAGCTTAAATAATTTTTATTTATTAAATTTTGTTTAATGTTTGCTTATTATTATTATTTTTTTACTTCTTTTGTAAATTAGTGATACTCTGGCTTTTGCTACGGAGCCTGTGCTAGGTACATTGGCCAATGTCTTGGGATGTTTGGAAGAACGTCTGCCACAGAATTTGCCACCAATGGTGAAAGATTATACATTTCTCGACATAGAGATCAAGTACGGTTTACTTCAAGTAAGTATCATTCAATTTATTTTTAACCTAATAAATTTGGAATACAAAAATATTAAGTGAGAAATTTCCTATTTTTAGCCTTTGGCGAAAGCTTTTCTTTTCTCTGCAAATAACAGATAAACAAAATAAAGAGCTCCACCATTAGGGGTTCCTGTAAAACATAAATTTTAAAAAAGAGACAGATTCTGCGTATTTTTGCTCAACCCGTTAAGTGGCAAATGCGTATATATATTGATCAGAGCTGCCAACACTTTATTTTATTCCATAGTATTGTTAATACCCTCCTTTTTTTCATACTACTTCATTAGAAGAGGGATTTTTCTTCTCATCTAACCCTAAGAACTTTTTTTGGAAAATTACTGTACAAAGGAAGGGTAGTGAAAAACAAGAGGGTACTAATAATACGACGGAATAAATTAAACAGTTGGCAGCTCTGTATACGATAATGTCAGTTACCACATCGATTGCTGTCAATGAAAAGTAATTAAATGTAACACGAGTACGTAAAAAGTTTTTGTTAAATTCAGTAATGTTTTAGAGAAATGCCAAAAGGTGGGTACTAATTGAACAAAATAAGAAAATCTGTTTTCCGCAAAGGGTTAAAAACTATTTTTTTTTTTACTTAAGAGTTGTTTAACTTTTGAAAAGTACTACAATTACACGTACTTTTATTAAATGTAAACTTAGATCAACTTAAAAGAAAATAACATTCTATATTACTTGATAAAATTCTACGAATCTAACATATATTATCTAGATTAGTTTGTCTATTGAAATTTTATAAAAATACCATATAAATATGAAATTTAATAATTGACAATCTCACATGAGTTTTTAAACGGTATCACATTTAATGTTAGCTATAAAAATAGCGATTTTAATGACTGCTTGGTGTTATTAGATTTAATATTTATTTAATTTTAAACATCAGCGATAAACAAGTTTATAATTCAAGACCTTTGAAAAAAAAAGTTGGTCATTAATATGCTAGATATTACAAATTATATTCTTATTGATAGTGGACTTTGTGCAAGATAAATAAAGACAGAGATAATAAACAATATCTTGAACGTTAAAGGAAATAATAAACTAGCAAACAGCTGTTTCGGTAAGAATTAGTGCACCATCTTCATACACTGATAACGATACGCTAAATACTTCCGAAACAGCTCTCTGGTCGTTCATTAGTTTATTATTTTTTTGCACTGATGACGGTACGCTTTAGGCTACCGAAACAGCTGTATGTACCTCAATAATTTTTCTTTGGCGTTTCTGACGTAGTAGTTTATTCCTGTTTTAAAGTTCATTATTTCCTTTGGCGTTCATGTCGTTGTTAATTATTCCCATGTTTATGTTCTTAAATATTAATTATCCGTATATTTTTTATTAATATATTCGCTTGATATAAATAAAAGGTGATACATGAAATTTCATCAACTACACCATACAGTACAAATTACTTTATTACAAAATTTTCATTTTTCGTTTTTCAGTACGAGTATATCGGTGCGTTTTTCTGGTAGAAATAAAAGTATTTATAAAAGTATTTGTATAACTCAAAAAATTATTACTTTACAATTTCATTTTCATCATGCTTATAATAATTTGCAGCAACTTTTCAATTCGGAAGATTTAACTTTAAAAATACTTATATTAACTGTATTCTAAAATAAAGGGAAAAATTAGAATTATTTTTATTAACAAATTTGAATTTTCTACAATGTTTATTTGTAGTATAATTTAAAAGATTGTAAAAAGTAATAAGAATAGATCATATAATTTGATTTGATTTCAAATATGATTGTTTAAGTAATTAACTATATTTTAAAGTCAAAAAGCTTTTAAGCATAAATTTTGTTTAAAAAATAAAATAACAAATGTCCCTGTTCCATTGGAATTAAAATTATTTCCTTCTTTAAAAATACTTAAAAATATCTCAAATCTCAATCTTATATTAAAGTAAGTTATTCATATTAATGTAATTTTTTATAAAGTGATAAATACTAAAATAACATATTATCGAAGATAACAAAATGTTATTTAAGAAATAATTAAAATCTTATTTATCTCTTCGATAAAATCTTTAATGCGTACAACTTTGTTTCACTTTTTATTTATACAAGCAGTAATGCAGATAACGGTTTCTTGAAATACGGTAATTGTCCATTTTAATTTAAATACAATTTCTTTTTTGCTTATAAAATATTGGAAGTTAACGTCATTATCACCAACAGCTTATCTTATTTGAAAGAAAAAAATAGTACCATAAAAAAAACTTGCGGCATATTTTTAGCAAAAAATAAGGTAACAGATAATGAAAGATAAACAAGAGCTTTAGAAAAAAAAAATGTGGAAGAGATGAAAAGAAAAAAACTTAATTCTAACAAGAAGCTTCTCTGGAAAAGGAAAATAAGATAGCTAAAAATAATTAAAAGCGAACGCAGCATACTTTGAATAGATTAAAATTGCAGACGTAAAAGTTTAAAGAATGTGCCAAATAATTTTATTTATCTCGCACAAAAAAGAAAATTTTACGGAAAAAATAAATCTGTCAAATTAGCCTTAAACAAATGAGAAAAAAAAAAAAAACGAATTCGTAAAAATTCCTTTAAACTGAAACTCATTTGGGAGTTTTAAATTTTACTTGCAATAGGCGTTCATAGAATATTTTTAATATGGCATGCTTTGAATTATGAAAAAAGTAAAGAAAATTATTCAAGTGGTATTTTAATAAAATACATTCAATATTAAAAGAAACTTCTAATGATTAAAGAGTAGTAGTTAAGTAATTTATAATTAATCACGTATTTTTTTTTTTTTTTTTTTTTTTTTTTTTTTTTTTAACAGACAGTTGAAAAAATGATGAAACAAATAAAAGATATATAGAGAATTAAATAATCTTATTCCAAATTCGTTTACAGGAGCTAATATTATATATGTGTGTGTGTGTGTGTGTGTATTGTTATTAGTTTAAAAACATTGTTTGATGAGTCAAAGAAATCTAGAAAGAAAGAATATTTTATTTTAGAACGTATTATTAAATACATTTTAATAAATCACGTTGGCTTCTAAAATTGTCTGTTTTTTTTTTTTTTTTTTTTTAATGTCGAATATTATGCATGTATATCTTAAGCTATTTACTTTTTTAATTCATAATTAACCTGGCTTCGACCGTCAAGCCGGGTAAAGGCATTTGAAACATCAAATAGTAGACTAGGCTCCTTGGAGTAATGCTGTAAAAGGAAATGACATGTCTGGAAAAACATTAAGCCAAAATCATAACAGCAGAAGCTCTTAAGTAACACTGTTAAATAAGACATTATGTATTGTTATTATGAAATTATGCAATGTGGATCATTCGAGACAAAAATCATTGCAACTATTAGACTCAAAGCTGTCAAATAAATGTCAAATAAATATAATAACACAGTACTATCCAATGTTTTGGTAGACTCAATATGGTTTGTTTGTTTGTTGGTAACATATACATCAGATTTGTGGGCTTGACTCGTAGTCCTCAATATGGCTTCTGCAGTAGCCTTGGCTGCTATTGCAGCATTTACCTTGTTGATACGCCGCATGTCAACGCCTCTTATACGATTCCTCCAAGGTAGGCTCCGTTGACAGTGATAGCGGTTTTAAAATACGACAGCGAAGTTCTAAAATTAAACACAATAAATTTTGTAAGGTTTCGAGAAACATTTTTGTACACAAGTAATCATCTTTCAAAGTAAAAGAACTGAAATATTTAATGCAAAATTCATAAAAAAGGAAAAACGAAATCCGGTTTTGCATGTGTATCTTCAGTTTAAATCTTGGTTACTTGGCTTTAATCTTTACTTTACTTACTGCACCTTTCTCGAGTAGCCCACGTTAGCGCAGTTGGCAGAACGTCAAGCTTGTAATAGAAGAATTCCTGGTTCGAAATTCGAGCCAGCAAAAGACAGTCGTGTACATCAGTGGAGCTGGTGTACGGGAAATCGCTCGTGGCTGCGATATCCTTCATTTTCAGTAAAATATTATACACCTGCAGTCGGCAGCAAAATTATTGAAGCACTAGCAAAAATTCGTATTTAAAAGATGCTCACCTAATACTGTTTTGTTAAGTAAATATTTGTTGAGTTATGACCTTAATCTTTATGCTGTTTGTAAAAAAGTAAGTTCATTGTTGGGTGATTGGGTTTTTTTAACGTCGAACTAATACTGCGCTATGGGTAATTGGCCTCGATCTGGGACGCACGCCTGACGATGGTCCGGAGACATGCCATCACAATATTGATCCCGATGGCTTCCCCGCTTCGGTGACTCCTCCCTCCCCCAGAGCTATAATTGCTTGGTTGGTTTGGTTTAACGTCGCACTCATACTGCGCAATGGGTAATTGGCAACGGTCTAGGACGCACTCCCAATGATGGCCCGGAGACAGAGGTAAGACAGAGGTAATTGTAAGTTGATAATAAAAATTAGCGATTAAACTAAAAAAAAATATTATGGATGTGTGCTTTAACAATTTTTCTGCCGACTGTAGAGATTACCGAAGCTGGGATGTCATTCCCATACATGGAGGACCAAAATAAG
This sequence comes from Salticus scenicus, assembly GCA_963930645.1. NCBI lineage: Eukaryota > Metazoa > Arthropoda > Arachnida > Araneae > Salticidae > Salticus > Salticus scenicus. The sequence continues at coordinate 205,143,223 of OZ005657.1, read as the reverse complement.
GGCATGTTTCCAGACCACCCTAGCTGTGAATAACAAAACGTTGACAATCACCCACGGCGTAACTCTAGTGCATAGTAATCATATTAGTGCGCCTTTCTAATACATTCGCATTAAAAATCTTGCAACTATCCCGTTACAGAGGCGAAAAGCCATTCCCTCCGTGAAAGACCAAGGGTGTAATAGCATATTTTCGGACCATCATTAGGAGTGAGTTCGAGATTGTCGTTAATTGCCCATAGCGTAGAACAAGTGCGACGTTACTCACTCACTCAGTGGCGTACCAAGGGTGGGGCGGAGTGGGCGAGCCGATCCCGGGCCTCTAGCCATAGATTGGGCTTATGAGTCAATCTTAAATTTCACTTGA
>OZ005657.1:204863769-205142659 GCA_963930645.1 Salticus scenicus | reverse complement strand
CCTATGGAGTAATTGTTTCGTCGATGTTTTGTATCGTCCAACGCTTAATAAGAGGAATATGGTCGTTTCGAATTGACTCAAACATTTTTGCACTTGCTCAAATGCACTCATTTTAATCTTAATGAAAAAGCTTTGTGTTTTAATAAATAAGACCATCAAAAACAAAATCGATTAGTCAATAAAACATCTACAATACGGATAATAATATATGTCTACTAGAAAATTCTGCCTGTTTAAATTTAAAAAGCTGACACCGGCAATTTTTTGTTCGGTAATAATTATATTACAATTAATAAGATTTTGTAAAGTGTCATATAAATTTTGTTACAAATAATTTCTGTTGTGTAAGAAGTAATTTTCTTAATTCAAATAGACCATGTTTTCTGGTAGATCTAATATATATGTTTCTTTTTAACAATAAATTATAAAAGAAGAAGAAGAAGAATTTGAGTAATTTTTTATAAGTCACTTTTCACTTTCATTTTAAATTTTAAAAAGCTTTTAAATTTGTTGAATTTTTCTTATCTTTTAACTTTATTGATTTTGAAAAAAACTGTTTATATAACTGCGACCAAATATAAACCATGAATTTTGGAAGGAAAGGCGTATGTGTCAGTATTCGGCTCACCGTATTAGCTACGCCGGTAGAACGATGACCGATAGTGCCAGGAACCAAATTTGATTTCTGTTCTGTATAATTGGTTTAATTTTCACACTCGTTAAAAATAATTTTGTCTTTTCTTGAAAATTTGTAACTTTTTGTTTTGATCATATTTCTTCAAATAATATTTTAGATAAAGAATAACACAATCTCATCAGATAATACGCTGTATTTGTTAGCAGTTTGGTAGTATAAAAAAGTTAGAATTAAATTGGTGGTACTCAGAGGATCGTAGCTTCAGATCTACCAAACGGATCAGAATGAAACTTTAAATACATGTTACGTATGTCATGCTGCCGAGGTTTCCGTAAAAAAGTATGCGTTTTTACTAACAGGTTGCGCTGTAACGAAGTAAAACGAATAATATTTTATTTGAATATTTAATAATTGATAAATATTTGAATATAAAAAACTGGATATTTTTTATATCTGCACACCTGTGTGCTCTATATTTATACCTAGTAGGCCAACAATGTGCTGGAAGCTTACAAACTGCCATACTCGCCATATCAGCAGAAATGAGAGAGGCATGTTGGATGATGCTGGCTTTCAAATCCGCCTCATTAGTTACACGTCTTAATAAACGCAATCTTTGAGAAAACGCCTCAACCAGAAGTAAGAAGGATTCAGATATGAGGACCCATCTGGGCAGACAAACAGGAAAGTAAGCGAGCTGACACGTTCATCAGAGAAATTAGCTAGAATCACATTCTTAGACCTCTTTTCATATGAGCAGTTTCTCCATCCTTCATTAAAACTGTAGATGCCAAATAGCCATTTTGCCTTAACGGCAGGAGAACATGATTTTTCAGGAGTCTGCTGTATCGCTCACCTGTGACCGTACACCAACAAACCCATTCACCGTGACTTCCTCGAAGAACTACGGGGACAAAATGGAAACCACCACGAATCCAAACCATGTTGTGACGTATATGAGATATACAGGCTTTTGCTGCACTCAGCATGAGCATTGGTGGAACGCTATATGCGGCAGATTTGTGTGTTCACAGACCCATCTATGTGTAAATGAGCCTCGTCTGCCCATGAGATATGCAAAAGCCAATGCTCATTTACTTGCATTATCGTCATAAAACACAAGGCAAAATCAAGACGTACAGAGTAACGATGCATTTCCAAATATTGCAACAAATGCATCTTGTAAAAGTACAAATATAGAATTTTACGCAAAATCATGGACACGATTGCCAACGAAATGTCCAGTGCTCGCGCTATTCATCGGCAACTTAGAGTAGCATTTGAAAAACTTTCAGATACTGCAGCTGTATCAATTGCAACTTACTCCACAATAGCCAGCTCAGTTGCACGTCGTTCTTTTCTCGATGCGGCATTCATGGAACTGTTTTCTTGAAACTTACGAATCGTGTCTTTAACTGCATTTACGAACATGGGTCCTCTCCTTAAGATTTTTCATCTTTCGATAAGCACGGCATAGCTCTTATTCTCATAAAAGTGCTTTACGCTCATTCGGATCCGTTCTGTATAACCAGAGCTAAGACCCTTTCAATACCGTCAATTTTATTTTAATCATCTTGTATATTTAAATACTTTTATTACTATTGTAATAAAATTCATTCATATCCTCTCCAATACCGAAGCTCTAATGAATTTCAAACAGGTAAAAATGTGAAATAAAACCTGGTGTAAATTATAATTAGAGCTTGAGCTTTATTGAAAATACAATAAAAAGTCATCCATATTTTTTATTATCTGCAGTAAGCTTAGAATTATTTCAGTAAGATTTCATTTTTCAAGAAAAGGAAAAAGGTTCCGTTATACATTTGTATTTAAATTGCCCTTTTTCATTATTTCTGATTACCAATGAACTTACAGAAGACCTTTAAAATTAAGAATAAATTCTCAATGAAATGAACAGAATATTAAACTTAGTCTTACATCAGTTAGCGATTTATTTATTTGGGAGGATAGTGTGCGACTAAACTATACTACTATCAATATCATTTTATAGATATCATCTTCAAACAAATATATTTTAATAAACGATATAGTTTTGTGTTGAATAATATGATTTTTATGGTGTGTGAAGAAGTTTTTGTGTTTAAATAATATGACATAATAGTCAAATGATAACAGAAACTGAAATCCAATATTAACTTTTTTATTGTTTTTATCGTGACTCATTAAGGTAAAAAATGTATTATTTTGAAACTATTCTGTAGTTAAATAGTTTCCCTATATTATGTTCTTCATCCCCCACATAATGAGTCTCTGAATTTAAACAAATTAACATAATTCACGTTTCTTTCAGTTCAAATTAATTAATTTCTGATATTTTAAAAATATATTTTTAAAACAATACTTTTTCTATGGTACTATATGCATTAATTTCATAGCACTGAGAATAATTTACAATTCAAGTTAATATTTATAATTTAAACTACTGTAAACAAATTTCTATTCGAAATATTTAACGAATCAACTTAATATTTTGTTGTTTATAGAAAAAGAAATTAGCGCAACATCTAACTTCATTTTCAAAGTTACTCTGAATAAACAAGATCTATTGCAAAATAATTGAAAATTTGACAAATTTAACATTAAAAAAAAAATCTGTTAAAAAGCTTTTTTTTTTTTTCTTTTTGACAAGAAAATTGAAAACTAATTTTCTCTGTCGACAACTTATTTAGTCATTAGTTTGAAAAATTAAACAAAGCGAGTTAATTATTTTAAGATTTGCTTTTAAAATACCCAAGGTAGTTTCAACTGCATATCTTAAAATTGAAGAGCAATTAAAAAAATAAATAAATAAACATGACGAATTTCGTTCGAAGGAAATTCTGACTTTTAAAATAGAACATAAGAATGAAATACGATTTTAAAGATTTTTACCAAGTAAACAATTTATTTTCTGTTTGACTTACTTAATTAAAGCTTAATACTAGAATATGTTACTCATGAAGCATAAGAAATATTCTGTTTGTTCTAGATTTGAATATTTGTCTCAGGAGATTTCTTCAATAAAGAGAATTCTAGATCTAATTTGAATAAATTTTACACGATATTTGAAAAAATAAAAAACCTTATTTTATTTTTATGCTAATTTTCAAAGGTATAATTCGAAAGGATATTTTATATTAATTATAAAATCTATTCTATACTATATTTACAGTTAAGCTTCAATCGGTTTATTCTTTAAGGTTCCTATAAAATTTCAACTAACAGATTTCGTATAGTGTGTATTTAAGCTAATCAGTTAGATTTTCAATAATCTCAGAAATATAATTTTTATACAGCATTTATATTAAAAATTATTAATTTTCTTATTCAAAAAATCACTTTTATAATTATATTCCACCAACAAATAAGATTAAAAGCATTCCTTATACAAAGTAGAAAGAAGAACTATGTTTAAAAAAAATGCCTACTTCGTTATGTAGTAATTTTTAGGAGATTTTTTTAGGAGTAATTTTTAGGAGAAAATTTATATTTTCTGTTCAATAAAATTATTTATTATTGGTTTTGCACATTTTTTTAAATAACGTAGTATTTAACATTTTTTATTTTAATATTAATGAGGTAATTAAGTACACCAATATGAATAATTTTTGCACAGTAAAATGATTTTTTATCTATGTAATCAATGAAGTTAATAATTACTGATTGATAGTCTCCTAAATTCAATGACAACTAACGGCAAAGCATGATGGAATCATTGAAAATTGTTCTTAGTTAATTTTAATTTTCTCATAATCTGTTTTTTGGCATTATAATATTCGTAATATGGTTTTAGCGTCACGTTTAATAATAAAGTAGTCAAACGATTATCGAATGCTACAATGATGAAATAATCAATTAATAATTTTTTTCTTTTTCTACAAATTAAACACTGAGATTATTTTTTGAGCGTAGCGGGAAAAATTTGTAAATTTATAACAATGGTTTTTATTTTTAATATACCTTAACAACCATTTATATTGCAGTTTTTCTTTGCCACAAACCTTCATAAATGTACGAGAAATTGATTATTTCTTGTAAAATAATATTCAGAAAATTTGTAATTAAGGGGAATGTGAAATTGCTGATGTGATCGCACTTTAATTTATTCAAAAGTTACACATTCTTTAGAAATTGTATATTTTAATTGACGCAATGATATTTAGAACTATTAAAAATGTAAAATATTTTGTATTACAGAGTATAAAATAATTTAAATTTACATGGTATCATAAATCAGAATGCAAGTATTGCTAAAATAATTTTAAAACTGCTCTGACTTCATTAATTCTTGATTATTCTTGCACAGACTAACAAACAAACAAGCTATCTTACTGACTTGCTAACCAACAGTTGACTAATTGACTAACTACGGTTTTTAACGTCTAAAGACCTTAAAAAGCGTAATTAATTTTTTTACAAGTACTCCATACATATAGTATGATGGAAAAGTAATATTATTTGTGTTTCCTGTTTAAAATGCGTGATAAATTATTTTTACTTGCAAACTCATGCTTAAAAACATATGTTAAAAATACTGGTTTATTAAGGCACTCAATTTTGTACTTTACAGTTAACTGAAGCATTGTGTTTTCTGCACTATTCGTGTAAGTTGATCCACAGGAATCTTTGTCCACAGTCAGTAATAATCAACAAACGTGGTACTTGGAAACTGGCGGGATTAGAATTTGCCGAGAAATGCAACGAAAACGACATAATGGTAAGCAAACTCTTCTCAACATTATCATTAAATTTTTATGCTCTTTTAACATAAGAATTTAGATAGAGAGATTTCAGGTATTTTCTGTCTTCTTGTTCTGTATAATTTATATTACTGATGATTTTTTTATTATTATTATTTACTTTTTTATTATTTTTTTTTTTATGCAAAAATATAAAATTTTAATTCGAATGTTGAAATTAAAGACATTCCTTGTGTTATTTTCCTATTTAAGTACTAAAACTGATGTTCATGTTATTAACAAGTGCAAAATACTATAGTTAAAAATTCTTATAATAAAAAATACTTCGAGGTTCCAAATAAAAAAAAAAAAGAAAAAGAAAAAAAAAATACTAAATCATTCATTGAAATGATAAAGCTTTAGTATTTGTCACAGAAATAGTAGCAACATAGTAATGTTTCACTAACCACTGATTTTGTTAACATTTTCAAATTAAGTATTTCAACACAAAAAACCCGTATTTCACAACCATATCTTAATTATTGATATGAAAAACTGTGTTACACAGTTTTACATTTATGGATTTTAATTTTTTTCAATTATCCTTAATATTATTAATAATAATTAATAATAATAAATATATTAATATTTTTAGTATTTCAATTTTTCTATTTTTAAGAAAAATAAATTGGAGAAATGTATTTTATGTCCTAAAACAAAATACAGTAGCGATCATTTATTGCACAGTTAAATAAAACGTCATTACATAATAAGAATAAAAAAGAAAAATGTATTTTCAAGGACCAAAGAAATACATTTGATATTGCAATGTTTTACTAGTTTAATAGTAAAACACGCCAGAGATATGAGTATATATTGAAAGTATAATATTTTTTACTTGAATTTTTACTTGAATTTTGCATTTGGTTTTTACTAATTCGAGAAAAAAAAATAAAGATTTATTTCCTCAGCTGCAAAGGAAAATAGTTACGCAAGATAGTACAAAACTGATTCTGGAGAGATAGAAACAAAAATCTTTTTAAAATCATCAGGATTAGTCCTCACGCACTTGTTTTAAAAACCGACATTAAAACTATAGAAAGATATTAAAACTTCTTCATACACCATAAATTTTAAGTCAGCACAACAGGTTTTGAAAGGACGTAGCCTTTCTTCATCAGGTGCAAACACGTGCTACTGCCTAATTGCCTCCAAGACAGTAGCACGTGTTTGCACCTGATGAAGAAAGGCTACGTCCTTTCGAAACCGGTTGTGCTGACTTAAAATTTATGGTGTGTGTCGACATTAAAACTGCTAAATTTTGTTGTTGGACAAAAATTAAAATTCATTTTACGTTTTCGGGACCTTCAATGAGCAGCTATAAAAATCATTATCGAAATTTTATTATTATTATTATTATTAGTTAGATCAAAACCCTCTGCCTATATCCATGTATACAACTTTTCTATTAATCGCTATATTCTACTTGAACATATGGTTCACCACGTAAATGTTTCTGTCTTAATAATGCGCATACACTTAAAAATTTTTAGTTCTATTTCAAACGATGGTCACTTAAAAGTTATCTTCTTAATTGAGTATTCAAAGAAAATCAGTTTGTGGGTTCATTCCTCCTCAGATTTCTTCTGAGTTATATTAAAATAATTACAAGATAAAAAGAACTTTTTATACACCATGTTTTTAAAATTTCTGTTGAATCATATAAACGCTCCGAAGGCAGCCGGAACCCGGAACAATTGGCTAAAAGTATTAAAAAAATTCATTGCTATCGTGTTTTGAGCTATTATAAAAGTTTCAAATGGCTAGCCGGGAAGTTAGTTAAAAATTGATTGCAAGTTTTGTACTGGTAACGCTGCCGAAGACAGCAGGGTCCCGAAGCAGTTGATTAAAAATATTTTAAAAATGCATTTTCACCGTGTTCTGAACTATTCTGAAAGTTTCAAATGTCTATAGCTAGTCAGGGAGTTAGTTAAATAGTTTTTCTGTTGAATCATATAAACGCTGCCGAAGACAGTAGGGACTTGAAACAGTTGACTAAAAGTATTTAAAAAATTTATTGTCACCGTGTTCTGAGCTATTCTGAAAGTTTCAAATCTCTAGCTAGTCGGGAAGTTAGTGAAAAATCGATTGCAAGTTTTGTACTGGTAACGATGCCGAAGGCAGCAGGAACCCGAAACAGTTGGCTAAAAGTATTTAAAAAATGCATTTTCACCGTGTTCTGAACTATTCTGAGAGTTTTAAATGTCTAGCTAGTCAGGAAGTTAGTTAAATAAATTTTCTGTCGAATTATATAAACGCTGCCGAAGGCAGTAGGGACTTGAAACAGTTAACGCAAAGTATTAAAAAAATATATTGTCATCATGTTCTGAGCTGTCCTGAAAGTTTCAAATGTCTAGCTAGTCGGGAAGTTAATTAAAAATCGATTGCAAGATTTGTACTGGACAAACAAACAAACAAACAAGAATCGACGTTAATAAAAACATGGTGAAATGTAAATGTTTGAGGAAATTTTTTCTTTCTTATCCACTTAATAAATGGCTTACGCATCTGGCTGGTGCCAATCGATTAGTAATAAGGTCTGGTTATTAATGTTATAGTTGAATGTTGCTTAAGAGGTTTTCTACATGTTAAAATTTTTATCTTCTTTTTTTTTTTTTTTTTTTTTTTTGACGGATAATACTCATTTTTGACTCTACATTTTGAATTTCTTTGTTCAGAAAAAAGTATAGTTTATATATTTTTAATTCATTTTCGATAGTTAAAACGAAAATGTATTAGTTTTCATCAATGCATCTAAAATAATTAAATTAAGATATCGCATGCAAATATTTTATATTAATTCAGATAATAACAGGAAAAGAAATATGACAGCTTAAATATAAAATAAATTAAAGTAATGCTAGTTAAGAAATTATGTGTATCTAAAATTACTTGAATAACTATTTTTATTTCTATGCATTTAAGATTTTAGATTGCACAAATGATAACACGTGACAGCCCCCTAACGCCAATAAAAAGTGAAATATCTCTGTAACTCGGTTGTGGTTGTGTGGGCCAAGGCCGGTGGACTTCACTTATGTCCTAGGCCTATAGGTGGTTTGCTCTCAGTGAGGGCCATTTTAAGGGGTCCTAGTCAATATTTTCGCAAGTTAAAAAAAAAAAAAAAAAAAAGCGGGAAAACTCCGAATGGCTAGGTCGGCGAGCGCGACCTAGGATCGAAACCGGCACTTCCCGTGTACCAGCTTTGAGTGCAGAACCGCTCGGCCATTAATGGGACAACTGTAACTCGAAAAACAATAATAGGAATGAGCTGTAAATTTAAATACCCAGGTTTTGATGATGTCTGTTCTATTCGTGAAAAAATAATATAAGTCAAAATTTACAGTTTTTTGAAATATGGATTTGTTAATAATTAAAAACATAAAAATTTCATAATTAAAAACATATTTTACATTCACAATTGTGCATGAAATATGTTTGGATCACTTCATCATTAAAAAAATCAATTATCACTTAGTTTACTGAGCCATATATGAGTATCTCGCAGCAGCCGAAACTGACGAACAGACTGCAGCGCGGAAGCTGATGAAAACCCTGTGGCGGTGGAAACTGACGGCAGTCCGGGGTCCTGGGTTCGAAGGCGACCTATCCTCCGTTTGTGGCGGATAACGTGTTTTGACGCAAGAGCATTTTGAAACCTATGTCGCCAGATAAATTCGCTGAAATGCGATTAAAGAAGGTCGGCTGATCTATGATGGCTCCATTTACGGAATTTCATTTTAATTACGCTCCACGTTCCCATCTGGATTTTTAAATGTCACTGAATGATTCACCTTCAGATGCACGTAATTATGCTCCGAAAGGCGATCATGTGCTTTCCAGCAATCGGACACGATCGTGGATTCCGGTAAGATATTCCTCTTTATAATATTCACCAAAGTTTCACTCGCATGATTTTCTACCACCTCAAAAAAAACATTTGACGCTTCCTCCTTCCTCTTTCAATTCCTCCAAACACCCATTTGCCCTCCACATGTTTTCACTTATTGTACTTCCTTTTGTCAAACTTCCTTTCATCAATCTCTATAATCTTACCGGGACCTCCAATCGTTTCATCTTCCTTCATAACATTCACGCTAATCTCGTTGCAAAAATTCTTCCAATCGGTCACCGTATATTCAATCTTTAAATTTAACTTAATTATAATAAAACTTACATTATTTTCATACACCCCCACAGATAAGTAAAAATCAAAATTTCAGTCAAACTCATATTACTATTCTCAAACCACGTACCTTCCTTATAGACGTTTTGAGGAAATGGGGATTCGCACCTCTGACACGACACTGCCACACATAACCGTCCGAATCTGGCCTATCATTACGTTCAACCAAATTCATAGGTTTTTTACACGCAGGACATCCATAATAAGACGCAATCAGACCATCTTTAATACACCAGTCAACAACTGCTTTCTTCCAATTGATGAAAAAATTTGGAATTAATCTTGCAAACAGATGCCATTTTTACGAAATCGAAAACGGGAACGAAGACAAATATCTCTTATCAAGAGAAGCATTCAACGTAAAAAGACAGATTACGTTTGCTTAAAAATTAAACTCTGTTAAAATTAACTGGTCAAATCAAAAGCCAATTAAATTTAAATTCCATCGACCGTTTGCAACCTGTTTTTCATTCACAATTGTGCATGGAATATGTTTTGATCACTTCAATCAAACACATTAAAAAATGAAATTTGAATATAATAATCTTTCGGGATGATATGAGTTAATATATGTCATATTCATTTAACATTAGTATTCTCAATGTGTAAAGCTTATAACTATGTGAAAATTTACGAGGAAAAAATAAACTATACTACTTTTCGAGTAATTTAATCCGAAAAACTGTCAAAAATGAGTGTTGCCATTTGAAAAAGTGAAGTTGGTGCAAATTTTAATGTGTATACGACCTACTAAGCAAAATTCAGATACATCATTATAAACTAGACATTATCACTATTCAATCAGCACCAGCCGCATATTTATAAAACAGTTTTCGGGGAATTTAGTCGAAAGGTAGATTTTAAATTTTTATTTATTTATTCATATATTTACTGTTCATTTATTCAATAAAAATAAATGCTGTAGTAATATCCTGTATTAAAATGCAAATATTTTTTTTTCGGCAGATTTCTTAGATTAAATACAATAGTAATAATAATAATAATAATAATTATAATAAAAGTTTTCTTAAGGAGTCAGGTGCCTATGAACAGCGGAAATATCAGTAAAAAATTATCATGATTCTTTTTATAATAACTTGAAAAATAATTTCTTTTAAAAATTATAATTTTTAACAATTGTTGAGAAAAGGTCTATCGTTCTATTACAGCTGTTTTATTCATTTTATTCAGTATTTTATTTATTCAGTATTCTATTCATTTTTTCTTTAAAATGTCATAGCTAATTTTTTGTCGATATTAACCTTACACGCAGAATAACATGCAAATGATACATCACATGAACCCAAAAAAATTTTGCACATGTAAAAATATTCTGTAATTAAATGACAAAAAATAATGCTGCTGGGAAGCTTCATTCTTTTGAAAATAATTATTATAATTATTATTAAAACATTTATCATTATTTTTGGTGTAATTATGCTTACAATTACAAAATTTTTAATGTTAAAAAGGTAATTGTTCATCATTTCATGAATTTATATCTCGTGTAAAAGCTGTTAAATTTTCATCAAATTCTGTTAACTAACACGAAGTTATTTTTCTCGCAAGATCATACATAAACAAAAAATTCTCTGGCGTTTTTATAAAAATAAATAAATAAATAATGCAGAATTATTTTAATGGTTGTAATAGAGAGATAAAATCTTCCTTAACAACTGTTAAAATTTACACTGAGGAAAAAAATATACCACCGTCATCTAGAACGAATGAGTGGCCATTTTCTAAATCCCTAAACTAGAAATATAGATTTCCGAGCTATACGCATAAGGCACGCCAATAAGCTGAATAGACGAAATTATCGAGAATTTCTTGTCTATACATTTCTAGATGAGGAAACAATATTCTGAATATTCTGAATCCTTTGTATCGCGAGAAATTCTCGTTTGGTTTTCTAGAATTAGGTCATAAACTAATATTATAGTTGCTAAAACTCGCTTCTTGTGTTCGCATTTATTTGCAGAGATTTTTAAATAAGTTTGACATCGATAATACAAGCAAACGCTCTAGAATTCTAATAGGGGTTTCTAGAACACGCTTTCAAAGGCGACTAGAATTTATAAGGATGACATGGAACTATTTTTACTAGAGCCACAATTTAGATTCTCGATGTCAATTACAGAATTTTTTCTCAGTGTACAAGTTTTAAAAATAATTATTTTTTTAATTATTATAAATAAAGTTATGGTCATTCTTTTTCCTGATATTAATCTTCTTTTAAAGGTACCTGACCCTTAACGTAAATGTAATTATGATGTAAAAGAATTATAGTACGTTTTGTAGTGAGATCTAGTACACCCTATTAATGATTTCGTCGAAGAAATTTACGCTTCATGGTACATTAAAAAGCATATCATCATTTTTTTTAAGTATTGTTTTACCTTTTTAAGCCAAATTAGAAGTAATTTTATTTTTTATATCCGTGAAGATATATTACAATATTTTAAAGAACGACATTCGCATAAGTAAATTTCGGTAATCTTACATTATTTAAGCATTTAATTTTTTTCTTTAAAAAATTATTTAGGGAATGCGAAGATTTATATATAATCAATAAAGAAAGTAATGCTTTGATATTATATATACTACAACAACTATTGATCAAATTTGATCTAAGGCAAAATGCACCATTTTTCAAGCTACAGTTTTACTTTTGAAACTCATGTGTGTAGTAGATATTTTATAATATTTTAAAGGACTCCATTCGCATAAAGTAAATTTCTGTAATCTTTCAGTATTTTAAAATTTAATTTTTTTTCTTTTAAATTATTAAGTAAATGCGAATATTTATAGATAATCAATAAAGAAAATAATACTTTGATATTGCATGTGCTACAACATTCATTGATCAAATTTGATCTAAGGTATTCTAATTCTACTAGATCTGTGACATGGCTATATCCGCGTTTCCCTTAATATTAGAATTCATTACGTACAAATAACTCCACCGACAAAATTAGTCATGTTTCCTTTGACTTCCCACTTCTCTGCATTTGAATAATGTATTTGCCAACACGGTGTCTATCTAAATCATAATATAGTTGTAAATCTGACAGTTGGACGCTACATAACTTTGAATTTTGGTTATATTATTTGTATTCTATAAGCAGGTAGCAAACTGCATATGTTTCAGATAACTAATATCTACTATCGTTATTAAACATATAGGGGGTTTTTTTTTCTGAAAAATAGACTTATAAGTACTTTGGTTTAAAATGAGTTATCGATCATATATATTACAGTTAAAAAAAAAATGAATATTTAATTTTTTTTAAATATAACTTATACAAATTTGTTTTTATCACATTGTTTTTTAAACTCGTACTTCGAAGGAATTTTCATGTGGGAATCTAAAAGTATTGATTAAAGCAAATTTCGCAAAAGAAATAAAAACCATGCGTCAAACTAATTCCAAAGCTCTTCTTACCTTTAGCATAAAGTATGAAATCTTTATTAAATTCTAAAAAGTCACTTTCTCTACACTGTAAAAAATATTTTTGCTGCCAGAAATTCTCTGTAATTTGAGAAAATACGTTCTGACAACGTAATTTTTTCGTAAATTACGCGTATTTTCTCAAATTACACGGAATTTCTGGCAGCTAATAGGACATATTTTTTACAGTGTACTAATAAACTACACTGTTAAAAATTTCAGTTCAAACATGAACCACTATATGGAGTAAAGTTATAGGTAATAACTTAATATGGTTCAACCTCATTTTTTAGCTTTCTACTTTTTGCAATTGAATTTCAGTTGCACCAAAACTTGTAGAAGTGTTTCGGCGTACATGCATTTGCACTTCCCTTTGTATTCATGAGATGGCGCCAGTAGCGCGCTGAAAATCACCGGCTGTAAGCCAACGTTGTATTGTGGTGTGGCGTTTAAGACCGATTGACTGCACTAGGGTCCTAGGACTGAGGGGGAGTGCCCTCCGTGGGGGCCTTTCTAAGGGTTCCTAGCCCGTATTTACACAAGTTTCGCAGAGAACCACGGAAAACACCGAACGGCTAAGCCGACAAGCGCGACCTGGGATTAAAACCGGCACCTCATGTCTACCAGCTTTGAGCGCAGAACCGCTCAGCCGCTGGTAGGCGAATGGAAGCCAGAGAGTGAAAATAAAATTTATGAAGTGAAATCGCTTGTGATTATGTCATTCAAAACCAATATTCATTAAAAGAAAACAGGAATTCTTTATTCAATTGATCACTGACCAGATGTTTCTATAAGAAAGTTTATTGAAGTATATCCTTTAAAGAAGTGAGAAAAATCTATTATACAGTCCAGGAAGTATGAATCAGTAAAAATCTTTTTGAAACTAAACCAAGCTTAATTTAAAAAGCGTGGTCGAAAACATAGAGTAAAGGCAAATTTTGAGCAACAACTCACCCATGGGTCAAGATAAGACCCTAGAAAATTCAGCCCCCTTTATCAAAATCAACGAAACAGAATTATCAGGCAAAAAAGCATGGCACAGTGTCAGAATGTTAGACTTGAGACACGAACGTCGATCCCCAGCTCGGTCGAGTGTTGTTTCTTTTTTTTTTTTTTTTTTTTTTTTTTTTTTACATAATACCGATATTTCATAACATAATACCGGTCTATGAGCTCAAATTATTTTAAATTTTGTTTTAGTAATGTTAAATTGTTTAAAATAAAATAAAAATAAAAAAAAGTGAGGAGAAATTTTTGCTATTGCGAGGTTTTTTTGTATAGTTCTTTACAAATATGCACAAAAGGATTTGGATACATTACGATCCAATGAATACAGTTTGTAAGAATAACATTCAAATACCCTATTACGATTACCCTTTTGTCTTTTTAACGACTTTTCTTACTTAAATCAATTTAAACAACTGCTAAATATTAAATGTTTGGGAAGTCGAGTGTAGTCGCTCCAGATTTTTATTATTGTAGCTGTAAATATGCTAAACAAAATATTAAATATTGCAGTGAATACAAATAAATCAATACTTACTAGAAACTTTCGCTCTAGGAATCTTGATCAAAAGCAAAATACCAATAATAAAGAAATAACATATTATCGCTCCAAATCTCAAAATTACGTTCTTTTACAATGAGAAGAAAGTTTTAGATCTGTGAAATTTTTGAATTGGTGGAAAATTAAATTCATGAAAATTTTTGGATTTGCAGAAAATTGGATAGGTGAAAACCTCAGGTTTTCTGATAATTTGATCTTCTTTTTTTTTTTTCTTTTTTAATGTATGTGTGTGTCTTAGTGGTTTTTTGTGGACGCTGTATCTAACTAACCAATCAGCAGAATTCAATATAAGTTTATATTTTATTTAGTCCTTGATATATATCGCCCAAAATGTGCCATTCCATACCGCTTTTTCATAATTTTTAATAGGGCAATATAGGACAAAGTTTCTCATACATGTACTCACTGAGGATTATTTGTAACCAATTATTGTGAAATCTATATAAATAAAGCAAAGAGTTTGTCGTCGGAGTACTTCCGGGCGGACCACTCCTATTTTTGATTGGTCTAGATTTAACTATTTTGGTGATGAAAGTCGGCCATTTTGTTTAGTAAAAACTGATGCATAGATACTGCATAGATGTTATACTTTTTTTAAAGAGCTCTAAAAACTGTTCATGTTTTGCGGGGACACTATATGCATCAAGTTATTAGATTTAAAGATATTACTTTGCAAAGTTTCACAACGCGATATCATCCAATTGCTTTTGATGAAGGTCGGCCATTTTTTTTTAGTAAAAACTGATGATTTTTTTTTAAGATACTGCATCATTGTTATACTTTTTTAAAAGACCTCTAAAAACTGTTCTTTTTTTTTTTTTTTTTTTTTTTTTTGAGGACACTATATACATCATGTTATTAGATTTAAAGCTATTGCGTTGCAAAATTTCACAACGCGATATCATTCGATTGCTTTTATCTTAAAATAGGTGTCTAATATTGAACAAAAAACAGTCTGATATTAAAGAATAATGAATAACTTTTTAAAAATTATCAGTTTTGGAGTTCTAAGATCTGCCATTTTTAAACTACAGCGTAATTATTTCCCATACATAATCCATTAAATTTGTAAACAATTGTTGATTCATTCTTGAGAATCATTCACATAAGACCATAGAGCATTGTTGCAAAACGGAAGAAATATTTTATTTAATTTTTGTAATATGTTATTTTGACTTTTTGACCTTAAAAGGAATTTTTAATTATGTTACAAAGCCCAAAATGTGATATGAAAAATAAATAGTAATTCAATTCTTTTGAAGATTCATTTAAATTTAGTGACCTGTGAAGCGGCCGTAGCATGCTAGTAATTATATATTACTATTACTATTATAAATATATATTTATAATAGTAATAGTAAACCAGGATAAAGCTTTTGTGTACATAGAAGCATCGCTTAACCAACAACAGGTAAAAAGTTTCAGGAGTAAGTGTATGAATATTTTTCAAAATAACTCGTTTATACCTTTAAAACGAATGGTTATCCATCCGTGGTAATTTGAAACAAATTTATCTTTTATTTATTTTTATTTATTTATTGCTTATTTATTTTATTTTTATTTTTATTTTTATTTTTATTTTTATTTTATTTTTTCAAAAAAGTAAAAATAATGAATTCTTTAATATGTCGTCTGTAGGGCACAAAATTATTATTTTTTTTTCCCCCGAGTATAGTGTTAAACTTTTCTGATGTGAAAATCATCTGCCCTCACTATGGTAAAGGCTTTTGATAAACATCAATTTTAACAATTAATTTGAACTGCATGAATTTAATTAGGTTTAAAGAAGAAAGTTTTGTGATGGTCACCACATACCAGTTTGCATTGCTAGAAAATTATATAATGAAAATATTTTAGTAGAGGGTTTTCCTAAATACTTTAGCATACATACACTTCTTTTGTTTGAATAACAATATTATATCAATGCTCTTCATAAGCTTAAAAGTAGCTAGAAAAAGAAAATTAAAAAAGCTAGTAGCTAGTAACTAGAAAAAAAGAAAGGAAAAAGCAAATATAAAAGTTTTAATATAAGCAATTAAAAATCTGTATTTTAATAGTAATAATTAGTTCTTCTGTTAAATAAATTCCAGCGTTTATCAAATATTTGTATATTTATCAGGCATTTATTATCTTAGCATTCTTCTTACATTTTTGTAAAAAGCAAATTATTTTCATTGTAAAAGTTAATTTTGTTAAATATGTTGGGGGAAAACATCCTTGAATTCATAGTTTTTAAGAGACTCACTTTAAGTTTAACTATGTTATGTGATATTCTTTACAAAGCAAAGATAAATCGGCATCTTTAAACATAAGAAAAGTTGATCAAAAATTAAAAGAGTGGTTTTTAATATTTTTAAGTTAGTGATGAAAACATGTCTATTTTTTTAATAAAGTATTGTTGCTTACCAACGTCTTTGATCGTTAAACTACAGCTTGGTTATAAGAGAAAGTTTAGGAAATTTTTTGAAGAAATTGGTTAACAAAATTAACATATTAATTGTGGCTATATCCTATATTTGGACTTTTCATTGAACAAAACAAAACCGCATAAAAAATTTTTGAAGTAAATGAATTTTGTTACTATATATTCAATAAAAAGTCAGATGCGCACGTTTATAGCAAGTAACCTCAATTACCCAATCTTTTCTGTTCATTCTAAGTCATAATTTTAAATTTCTGTGTGAAGTTAAATTGTGAATGTTCATTCATTTGAATAACTGAAAATATGCGCTCATATTGCTTGAGTGTGCTTTGTTTGTAACATTTTAGCCAAAAAACGACACCGTCCAAAAAGCTTTTTTTTTTTTTTTTTTTTTTTTTTTTTTACAGTTTTTTATAACTTGTATACTTGTGATAAGGAAATAACAATAGTAAAAAAAGGAAAATAATTATTATGAAATAATAAAAGAAAAAAAATAGATTTTTTTTATATCTGTATTTTGAACTGTCAGGAGGGGGGGGGGGGGAATTGATGTAGAACAAAAGAAAATTTTTCTACTGTTTTTTTTTTTTTTTTTTTTTTTTTTTTAATAGTTTACAATTTGGTATTATTTATTACTGTGGACCCGAGGAATTGTGTAAGTAGGTCTTTTATAACTTACTAGTTTTTGGATGGATGTGCTGGATACTTAGAAAAGTCTCGTGAAAAATAGTTCAATTTTATTATATTAGATTAGTTGGCATTAAATGTCATAAATTATAACAAACTTTTGTTCTCACACTCACGTTTCTTATGCAAATAATCCTTGTGAAAAAATACCAACAAAAGTTTAATTTTAACTGAATTACTCTGTCAAGTGTCCTATCTACAGATTTTCTGCATTTCTCTAGGACATTCCAAATCTCAGATTATATCATGAACTTTCAGGGTATTTTCCATTATAGGACTATGATTTGTGCGTGTGTTTCACCTAGATATACTATAATATCTGCCTCTTTATTCGATAGATTTTTTTAATCATATACAAAGAAAAAACTTTTTATCGCGTAATTTCGTTTACAATATAAAACCATCACATAAACACCAATTAATACAACCTCTAGAACATTCTTTTTGTTTATGAAAAGCCTATCATGCAGATATATTTGAGAGAAGTATAATATTAATTTCCGGACAACATTTCACATAGGATTATTTTCGTTATGCCTGTATTTAAAATTAGTGATCTAATAAGTCACGTGATAACTGACAAACCTGAAATATTAGAAATAATTGTTGAAATCGTCTATGTGGCTCAAGAGAACCTAACAGTAATTATTAAAAGAGTTAGGCTAAACTAAAATATTGATTTCCATGGAGTTAATTACAATCGAATTACATTTATTTAATAAGTTTCACTGCACATTGTTTACTCTTAATAATCCTTTCACTTGTAATATGGTATAATGCGATACAGATTTAAAGAAAGCATAGCTTTTACTCATGCATACAGTAATATAAACAATGCATTTATTTACATCTTTATAGATTTTAAACTTTCTGTAGCATCAAAATTGCTCTCCTAAGAGATTTTTAGATGCTTTTTATATGAAATTATATAATTTTCTGAGTTAAAAAAAAATTACATAATATGGTAATAAGTACAAAATCGTTAATAAACACTATGCGCTTAATTTGTTGCCTGGCGAAGGGCTGTGTTTTATTTAGAACAGATATAATTGTTGAGTTTTTTTTTTTTTTTTTTTTTTTTTTTTTTTTATGGTGTCTATTCAAAATTTTTCACTTATTACTATTCAACTATAGTCCTCCGGTGCATTTTTATTACACGATGTGGTCTTAGGCCGTATATTAATTTATTTTAGTCTTTCATTGAGGGAGGTTAATGTATTACCATCCTATGCAAATTACTTTTACAAACTGTTGATTATTGAATTCAATTTAGATAGCTGTGAATAAAAAGCTATAAAAAGATCAAATAAATATATTTTTTAACTAACTTTCTGGTAAAGTTAAGTTGAGCAAAATTTTCTTCAATGATACACACAAATTATTTAAGAAATTTTATGATGAATATTATAATATATCAAGATAAAGCAACTTCTTAAAAAGCTGAAATATTTCATGTTATATACATTACAAACCTCGAAAAAAAATAGAATTTATAATATATAGTTATTATTTTAAACAAAAAGTAAATAGAACTTATAATATATAGTTATTATTTTAAACAAAAGTTTCGGAAATTTAAAGAGAAATCAAGAAGTACAGTATTTTCCTACGTAAAATCTGCAGATCAAATAAATCAGTTTTATATCTGGAATCTTAATTAGCAGACCAAGCTATATTTGTAAAAGGCAATACTACGGAGAAGTATAATTTCATCTTATAATTACAATTTCTGGTGTAATACTGATTTATTTGACCTGCGGATTACGCAAGAAAATACGGTAATGAAAACTAAAACATTTTTATATATCCCTACAAGATATTGTTTCACAATATTATAAAATATTCTCTTATATTATTTTCATGGTAACATTAATTCTAAGTATTTTTCACATACTTGCTATAAAAGAATAGAAATAAACGTTTCTGTAAATACGATTTACAAAGGGGAAAATAATTAACGGTTACATAAACCAATTTTTCAAATGAGTGGTTTCGAGAATCTTTTGAGATAAAACTTGGACATTACTTCTTCTTTTACTGCATTTTGTAGGATTTAAATAGAATAAACTAAAATAAAAGTTTTGCTTAGATATACGTAGAAATTAATTGGAAGCTTATCAGGTAAGAGTTAATTTTTTACCTTTCTTCCTTTAACGGTATAAAACGGAATGTGATCCTTATTAAAGAATGTTTAAGGAAAATAATTTCTCTAACCTTTCTAAAAATGAACAAAAATATGAACTTGAATCATCAAAATTTTATAAACACAGAAAAAAATTATTTATTTTATGCATAAGAGAAGAGAAATTAGCTGTATTTGTATAAAAGGAAATTAAATGGTTTCAAAAAATAAACACTCAGTTACTTTACTTAAATATATAAAAAATAAAAATTGAAAGTTTTAGAGTTTAAGAAAAATAAACCATAACGTATTATCACAATATTCTAAAGCATCCAGCTTAAAAAAAAAAAAAAAAAAAAAAAAAAAAAAAAAAAAAAAACTATCTAAAATATATTTTATTGTCTATATGGACAGTATAAATATTTTTTTTTTAATTAGCATATTAGCATTAATCCAGTTTTCTTCCTACGATATAATTTATCTGGGTACTGACATTTTTAATTGTCTTCTTTTTTAAATACATTAATATAATGCATAAATTCTTAAAAATCTAAATGATTAACATGTTTTTATTATCTATATCGTATTATATATTACTTTTCCATTTAAATATTCCAAATTCAGAATCTTGATCAGTAATAAATAAATAATGCATGCTACTTGCATACTTGCACTAAATTTAGCAAAGACTACATGTTAAATGAAAAATCTGTTGTTGTTCGACTGGTTCGGCTCTCAAATCTACTAGACGGGAAGTGCCGGGTTCAAAATCAGATTGTGTTCATCGACAAAGCGATTTGGAGTTTTCCGTGATTTTTTTTTATAAAACTCGCGTAAATACGTGGAAAATCCACTTAAAAATACATCCCAAACGAAGGTCATTCCAAGTAGGCATGGAATTCTTAGATTTACCTAAATTTTATCAGTTTTAAAATCATCACCACACCTCAAAATATATTTCAAAATTTTTATTGTTAAAATTTATCACAATTGTATAGAAAAATATGTATATTTACTTGTAATTTGTAGTTTAAAAATATTAATATACTAAAATTTTCAATTTAATAATTTCTCTTACAAAAATAGATTTTTCCAGTACTATGATTTTTTTTTTTTTTTTTTTTTTTTTTTTTTTTTTTAACTAATTTACTCATGAATATTTATGCGCTTTTACTCAAGTAAAATGATTCAAATTAGTTCATTCTTTTACTGTTAATTTGAAAAGCTTCCTGACAAAAGTTCCATTTTAATATAAATATTTATACGTGTCCAACATTTTAGTTTGCAAAACAAATTTATATCTGTCATAATAAATCTCTGAATGTGTCTCTAATTGTACCTGATCACTTTTCCAAATAAATGAAATATTATTTCTCTAACATGTATTTATCGCAGACTGAAACATTTGTGCTTTCTCTCATTCGCTTTATTTATAGAAACATAATCACATATGAAGTTATACTCGGTTATAATCTACTTAATTTGTAAATGGCTGGAGTAGAAGGTACTTTAAAATGCATTCGAAAATAAAACAATGCTTTATTTGTGGCACAGTATATTATTGCGAAATGAATAGTTTATGAATTGCTGTAAATAAATTATTATGGTTAATTTCCAAATATGTTAGCTTTTAATTTTAACAGATTAGTTTTCAATTACCAGACGCACGTTCTTCCTTCGGTATATTTTAATTAATAGGGTTATAGGAAATTCCTCTTTTGAAGTTTCCTTTTATATCTTTATTTATTCTATTGAGGAAGTTTATTTCTCATTGTTTTCTAAATCATTTAAATTACTTTATAGAGAATAAAAGTCGTTAAAATTTGACTGTTATAAAGATTAATGTAATATATTAATATGAGCATTTTTCATATTTCGTAAAATACACTCATTCTATTTTTAATATAAGAAATGGAATTTTACAACTTAGGTAAAATGAATTCTTACAATATTTTGATATATTTAAATGTGTATTTTGAATTATCTTAAAAAACGATAATACATAAAAAAAAAATATGTTTTGGAGTAAAAAAAAAAAAAAAAATAATAATAATAATAATAACGTTTCAAATTCAATTTAGTGTAAGAGAAAGTTAATTGATAATTTTTTTTTCTTTCAAAGAGGGTCTTGTGTCGCTGGTTCTTGTTACTAGATTTTCTTTTTTTTTTTTTTTTTTTTTTCAGATAATTTTTTTATATCATCAAAAAATAAATAAATAAATGAAGATCGATTACGTTTTTACGCACATTTAAGTCATCATTTCAGTAAAAAGCTTTAAATTATTTTTAGCTTTTTTTCCATTAGAATTAAAGCACAAAACCATTTTTTATATTTAATATTAACTTTAGCTTTTTTTTTCTTTATTGAACAGCTACCAGAATTTTTAGCCTATTTTGCGAGTTAGTTGGAGCTTTTCAATGCTAAAATAAGTGGTGAATTTGTACACGTAAAACAAAATATGTAAACATATATTTCTCTCTAAAACGCACAGAGCTGCCAGTTTTTAAATTGATTCCGTAGCATTATCATAGTACTAGTTTATTTATTCACACCACTTTCTTTGTACAGTAACTTTCTCTAATACATATTTACGGTTAAATTAGAAGAAAAAAATAAAAATTAATTAAAAAATTGGCAGCACTGAACTTATAAAAATAAATTATTTAGTTTTGTTTAATATTTAATATTCATACATAAAAAAGTCAAAATATAAGTTTTTAAAACAGCATCTTATAATATTGCGTATTTTTAAACTGAGTTTTTAAGTGTTATCTATGTATACCGAATGTTTAATCGTTATGATGGCCAAATTCTATTTTTTAAGCAATTATTATTAGACAATTTACTTTCGGATAATTAAAAAAAGTAATTTTTATATGACTTTAAAAAAAATTATATCGGTTTTGCATAAATTAATGAAATCTCATGTTGCCACCTCTTCCGCTTTTAACAGAAGACGCCATACCAGAATTTTATAATAATTAACTTCGAAATTTTCAATTTCAAAATTTAATAACAGAAATTTAAAAAACAAATAAATAAATAAATAAAAATACGTGAAAATTTTTATTATTATTTTTTTTTTATGTAAATGCTGGTAACTTTGCGTTTCTTCTTTAAAAATTGGAATTAATATTTTATACATCCATTCTCCTCCATTTAATAAATTATATTAATAAATAAAATCTTATAACACTAGCACATTGAATATGGCTATTTAAAGTGTCATAATGTTTCTAGAACATAAAGATTTTATACGAAATCTATTTTTAAAGTTTACCATTAGCTGCTTTAGATGCAAATTTGTCTGAAGTAAATTCAAAACATTATTTTATAGCATTCTTTAATAAGAAAAAAACATAAAAACATATCATAAAAGAGAAAAGATTACACGGCTTGAAGAAGCCAAGATTTTTACTTATTCGTTAATTTACTACATCATTAGTTAAAAATCTTTTAAAAAATACTTTTCAAAAAATATCTCTTGGAAAATGCTGTCCTTAAAAAATACAAAAAAAAAAAAAAAAAAAAAAAAATTAAAATAAGAGACAATAATCAAGAATGTCAAATTAATTAAGAAATATTTAATAAGATTATATGTAAAAAGTTAAGTCTTTTGACCTAAATTAAAAACTAAACTATGATTCTGTTTAAAAAAAAAATACTGAAAATTTACCTTATAAAGTTTTTTTTTTTTTTTTTTACTGAAAATTCAATCCGTTTGCATAAGCATTAATATATTCACAAACATATATTCACAAACGTCAAATATATAAAAGTAAATCAGACAACGTAGTCGGACAGCATTCTTTCGATTCGACTACATACATTTCCATAGTAATTTCATTTTACAAGTGGTAATTTGGAAACATTTTAATTACCCCCTCAAGTTAAGCAATTAAAAAATGTTTTAAACAGATCAACGGATGCAAGTACACCCTTTCTCAAAAAATTTAGCAATACTTACAAATGAACGGGATTTTTTTTTTTTTTTCAATTCATAAATATTCTATTTAAAGAAATGTTCTTAAATTTTGAAGATGCAAAGCACAGAATTATCATAATCTTTTTTGGGGAATATTGGGTTACCAAAATATTTACCAGACCAACAACAAATTTACAAAAATATACAGTGTTTGCTAACAAGCTGTATCATTAAATAAATGAACTCATTGTACCAAATGTTGATATTGACTGTGTAAATTTTTTCGATGTATTTGTGTAGTAATATGATGTCAAATAGTAGAGTAATAAGCATTTATTTAAGTACTGCTAAAAAATTCAGCAGGATGGACTATTAACTAAACCTAGGTAAAACCTTCAATGTCTTGAACACCAAAAAGAAAAATTGAACAGTAGAAAGCTGTTTCGGTAACATTTAGCGTACGGTGTTCATCGCACAAGGAAACGTGTAGAAAGGGCTCTAGATATGGAATCGGATATATAGGAATGGAATCGGATTCTGATAAACCAATAGAATGACGCGGAGTGTGGGGAACTGGCCAATAAAAATTTGAGAAACTGAAGTTGTAAAAAAATGTAGAAGAAATTAAGAAAATGTGAACAAAATATCCAACAATCATACAAATGGGGTACAACGAAATCACAATTAACAATGAGATTCTTATAGATGCAACATACATCTCTCTATATATATTTTTTAAGTAATATTAATTTTTATTTCGTTGTACCTCATTTATCATTTAGTTAATTGATTTGTTGTCGGCCACCTAATTATTGTGGTAACCTAATCTTCGCTGAAAAAAGATAAGAATGATCTTATTCTGTCACATCTCCAAAGTCTAAGAACACGTCATCAAATTGGTAATTTATAAATTATGTATGTAATAAAGAAAGCTTCCATTTGTAGATCTTTCTAAATTTTTGAGCAGGCAAGCATAAATTCAAACTATTTGCCGCTCTTAAGAGTCTGCAAAAAATGATGTTTTCTCCAAATGCTAAATCTTTTTATGCTAAAAATGTCTAACTCTAAGGAAATTTTGATACTCCAATTCTCGGAATGTTTTTATTTTAAGCCTAGAAGCATCTCTTTTAGTGTAAGGTATTCATAAAAATAACTAACTTCTGTGTTTTACGTGTAAAGAAAATAGTAATTGATATAGATGATTTTGAATCAATCATCATAGTAATCATTATAATCATCCTGACACAGAAATGAAAATGTAACTTAAATAATAAAGAAGGATTTTATAATTAATCCCCGGATATAAACATCTACCTGCAGCTAGAGCGGGCGAGTTAATTTGATATGTAGTCAATTCATGAGATGCACGAAGAAATTTCAAATGCATCTTTAGTGTGAAAAAAAAAAAGTGCATCAATGCAAATCACTAATACGGAATGCATAAAAAATTCGAGAATTTATTGATCAATTTTCGATTCCGCCCGGTTTAATTCATTTTTTAATTTTGCCGTTTTTTAAAGAAAAGCGCCATCTGAGGGACATTGTTAAACTAAACAATTGTTTGCTATTTTAAGCAGAATGTCAACATACCCGCTCACCCATTTTAGTTGTTTAATGTTATATATAGCAGAATTTTACATACAATCGCTTAAAAAAAAATAGTAGGAATATTTTTCTAACTTACAACTGAATGCTGTACATTTTTCACTTTCTTTTTCTTTCAAAAGATTGTTTATAATCTTAAATAGTCTAAAAAAATAATGTCTCTTTAAACAAAACTTTAACTAGATATGTAACATCTGTAAGAAATGAATTAGAAAAAGTAATTAACTATTGTTAAAATATCCATAAATTTTTAATCCTTGTATAATTAGTACTTAAATAATTAAAATAGAGAAAATATTATTATTATTATTATTATTATTATTATTATTTAAGGAAATGACTATATAAGGATATGTAAAACACACTAGAGTAAAAATATATTTTGTGAAAAATCAATGCAAATTACAAAAACATATACTAAACATATACAGAATATGACTGAGATAAAGAGTATCATAATTGATACGGAACCTTTTTATTTATTCAAGAATAGTACAATATATATAGCTATTGTTTTGAAAATTAAAACAATAATTCTATCTGTAAAGAATTTTTAACTATGATTGATTCGAATATTTATGAACATTAATATATCTAAACATTCCGTCTACAAAATTTCTCAGACAAAGTAATTTATTTCATGATCAATACAATTTAACAAAGTGGTTTATTTCGTTTATATCAATAATTTAAAAGGTTGGTGTCAATCGAAAGTTCAATATTACATCACCAGTAAACATGTTATTTTCAAAGAGCATTCGATTAAATTCATTTGGTCTGAGTGATAGGAAAAGAGGATTTTGAGAGGTTATTATTAAATACGGAATATTTCAAGTAATTTAAGTTATCCGTCAAATAAATATTTATGGGGAATGTAAAAGAAACGGCGTTGTGTTAATTCACCATTTAAAAATTAAAAACTTAATTTTTAAGAAATATTGTTTAGATTATTTGACATATTTAATCTTATTTAGAAATAATTCCTATGAAAGTTTTTACTGACTAAATAGCAATCATCTTTTATATAAAATTATTACTTTGTTGTATAGACTACTGACCAGCATAGCAGCTTTATTAAAAACATATAATATGTAACATGTATAAAATCTTTTTATGAATACTAATATTTTATATTTACATAAAAAATATTTCAGTTAATAATACTACGCACTTAATTTTTAGCCTCATCTAATGGAAGAATTATATATATATTTTTAAGATACAAGTTGCAACTCCTATTGCGATCCCAATTGTCCAAGAAAAACTGGAATAAATCAAATAGGTTAATTTCATGCTAAGCGAACAAAAATATTACTTTTTCCTAAGAACTAACTTAAATATTTTTAAATTTTCTTCATAGAAAACATATCAAATATATCAAATAATGTAACACATTACTTGTAAGAAAATGTGCATTATTAATTTAAAAAGAAAATTTTAAATTAAAATTAAGTAAGCAAAATGTATTTCTAAACTTTTACACATGCCATGCCTGTCACGTTATTAAATAATTTTTTATAAGTTTATTTATTTAAATTATTTAAAAAATTAAATAGATATATAAGATGAAAGTCTTGTTTGTGTAAGTTAAAATCTCTCAACTTCAAATACGTCTCAATTTAAAGTAATTCAATGATAAAGATGAGACTAAAAATATGTTTTTTGTTACATCTGTCTCACTATATTTTTACCTTATTAAGAGCAACTTATTTTTCTAAAAGTAAAAAATTTTTCATTATTTACAAACAATACGTACATATACACCAGCATACCAAAATTCGTTAAGATAAATTAATATTTAGTATTTAAAATTGGACAAGAAATCAGTCTAATGTCTAATCCATCACAAATGAAATTAACCAATAGTGACTTCTTATAACCGTTCAATAACTAATATTTGTCAAATAAAATTATTTCCTGTCATTTAGAATGTTTAATAAATAAATAATGTACAAAGATAAACTAAGCTAGTGACTGGAATTTGCTACTGAAAGTCCTTTTGCTTTCACCAAAGCTGATAAGCATTGAGAATTTTTAATGCCATCTTTTCGGGAAAATTATATTTTTTCTTATTTGTTTGTAGAATCTTTTCCACTAAATAAAAAGAATAATTCTGACCAGAATTAATTGTTTGCAAGTAATTGGCAGCTGCAACCATTAATTAACAAAATCTGTATTAAAACTTCATAAGAATCTACAATAAGGGGCTGTATATCTTGTTATAGTACAAAAATTTCCTTATTTATTTCCCTCACAATAACATTTATTTTGTGATATTTTGAATATAACTGCAAGAAGTGTTTCTTTTATGATCAGATGTTAGGGGAACAAAAATTTCAGCTATTTCCTTTAATAATGGTAAAGAGAAAATTTGTTTTAAAAAACTTTTTTTTTTCTTTAAATAATATTTGTGTGCTCGTTTTGAAAAATGACCAGCGGAATATTTTTACGACTTGTTAATCCTTTACAATAAATTAACGTGTACAAAAGATTCCGTATTTTAAAGAATGTTCTTCAAATTTGGTACATTTTTATTTACACTTGTTCACATTAACGAGAAACAAACTTTTAAAAAAATTGAATATAACTGCAAGAAATGTTTCTTTTACGATCAGATGTTAGAGGAACAAAAATTTCAGCTATTTCCTTTAATAATGGTAAAGATAAAATTTGTTTTAAAAAACTTTTTTTTTCTTTAAATAATATTTGTGTGCTCGTTTTGAAAAATGACCAGTGGAATATTTTTACGACTTGTTAATCCTTTACAATAAATTAACGTGTACAAAAGATTCCGTATTTTAAAGAATGTTCTTCAAATTTGGTACATTTTTATTTACACTAGTTCACATTAACGAGAAACAAACTGTTAAAAAATATTATTCTAGGCATTTCATTGTTTTAAATAAATACGTTATAAATGAAATTTTAATATATTAAAATTATTTAATTATTCTTGATATGTTTCTATATGCAAATATAGTTCATAAAATTATAAATAAAAATATATAAATTAAAATAAATTTTGGAGTTTCAAAGACTCCTGTCGAATTAATAAAAAGAGCGATACATTAAGGTGGCAAAGATGCTGAATTTTGTATACTTATCATTATAAGTAATCTATAAATAATCCCTCACTTGAGTAAGACAAACTTATAAGCATCTCACATTTCCAATGACATCACGATATAGTTTCAACAGAAACATTTGTTTAATATTTCTTTGTACTTTATTTATAAAATATATTTATTATTACCATTAAAATGTTTTTAAGATTTTTTACTGCTCTACTGCATATATTTAATGAGATAATAAATGCATAAATTACAATTTCAATTATTTATAATACGGTTAAATGATGAAATTCTTACTAAATGCAAAATGTTTCAAAAATGTTATAAGGTTGAGGAATATTCCTTTAGTCTATCTGTAATCCCCGTATGATGAACGTTTTTCTAATAGATATCAGTTTTGCTCTTAAATGGAAGTTATTAATATAAAATTGAATAACAAACTGTAAGATATAGAACACTGAAAATTTTGCTTAATCAAACAAAACAAAATTAGTGACAAATTTTGATCATAAATAAAATTGTGCATTAAAAAAAAAAAAAAAAAAAAAAAAAAAAAAAATCAAAAATTAAAGTAAGCAATTGAAGAGCATTTATTTTGTTATTAATAGAATCTAAGCAGGAACGATAAAGATCCTTTTCCCCCATTAGAAATGGCAGGAATTATAAAATCCCTTACATTTATAGTAAAAAAAAGCCTAAATACTATATTGGAATGTTTAAAAAGGAAATAAAAACAAGAATTAAAAACACAAAAACGATATAAAAACAAGGAAATTCACAACAGCCTTAACTTAAGTTTTTAATGAAGAAGAAATTAAAATAGGCTTTAATATCGTTAGAAAACTTGAAAACTACAATAACCATAAATGCGTCACGTTTTGTGAAACAATTGAGATAATTACTAACCCTAATTCTTGAAACGACAACGACGCAATGGGTATGGAATAATGTGGCGCCACCTTCTGGTGGAAGCGACACAACGACGTTCAGAACATTGAATGCTTACAGAGAAAGAAGAAACCAGCACAGTTGTCGCCGGCGACGAGTGTTGAGCGCCCTGCAGAATATATTCCGGCCCAAGAATGAAGCAAGTAAAGGTTTTTAATTAAATTATTTAATTTGTTTTAAAAGCTTTCGCATTGTTATTTTGAATTATAATTAAGCTGGCAGCGAGCCAAGATCTATCTGGATGTGTCATTTAAGTATATCTATCTATCTATCTATCTATCTATCTATCTATATATATATATATATATATATATATATATATATATATATATATATGTATATATATATTAGATGATTTACTAGAGCCTAATAAAGATTACGTTAAAGAGTTCTTTGGAAAAAATAAAAGTTTGGTTAAAAAGGGTTAATAGAACTTAGAATCTAAAATTATTACCTTGAAAAAAAAAAAAAAAAAAAAAAAAAAAATTGTGTAATTTACCTTAATTTGTCGATTTCTGATGATTTTGCAAAGAAAATTTAAGAAACTTCATTTAAAATATTTTTTTAAATATTGTTATTTGTTTTTCTGAACTTTAATTATAGAAAAAAAAATATAATCTTATAAATAAAAGTGTTTATAAACAAGCCACATTGATTACAAACAGGCAGTCAAGTTTATACTATAAAAAGAAAGAAACAAAGAAATAAAATAAAATATGCACAACAGATTACAGTCAGTGATAAGCAAAAATTGTTCCAATGACTGACCGTAAAAATAGCGTGATAACCGTAAATCTATCGTGATTTTTTTTTTTTTTTTTGGTGAAAGAGGGAAGTGATCTTTAATAAATGGTCAACATTCCCGAATTTTACAGCAGTTTGTCACAAATATGGGTACAGGACATAGTTTTCAGTGAAGGGAGCTAACCGTATAACTTAACGATCATTTCTGGGAAGTAGTTGTTTATTGAAATTTTATTTTTCAGACTGAGTGAAAAAAGTAGTTGTTTGTTAGGTGTTTGGGAATAAAACCGACTGACAGCACTTGGATCCTAGGCCTGCGGGAGGCCCCAGGGAGCATTCTGGTGAATACCTAGCCCGTAATTTCTTTCTTTCTTTCTTTCTTTCTCTTTTTTTTTTTTTTTTTTTTTTTTGGGGGGGGGGGGATACTTAAACTTTCGAACGACTAGTCTGATGTGTGTGACCTGGGATCGAATGTGACTCTTCGTCTCCTAGTTTCGAGAGCAGAACCTCTCGAATACCTAATTAATTAATTAATATTATTTATTTAATTAATGTTTATTTTAATTTAATTAATGATTATTAAATTTAAAAAAAAATTAAATAAAAAAAATAATTAATGTTAGCTATTTACATAAAAATAACTTCTAATTATATAATTTAATAATTTTAAAACCAATTCCCTCCATTTTTTGTGTTTATTCTCTTATTTCCCGTTTTTTGTTGTGTTCTCCCTCTGTTTGGTTTTGCTGCCTGCTTCCTATTGGTTGGATGTGTTGCTGCTCCACCTTTGGGTTTTGCCCTGTGTTCAGTCTTGCTTTTGCCGCCAAGGCAGTAGCACGTGTTTGCACCTGAGGAAGAAAGGCCTCGTCCTTTCGCAACCGGTAATGGTGTGGGACGAAGTTTTTAGTGTGAATAATAATTTCAAAAACAATAATTTAAGACTTTTTTTTTTTTCCAATAATTTTACATCTATTTAAATAAATTTTGTGTGTTCATACAAAAATCAAATTAAAAGTATAAAATGTTTAACATCTTATACTGGTTGAATGTTTAACAGATCTATGACACTGAATAGCATATTGTATTTAAAAATATTATACTTTTATCATTCAAGGTTCACATATATACTTTTTTATATTTGAAAAATATAAGATTTAAAGAAAAATTGCATAAATATATTTTATCAGTAAAAAATCGCCAATCTTTAAAAAAAAATGCATGATAAAGCATTTTATTCCATAACACATTAATAACTAAATATTTTACATGTAGATATAATATAGATTATTAAGAGAAAATAGCCTCACATTTTTTTAATATTATTAATTACCACCTAGTATTTCTCGTTTAAAGAAATACCTCATTATAATTTGCAAAATTTTTCCAGCATCTCATTTTAAGGGGAAAATATCTTGAAAATCATTTAATGTTTTCTGAAATAGCTAAATTAATTTAAAATGAGATAATTACTATACACAAATACACATATATTGCACACATATTATTGCATGATATT
Source organism: Salticus scenicus (assembly GCA_963930645.1). Taxonomy (NCBI): domain Eukaryota; kingdom Metazoa; phylum Arthropoda; class Arachnida; order Araneae; family Salticidae; genus Salticus; species Salticus scenicus. The sequence continues at coordinate 205,111,038 of OZ005657.1, read as the reverse complement.
TACTAGGTAAAAGGCAGAATGAATGAAAATGAAATGCTAAGAACATTATAAATAATAACTTTTAAGTAAAAAATAAATAAATAAAGATTTAGTATAATTTTACAGTATCTGTAAATAAATAAAAAATAGGTATTACTTAAAATCAGACATTCAATTTTTGACATGGTCTTCTCTGGAACAAATATGAATAATCCTTAAAATTGAGAAAAAATTAATTTATTGCAACACCTATATGCATTGCAGAAATGTCAAAGTGTCCTGGTTTCTCTTTTAATAAGAAGCACAGTGTCCTGTCCATCTATTATTTATATATATATTACCTCGTCCTTACCTTAAACAATCTCGGATATGGAGTATTAGGTGAACAAATGCGGAAAAGCATGTATCATTATGGATTTTCGGTATGTCAGAACACGATTATGAATTAATATGCATTACAGGAAAGAGCAATTTATAAGCGGATTACATGTTTTCAGGGGGATTTTCCAGCTCTTTCCTATTCTAGTAAATAAGCCGAAGATCAACAGCAGAAATAATTTCATAAACCACAATATGATAATTATTTTTGACAGACTACCAGTAAAATAGTCAGGGTAAACAGAATGAAGATATGTTAACTTTCAGTTGTATGAATATCTATATAAATTCCTAAAGACAAAATGCTGTTTAAAGTAATAGTCATTCTTAATTAACTCTCTTTTATTTTACTCATTTGTTTAAATTACTCTCGGAAAGCTTCTGTAATAAGTATTAATTAAAAATGCATGTTTAATCGCGGTTTTCGGTTTCTGTTATATACTATGGAAAGTTTAAATTTATTTGACTTGTTCAATATGTCAAAAGAGTTATTGCAAACTACCAATATTCTTCAAGAAATTTTAATTAAATATATATAAAGTTCATTAAAGAGGAAATGGAATCCACATTTTTAATTGCTAAGCTTAATTTGTTGTTTTCAATTATATTTTACAGCTTACGGAATTTTACTTTCTTTTCACAAGTTATATACCCTTTATTAAATTCTCTTAATTATTAAGCTGGGTTCATTTGTATTTGAGAATATTTTGCAGATAAATAAGTATTGAATAAATCGTTCTTTTTTTTTTCTCTAAAATTTCAGAAATTTCAAATGAGAACTTATTAGATTTTTGAAAAAAAAAAAAACATGGAGAAAAAAGCTTCCATCGAATACTTTTTATTTATATGTTTCTCGATTTTCTATTGTTTACTTTTTTTAAAAGAAATAACGAAAATAAGATATATTCACGGCCATTTTAGCATATTTTAAATTATGTGAAATAAATATGTAACACAGTATACCTTTAGTAAATTTGAGGTATAAAAATATAAGCTCTATATCTTTAAGTATATATAAAAATAAATACGTTTAAGATATATGGTAATCTACAATATATGTGTCTTTGTTAGACATATGTGTTTTGCTGCAACTTTTCAAAAACATATAATACTTATATTTTCTAATCTGTTTTTTTTTTCCTTTACATTCCCTAATTGTCTTTACATTCCCTAATTATTTTTACCTTTAGAAATTGCAGAGCTGCCAAGTCTCCCGTTTTTCAAGGGAGACTTCAAACCGGAATGTTTTTACAGCTGTTTACGCTAATATGAATCGTCGAAAATATATATATAACATATTCCATTTAAAATTACTGGTATTAATTCTGATTTAAAAGTTAAAAATGTTGGCAGCTCTGAAATTTTATAATGAATTACCAATTTTATACACATTTGTAAATCTTACGAATTATATTATAAAATATATTCATTAGCTTTTCATGTGAAGCAGAAAACATTGTTGGTTCAAACGATGATTACTCTGATATATCCTTGAAGACTGATCTCTTCTACTGCATATATCCAAATCAATAATACTTAGGATACAAAAATTTTCCATGAAAAAAGTTTTATAATTTGCCAACAGAAGGCGATTTTCAGGATAAATTAAATGCAAATGAGTAATATGGAAACACATTTTGCTATAAAAGCGATACCTGCAGTTAGAAGAAATCACTCACCAACAGTGATCATGTTGTTTGACATACAAAAACGCTTATTAGTTGTAGAACTGTTTTATCAGAGCGATAGTTACAATTCAATAATACTGAAAACTTACGAGCGATTGAAATTTTTAAAGTAATGTACCACGTTCGATTATAAAAATGATACGAAAATTAGAAAAATTAGTTATCTAGACGTCGCACGGGGAAGAGGATTACGTGCCACTACACCGGCGATTGTGGAAGATAATGCAACTGTAATAGCCGCAACTTCTGTAAGTTTTCCAAACACTACTCTAAGTGATCAAACTGTAGCTCCTTTATTGGGCATACCGTCACAATCTGTACGCATGATCTTGCGCATAATTCTAAAGTGCTAGAATTACATGATTCAGATCATGCAGCAGTTTAAACCGCGCGATCATTCTGCACGCCTCAATTTTGTCTTGCGTTTTCTAACAAGAATGCAAGTGGATAAGAAGTCGACAAAGAATATCTTATGAACAGATGAAGCCCATTTCCACTTAAATTTTGCTGCGAACTCGCATAACTGGCGCATATGGGGTTCCACTTATTTTCATCCCCTGACTCAATAGCCATTACATTTTCTATATGGTGTAGACTCACGGCTAGTTTCAAACGGTATCCTCTTTTTGTGAAGAGGTAACACCGAACGGGTTTGTTAGGTTTTCAGTGACAAGTGAACGCTACAACAAAGTCCTGGATGGTCATGCTCTTCCAGCTTTAGAGTAAAGGGGATATTTGGGAATTACGGCGCGGCGTCGGTGAAAGCTGGAGCAACTGCTCATACGGCAATACTGAGATTCAAGCTAACTTTCCTGGTGGACATGTCATCACGCGTACCTTTCCATACTCCTGGTCAGTCAGATCATCAGATCTAAATCTATGTAACTTCTGGCTGTGTGAATTTCTGAAAGACCATGTGTATAGGGGACAGGATACACTACCTTTCCATAAATGACCGAACATTTTCGATTTCAGAGTTGTTCAAATTATCTCAAAAAAAAACAAAAAACTAGATAAATCATTTTGAAATTTCAGGAGAGTGATGAATATGTTACACCCCACAAATTTCAGTGAAAGTTTTGCCCCGAAAGTGAAAGGGGGACCAAAAAATTAAAGAAAAATGAATATGTTTGACATCACCCTGTAAAACGTAATGCTTGAAATGCAATCTGGCTGCAGCATGTGATTATAGGGCTCTTTCTTATTATCTGTATAATTTTTTATGTCTCTATGTAATCAAGGAGATATAATGGTTTCTTTAAAAAAATGCAAAAAAGAAAATATCCCTTTTTCAGCTATAATATGCAAGGCCCAGTGCAAAGCCATTTCCAGGAAACTTTACATACAATATTAGACACAGAATGCTGCAAGCAGAATGAAAAGATATTAAATATCTAATAAAATATGAGTATCTGTACTAAATAATTTTTAACTGCGCATGCGCAAGATTTAGAGAAGTTTCGTTTGCATAATTTAATAGCCAGATGTATTGAGCTACTTATATAAAAACCTCAAACGTGTATCATGTAAACTCAAAAAGTTGTACGCGGTAGAATGAACTGCTATTCAGTTTCTCTCGAAAAAAAGCTAAACTGTAAGGGGTTTTACTCCCATTTTTATTTCGATTCAATGAATGGCAAAACAGTTTTCGATGATTGGAAATAAATATTGAGAAAACCCCATAATCATTTTCTTAATTTTGGGAACAGCTGGAATTCAGTTCATTCTATCGTGTGTAACTTTTTGAGTTTACACGAATCTTGTTTGCGATTTTTATGTAAGTAGCTCAATACATTTGGCTATTAAATTATGCAAACGAAATTTCGCTGAATCTTACACATGCGCAGTTAAAAATTATTTAGTAAAAATTCTCATATTTCATTAGATATTTAATTTTTTTTTCATTCTGATTGCAGTATGCTGTGTCTAATATTGTATATCAAGTTTTCTGAAAATAGCTTTGTACTGGGTGTTATAGCTAATAACCTTGCGTGTTATAGCTAAAAAAGTGACATTTTTTTTTTTGTGTGTAATTTTTTAAAGAAAGCGTTTTACCTTCATGATTACATACGGTAGTGGCATGAAAATTTATACAGATAATAAAAAGAACTCCATAATCACATGCTACAATCACATTGCATTTCAAGCATTACTTTTTACAGGGTGATGATAAACAAGTTCATTTTTCTTTAATTTTTTACTGATCCCCTTTTAACTTTCGGCGCAAACTTTTCACTGAAATACATGAGGTATAACATGTTCTTTACACTTCTGAAGCTTCAAGATGGTTTTTTTACTGCTTTTTGAGATATTTCAAAAAACGTCTGAAATCGAAAGTGTCCGATCATTTATGGAAAGGTAGTGTGTCAATGAAGCGAAGTTGAAAGTAAGCATTTTCTACAATGTCTCTCTCATTTTTGGCATTACCGTAAAAACCGGAGTATGGTCCGCACTCGGTGCTTTATTCAGTAGCCACCACTAAAATTCAATTATAGCGTTTGTCTAATCACTTCGAAGAGTAGTCGCCTATTACATAAATGAAATGTCACTCTTAAAAATTATTGGTGACTATTTATTTAAAAATTCGCTCAGTTTGACGGTACTGACTGCGGCTCATACGCCGGTTTTTACGGTACGTTGTGCGTGGCTGATGATTTCAACACGTGGAACGATTTCAACACGTTTTTAACCACCAAGGCATGCACATAGAGCACTCAATTGTGTAAATAAATAAAATATTATGTTAACTTTTGATTTTTGTATTCTTATCTTTCACTTTCATACTTGCCAACCTAACCCGGAAGGTTGTTAGTCTCGCCCCTTTCCGCCTATTTATTCGCACTAGTCTTTTTTAAAAGTACTTTTCTTTTTATTTAATCGTAAATATATTTGAAGGGAATTACTTTAAAAATTAAGTGGTGTGCAAAAAGGGTCGGGATTTAACAATCTTCCGCGGGTTAGGTTGGCAACTATGCACTTTCCTTCATAAAACGTCATCTACTGACTAAATTTAAAACAATCTTTACATATTTTGTTTACGTAAACTTCCACCCCCTGAACTAAACAGCACACATTTTATTTATCATTCTAATAGAATAAGTAAAACCGGAGCTATTGTTCTCTGCATTTAAACCATCCTGTATTTAATACAGATAATTTAATCCCTTGTTTAAATAAAATAAATATTCATTAATTTGACTTTTTTGACAATAAGCTAATTCACAGAATATGAATTAGTTTATGTGAGATATTTGTAGCATAAAAAACCTTTTACATAATAAAATCATTTTTCCTTGATATTTTATACACCTTTTACATTGAGTTTACATTAATAGTTTGTAATATTTTTATTTAACAGAAGCCGGTGCCTTGCCAAGCTTTCACATCAAAGTTGCCAAAGATGGGTCAACCGGATCTAGACTATACTGCCCCTGAGATCCAAAACAGTTCAAAGTGTAGCCCTCTAAGTGACATGTTTTCTTTAGGGCTGGTCATATGTGCTGTATATAATGGAGGTCATTCCATCATAGAATCAAATCTCAGTTGTGCCACCTATCAGAAGCAGCTTGAAATGGTAAGTTCTATAGTATCACATTTTTATTTGGTTCTGCCTGTATAATGTTTGAATTTCAAAACACTGGTTTATGTTGTGAGTTCTAGCGAAAGAAAAGGATAAAAATTCTTCTTAGCAAAATCTCACACGATCTGGCATCAGGTTTAATTATTGGCATTGTTTATTTTACAATAACTACGGGATTTAAAAAAAAATTATACGGTCAATGAAAAACAAAGGTAGGAAACACTTTTTCAGGTTTACATTCATCGCAATTCGTCATTTATAAGCTTTTCAAAGGCTGTAAAATTTCTTATTCCCTACCACATAGTATGTTTATTTTAATTAAAAATAATTTTATCTATGCTGTAGTACTATTCTTGTTTAATATTTCTTAGATATTTTTGTAAACTGATGTCATATGTTATTGAATGGATGTAAACAGATTTTAGGCATTCTATTTTAACTACAAAATATCATTTTTCTTTCAATGCACACTGTAAAAAATATGTCCTATTTGCTACCAGAATTTCTCTGTAATTTGAGAAAATACGTTCTTACAACGTAATTTTTTCGTGAATTACGCTTATTTTCTCAAATTACAGAGAATTACTGGCAGCAAATAGGACATGCTTTTTACAGTGCACCTACGTCTGACAATCAATGCATTTACTACATTTTAAAAATATAATACATTGCTATTGTATATAAATCAAATAAAACGCGTTAAAATTAACGTATAAATTTAAACAAGTACAGTCGGACGTAAATTTATTGAAGCACACATCTACATACTTCATTTTTTTTTTTTTTTTTTTTTTTTTTTTCACGTTTGATCGCTAATTTTTATCATTAACTTACTTTTTAATAAACAGTATAAAGACTTCAGTGCAGCCACATATCCTAAAACTAGCAGTGAGGACGCGTCCAAAACGTTAGAGGGATAACAGCTTGACTGACAGTTTGAAATTTGGAAAACATCCAGTAATTCCGCGCTCTGTGTTATTGCTCATTTTCTCTGAGTCAGATGACTGTCACCCCTATTTTAGCATTGAACTCGTCGAGTTAGCACTTGCGCAGATGCTTCCATGGTTTTATGAAATGTGGTCGAAGAATATGATCATGACTGGAGAAATATTTACTTTATAAAACGGTATTAGATGCACATCTTGTAAATACGAATTATTACTAGCTCTTCAAGAATTTTGCTGCCGACTGTAAAACTAATACCATTTAAAGTACATCTATGTTCACAAAGTAAGTATAATTACATTTTATAGGAAAATTTCAGGAAGTCTACAAAGAAATAGAAGAGAACGTGGAATGCGTATATGATAGAGTGATAAAAGAAGAAAATAGAAAAAAATAAGTATAATAGTAAAATTTCTTACTAAAAAATGACATGGATAAGTGGACACACTACTATGCTTAACCTTACGTAAGCAAAATAAAAACAATGCGATATCACAGTTTAATACGGTGTGTTGAAACCTAAGTCTTCCATATATGCTACACAATAATTTTCACATGAGAGTTTGACTAAATTTTGTTTCATTGACATCCAAACCTTTAAATCTGGATTGTTGCTTAAGGATAGAAAAAAACTAAATTATATTTCCTCATTGTGTTTAATAAATACTCTTTAAGATCAATTTCCAATAAGAGTGGGTAAATGTGTGGACAGATATGAGGGATTCCAAAGAGGTTTTGGGGGAATTCACCAAAATCTTACCAGTCAGAAAAAAAATTTCACTAACCAGCAATATAAGCTGTAAACATATGATAAAAACTGTTACGTATGCATGTCGTGGCAGAATTTTCTGTACGAATCAAGCAAACCGAAATTTATCTGCAACCTAAAATTATTGTATAAGGTTTACTACTGCAGTAATTGCAACTCATGAAGTTAAAAAAAAAAATGTATTTATTAAGAAAAGTACAATTACAGTAATCTATAAAAAAGAAATGAATAAAACATAAATTTAAGAATATTTCTTTTAAGTCCAGCGTATCTTATTAAGCTGTTAAATTAATTTAAAAGACATAAAATTATCTACAGAAACTGCTACTATGCTTCAAATTCATGAAAAAAAAATTAAACATTTTAATACCGTACCTATTAAAAAATTGAACTTATTGTTCTGCTTACGTCGATACATTTGGGAGAAACATCATATGGAAGTTTCTGGTATATATACACCGAAGAGCCATTACATTATGACCACCCTCCATCTATAACAATGGGATCGCCTAGGAACAAAGCCATTGCGCGTGCGCGGCTGATGTTGAAGTAAATGAAGCGACTATGCATTGTCTTTCCAAACATATCGCGATTAGTGACGTAATGGGAAAAGCAGCTGACTTATCAGACTTCGATAAAGGTCAAATCGTTATGGCTTGGCGACTGGAAACATCAATATCAGGAACGGTGCGTTTAGTGGGCTGTTCATGTTCAGTTGTTGTGAGCACATATCGAAAGTGGTGTATGGATGGTGAAACGACAAGTCGCCGGCCAGCAGGGTGTCGTCCACGGCGCATTGATTCAGAGGAGAGCGGAGATTGCTACGCATTGTTCGCCGTGACGGGAGAGTTACAACAACCGAAATCACCTCCAGCCACAACACTGGCGACCCATACAGTGTTTCTCAACACACTGTGCAGCGTACATTGCTGCGTATGGGCCTACGCAGCCGGAGGCCGAAGCATGTCCCTGCACTGACAAAACGTCATCGCCAGCGGCGTCTGCAATTGACCAAGAAACATCGGAATTGGACATTAGAAGAATGAATGAAAATTGCATGGTCCGACGAATCACGTTTTCTAGTCCCTCACATCGACGGGCGTGTTTGAATACACCGATTTCCAAAGGAAACCCTTACTCCCGGATGCACAGTTGCACAGAGACAAGCCGATGGTGGGGGTATTATGGTGTGGGCAATGTTTTCATGGAGCATATTAGGACCCATAATTACCATAGAACAATCCCTGACGTCTGTGCACTACGTGAACATCGTTGCAGACCAGGTTCACCCATTGATGACAACAGTATTTCCGGCTGGGGATGATGTTTCGCATTTAGGCGTTTTGACAAATATCTAGAAAAATTCTTGAATAATTATCTGAAAAATTTTGGAGTATAAAGAACATGTTATGCCTCATATATTGCAGCAAAAATTTTGTCCGGATGAGGAAAAGAAGACCAGTAAAAAATTACAGAATAGTCAAAATGTTTTAGATCACCCTGTAAAAAGTAATGCTTGAAATATGTTTTTGCTGTAGCGTGTGATTTTTAGGATTCTTTTAATCTATATATATAAAGCTGAATGTTTGTTTGCCCGGATTTTTAGTTCGTTATACAAATGTACACCGTTCAATCGACCCTACGAAAAATGGCACACTTATTAATCAGGACAAAATCTAGGTAACGCCGTATTTTTTAGTTCAACCGATAATTGGATCAAAAAAATAGTAAATAAAAACCCCATTTTAAATTTAAAATGATTAATAAAATTTTAAATAAAATAAAATAAAATAAAGACTTTTTTATTAGCTTTATTCGCACTAAAAAGTATGAAAATATATAAATGAAGTGTTGCCTCCTAAATTTTATACTTTAGTTATTCTTAAAAAACCTAATTGTCATGTCGAAAAACTGTTTGCACCCCTAGATTCAGAAAAATCGCTACCCAATTTGTAATGATAGACTGATATTTCTAACTAATTTTCCTCTTTTTCGTTTTTTAACCCGAATTTGGCAGAAACCGGCAGGCGGTTTATGACAGACAATGTAAGCTAAAATAAAGAAATATTTAATGTCAAAAAGAACAAAAAAAAACTTTTTTTTTTTCTCCAGAGATACTATATTTTTAATTTTGCGATAATAATTAAAGAGCTGGCGTAAATCACTTTAAAAAGAAAAAGAAGAAGAAGAGGGGGGGGGGAAGGAAAGAATGAAATTAGGTCATAAATAAATTAGAAAAAAATAAAACTTTCATAAATCAAATCTTTTTTTAATTTGTGGATATCTTCCATAGTATAAAATTTCGAGCAGTTTCTATAAGAACGCAAACGTTTGAAATGAAAGGAATTTTAAATACTAAAGATTACAGGTATTAAATGAAAGCGTATAAAAAAAAATAAAAGTATTTTTAAATACTTTCTTGACATCGTAAGAAAATAATTTTTGTATTCTTCAAATTTGGCTAATCATACCTTCCGAATGATATCACTTTCAATCCTTTACTCCCATAATTAATATGTTAAAAGTCTACCACAAATTTCATGTTTGCCCATTAATATATAGATTTGAGAAAAAAAAAAAAGAGAAAAAGTTACGCTATGAAAGTTGACGCATTTTTTTTTTTTTAAGGAATTCGTGTACGGATAAATGTTTTTATAGAGATAATTCATTAGCTTAAAATTTTTATTTAATTAAGTAGTACTTTTCTATCCTGCTGTAAAACAAAATATTTCGTTTTTATTGTGTAACTTGAGGGGTTCTTTTATGTTCGCACCTTAAGTGTAAACAGTTATAATGTGGATTTTATTAAGATTTTTTTTTTTTTTTTTTTTTTTTTTGTAAATATCATAAAACCGGTTTTTTTTTTTTTTTTTTTTTTTGTATGGAATAGCTTTTGTGTAGGACAACTTTTAGTGCAGTCGGATAATTGGATGAAAAGACAGTTACGCAATTGAGATAACCATTTCAATTCATCTCAAAAATGGCTAAAAATCTTTAATGTCGACAGCGGAGTCCCATAATAAAGCTGTGCATTTTGTATTTATTTATTTATAATATTTTCTATTAAAAACTTTATTAAATGTTTCATTAATTTCTCTTTTTACACCTTTGTTCCGTTCTTTCATTGATTTCAAAATTCTAAAAACACTTCTTTAATCTAGGCAACGCCAGGAAAATCTGCTAGTTATCTATATAATTTTTCATGAAACTATAAGATATATTCATGGAGATATAACAGTTTCTTTAAGAGATTGCAAAATAAAATACAACTTTTTTTAATTATAACACGTAAGGTGTTAGATCCAATGCAAAGCCATTTTTATGAAATTTGGCATAATACATTAGACATAGCATACTGCAATCAGATTGGGAAAATGTTGAATATCTTACGAAATATGAGCATTTTTACTAAATAACTTTTTACTGCGCATGCACAAGCTTTTAAAAAGTTTCATTTGCCTAATTTAATAGCCAAAAGTATTGAGCTACTTATATGAAAACCCCAAATAAATATCGTGTAAATACAAAAAGTTATGAATTATAGAATGCATAGAATTTCAATTCTCTCTCAAAAAAGGTAAAATTACAGGGCGTTTTATCAATATTTATTTATAATTTCAGCGAACACTTTATTACCATCGAGCATTGATTGAATCAAAATAAAAATGTGAGTAAAACCCCTTATAGTTAAGCTTTCATTTTGAGATAAACTAAAATTCTGCTCAATCTATCTCTCATAACTTTTTGAATTTACACGATAGTCGTTTGTGGCTTTCATAAAAGTAATTCAATAAATCTGACTATTAAATTATGCAAATGAATTTTCGCTACAGCTTGCGCATGTGTAGTTAAAAATTATTTAGTAAAACTGCTCATACTTCGTAAAATATTTAACATTTTTATATTCTGATTGTCGTGTGCTGTTTCTAATGCAGTATGCCAAGTTTTCTAAAAATGGCTTTGCACTGAGTGTAATGCCCTACGTTTTGTAATAAAAAGAGTGGCAATTTTTTGTGATTTTTTAAAGAAACCGTTATATCTCTATGAATACACGTGGTAGCCTGATAAAAATTTATAAAGATAATTAGAACAATCCTTGAAATCACATGCAAGGATTCACACACAAAAACGTATTTCCAGCATTACTTTTTACAGGGTTATCCAAAATATTTTGACTTTTTTTCGATTTTTTACTTGTCTCCTTTTCCTTTCCCGGACAAAACTTTTGTTGAAATATATGAGGTATAACGTATTCTTTATGTGCCCAAACTTTCAAGATAATTCATCAAGAATTTTTCTAGATATTTGACAAAACGTCTAAATTTGAAAGTGTCAAAATACTTTTGGCAGACAGTGTATAATAAATTTTGCTAATGTAAATTCGTGTTCATAAAGCTCTGCAGTTCTGAAAGCTTCTGATTCCAAAGTTGCTTTCTAAAACTATTTCACATTGTTTGAAAAGCAAATTAAAGCGACTTCCTAATAAGGCGTTTCTATGTATTTACATTTTCTGCGGTTCTCTTTACAAATATATAGTAACATAGCATTTGTTCGTCAGTTTATTGAGTTTTCAAGTTCATACGAAATTAATATTTATAATAAAATATATTATTTTAAATGAGCCGTTAAAAAAGTACAAAATTAAATTTAGAATTAACCATGTTCAATTCATTCTTCACTGTCAAAACTAATTTTTCGTACTTTTGAACTATCTAAAGTAATTCTTAATTATTGATATACAATGTGTATAAAGTCAAAAATATGTAAGTATTATTTTATTTGAAAAATTATTGAAAGAATATATTTTAAAGACGCTTGTGATAAATCATACTCAAAATTTTATAATTATGTTCTGGAAAATAACTAAACTTTTCCTTAAAAATTGAACTAATTTTTCTTCGCATTACTTCTGCTTCAACTTTCGAATGTATTCTTATAAGTTCTTAGAAAATAAATAAAGTAAACCAAATTTAAAGCAAAACTAAATACGAAATATTTTAAGAAAGATAAGTACCAACATTTAAAAAGGTATCACACAACAAAATGACATTTTTTTTTTTTTTTTTACTGAAAATATTTCTTTCTGTATTTTCAACTGTAGTAGATCTGGCCAAGAAAACTTTTATTTATTAAATAACATTTATCCGGTATTAAGCATTGCCGAATTTAAGTATTAAGGTATTAAAAGCCAATTATGACTCACGCATGGAATACCTTTTAGCTTGAAATAACGTGCTCTGATGTCTAGTCTTCTAAAAATACCTTGTATAAATACTAGCAGTAAGAAAAAATATATTTTATGTGTGTGTGTGCTTGTAATTCACATAAATAATGATATCCTATCACAGCTAAACAATCTAGGAGATCACAGAAGCAGGGGAGCCATCCCCTCCGTGGAGCATCAAAATTGAGATGCTATGTTTCATGATCGTCCTTAGCCCTTTAAGACCGGGAACATTTTTACCTTAAAGCATTACATTCTTCTGTTTTTGCAAACTGATAGAATAATATGGACTATAACCATCATTTGTTGATTTAAAATTGTACTTTACACTTTCTGCTAATTAGTTCGATCGTTTTTTTTCCTGATTTTATTATATACGACTGTTCCAGATGCAAAAATATGAGTGGATGTCGTGAATGTCTAACCCGTACAGTTGTACGCTTTCGGTCGGAAAGGGTTAGGGGAAAGTCCTTGATTGTCTCCAATTGCCCATAGTGCAGCCGTAGTGCAACGTTAAGCCCAACCAACCAACCAGAGCTTTTTAGTATAATTATCAATTAACAGCGTCTTGGCACATTCTCCGTCCAATCCCCATCCCAACAAACTAGTTAACTAATATTACTGACTGTTCACATCTTCGTAATAAAATTTCCAAAACCTTTATATTTTTCTCAAAGATATCAAATTTAACATCATAACACGAACTTCTTTTATTACTTCTAGCGGTAGTTACCATTATTTTGGCGGGATTCAGTTGTTCTTTTGACGCCATTCTGTGCAAAATTTGTGCTATCTCTCCCCTTTTGTCGCGTGGGATTTTTACCCGGCAGATCTTGCATGTTTTTTTCCCCTTGCTTTTTTCTTAATCTAATAAAAAACGGTGGAGGCTAAAATCGTTCCAAACCACTGAATAATGGTGAGCGGCTTCCTTCCGTCTTTTAAACCTTTAAACCAACCAGAGCTTTAAAAAAAAAAAAAAAAAAAAAAAAAAAAAAAACATTCAATTTCTCTTTCATTTCTAACTTATTTTCAGTAACATATTGCTAAATATTTCGGAATCAAATATTAACAGGAGTAAAAACAGTCTAGTGTTTGAAAAGTATTTAAACTATACATGACGATTATTTTTTTCTTCGTAGAGTGTAGTCTTATTATTACTATCACTTTTTTTTTTTTTTTAAGTATTGCCTTTTTTTTTTTTTTTTTTACTTTCGTCTATACTCGTGAGAAGAAAGTATTGAATTCATGAAAAATATTTGTGTGTGTGAGTGTTAAATATTTATACCCTTTGAGAGGTATAGAACACGATTTGATTTTTTTTTTTTTTTTTTTTTTTTTTTTTTTAGAAAATATCTGTTTATCTGTGTGCGTGTATGTGTGAGACAAAGAAAATCTGTCAGCTCTAGTTCAATAACCAATGCATAAAATATCATAAAATTTTATATAAATTTGAAACATAAATTAATGCCTATCATCTATTGAAGAAAATCGCTCCAACAATGACGTCGCCATTCTGTTTTTCATACTTTTTAACATGGGAATATCAGATAACATTTCGTATAAATATGTAAAATCACAATTATTTTTGACGTATCATCATGAAATTAAAACAAAAATCATTTTAAATAGTAATAGTCATCTAAAATAATAATTAAAAAAAATCTATATGCGGGCGTAAACCTTCAATATGAGCATTTTCTAAAAGAACAATTCAATACCTTTTCAACGGTTGTAACTTCATCTTTTTTTTCCTCTTTTGTACTGACCACCCCTCTTTGTTGTTTCCTTTTTACCTTATTTATTTATTTATTTATTTTTTGGAAAACATGCCACATGTTTTCAAAAACCAATTTTTCTAAATCGTAAAAAACAAACAACATAGAGAATACCGAATGACGGGGATTTTAAAATACAACTTGTGTACTTAGAAAGTAAATTGAAATTGGTTCAATTACTTATGTGTATTAATTAACCATCTGACTGCGCTGATGGATATATCCGGTCACTGAGCTGTTCTTTTCCTTGCAATATACTTATAATTGAAAATTATATAATTATAAAATTTTAGCTTGTTTTTCAAATTTGAAGTTCTTAAACAGTAATCATAAGGATTATAATCATGTGCACACATACATTTTTAATTTGAAGTTGAAGTATATATTAATTTAGTTCGTTAAAAAAACGATACAGTAAAAACAACATTACAATTTTGCCCTTTTTCAAAGGCGGTCAGAGGGTTAATTATGTGTTACATAAATGTACAGTCGGTAACAAAAGTGTCCGAACACTAGCAAAAATTCCTATATAAAAAAAGTACACTTAATACTATTTTGTTAAATAAATCCTTATCGAATTATTGTCTTACACTGACTAAGAACAGGATTCGACAAGGATTTATTTAACAAAACAGTATGAAGTGTACTTTTTTTACATAGGAATTTTTGCTAGTGTTCGGACACTTTTGTTACCGACTGTATGTTTATGTAAAATAGAATTTTAAAAAAATTGGATTGTGTCATTTTTCAAAATTAATGCATGAATGCTAGGAAAGAATTAATATAATATTTGCGAAATTTTAATTTTGAAATCTAGATGACTCTTACCTAAAGAGACATTATTTATCTTTTTTTTTTTTTTTTTTTTTTTTTCAACTAACAGACCTTATTAAAAGTTAATTTTGAAATACATAAAATCAATCAAGATGGACCTCATGCTGCAAATCCCAAAATTGCGATATTAATTAGTCAAAAAATCAAAAAATGCTGGCTGTTTCGAAAACACTCATTGCTTGAAAGAGAAACATGAATGTCATTTTCAATACTAGAGAGTTTTTTCTAAGTCTCCCTATTGGTTTTGATGGAAATCACTTTTTTCTGTTCTAAACAAAGTAAAATCAATATCAATAACTGAATATTTTGTATATAAGTGCATCTTACTTCTGAAAGTAATTTAATGACTCATAACTTCATGTTCACTCAGAAATTTCAAAAAATCGAAAATTATTTCGGACTGTTTCATGTCAACAAACATACTGTTATTTTTAACATTAATTAATTAATTTAATATGATTATGAATTCAATATATATATATATATATATATATGCATTGTAACATCGTAAAATTAAGAATAACGAATTAAATAAGAATGAAATGTCACCGAAATCCTCCATAACCAAAAAAAAATTAAATAACCTGTGAAGTCTTGAGTACAAATATGAAAACTATTAACAAGTTAAAGTATGAAAAAAAAAAACAATTTTACTGTAACAATATTCCTAGAATATTGTCTTAAATTGTTGTAGGAAACAAGACCATAAAAAGAGAGTGAACCCACAGGTGATTATCGAAAGTAAGCATTGAGAAATTAATAACAAACGGGTTCATTAAAAACAATTTAAAACCAAAAATTTAAAAATAAAATCAAACAGTAGAAATTTATCATGAGGAATAAACATTCCTACAGAGTGAGTACGTGAAAATTCAAAATTTCACTGCTTGCTATTTAAAAAAATAATCAAGAGGTTATCCTATCTTGCATGTAAAACAATAAAATGAGTGAGAAAAAATATTAAAGCCAAAAAAAAAAACAGAACCATTGAACAGTAACAATCACCTAAATAATCTAAGCTGATTGAGATGAGCAAAATATTGTAAAATAGGAGTTGTTATCTGCAGTTACGAAGATTAAAAATTACCACATGCATCCAAGGAGTCAGCAAATAAATCTGTTTTACATTTAATTAAGAATCGATATATCTAAAGGAATTTTTCAGATAAAATAAATTAAAATAAACATGATTTTACTTTTAGTATGAAATTCAGTATGATTGCAAAAAACAATAAGTTTAAGGATACTTAAATTTAATTGAGAACATTACCACCATGTTGCGAGAAATAACATTAATAGATATTGTACAGAGCATTAATAGTTTAAGAGAGCTTTTGGTTTGGTTAAAAGGTAAATTTAATGTACAATTTAGTACCATTATAGCTTAATGGAACTTTTATTAGAATTTATTAATTAAATCATTAAAGTGGGTAATAATGAATAGAATTTAATGTTTGTTAACTAAATGAATATTTTTTTAAATATTAAATTTATTTCAGATTTTTAAATTTATAATATTTTATACACGAGTTAAGTGGTATTTAATATGAGGAATGATATTTTTCTTTTTTAATGGTAAATAGATTAATAAACTCAAAATAAAACTACACTAACTTCATATGGTAACTAGAAATATATATGTGTGTGTGTATGTATGTATGTACAGTCGGCAGTAACATTATTCGATCGCTAGCAATAATTCCTATGTTTAAAAAAGTATACTTAATAATGTTTGTTAAATAAATTCTTGTCGATACATGTTCTTAGTCTTTTTTTTTTTCAGAGTAGATGCCCCGATTTCTATATTGTAATAAAAGATCTAGAAATCCTAATATATCTCAATAAAAAAGCAATTTCACTAAACACAATAGTTTCAAAACGGTCGGGCATTCTGATGATCTATCAGATTAGGTATCATGCGTGGACTCCTGGGCCCCTTGGGGCCCCACGTGACAGAACGCAACTCTTTCAACACGTGACAAAACTCAACCCACAAAAACTCATTTTTTTACAAACGGAAACCATATTTTTTCTTTACAGAATCGTGTTAAGTGGAAAAAATCTGTCGTAATGTTGTTGTATCTGTTGTCTGAAAAAATGCATAGCCTTTTTTTTTTTTTTTTTAATCTTTCAAAATAGGGGGTCCCAGGTCCCGCATTTTATATTCGAATAAAACATCTGGAAAGCCCGAAGTATCTCAAAACAAAAGCAATTTCGCTGAATACATTAATTACAATAGTTTCTTCTATTCAAATAATCTGTCAGATAATAGGTGGACTCGCGGGCTTTCAGGGATGTGTGACATTAACTTAGTTTTTCAAATGGAAACCCCATTTCTTCTTCCTAGAAACGTGTTAAGCTGAAAAAAATCTGTTTTAAATACTGTATTTCTATTTTTTGTGTTTTGAAGAGTAAAGTGCCCCGGAACATATATTCTTATGTTGTATTAAAAAATCCGGAAATCCCAAAATATGTCAATAAAGAAGAAATTATGCTGAACACTGTTATTATTTAAGTGTTTTGCATTCAGATGAGGTATCATAGGTGAGTGCTCAGGGGCCCACGTGATGCAAACTCTTTAAATGGAAACCATATTTTTTCTTTACGATAAACTAAAACTTTTCTGAAAACCATATTTTTTCTTAATACGATACTGAAATGAAATAGATTATTTTCTATTTGAAAAAATGGAGTTTATTTTACTCAGGTCCTAGGGCCCATGGCGTCTACATATGTTACTTCATCTAATAGATCATTTAAATGCATGACACTTTTGTAATCATTGTGTTAAGCGAAATTGCTTTTTTATTAATATATTTTCGTATTTCTAGATTTTTTATTACAACATAATCCTACTCTGAAAAATTAAAAATAAACAATACAAGGTTTTAAACGAAGTTTTCCCGCTTAACACATTTTTGAGAAGAAAAGGTATGGTTTCCATTAAAAAAATTGAGTTTGTGTCACGCAAGGCCCGTGGGTGTCCGGGGCGCCCCCAATGATACCTCATCTGATAGATTATTTGAATGCACGAAACTTTTAAAATCAATGTGCTCCGTGAATTTACTTTCCTTTCGAGATATTTTGGTGTATCCAGACTTATGAAACACCCTGTATATATATATATATATATATTCGATACAAGAAATGAATACATATATTTAATGAAATACAATTTTTAATAAATATTTTCATTATTATTTAACATTATTTTCACTCAGTCGGAAAAATTAAAAATTTCAATAAATATATTTAATGATTTAGCTGCTAAGCATTTATATATACATACATATGTGTGTGTAATAATTCCAAAAAAATATTTTATGAATTTCCTTTATGATATTATCAAAGCTAGTTACATTCTTGCATATTACTTATAGATGGTGATTTCTTTTGTAAAGCGACAAATTTTTCTAAACAACTTGAGCAGATTTGATGCATCAGCACATCAATAATAACATATCTAACTCTATCAACATATTTTTCGTCAAATCTACAAAATTACTAGGCTAATTGTTGGCACTAATTTTTTTTATTTTCCTTTCTTAATTCAATCACATGATTTCCCTTTTTTCTATCTTGTCATATATATATATATATGCGTTTTATTACTTTTCTATGTGTTTTACATAGAGTTGATTTTTTTTTTTCTCGTTTAAGATTGGAAATATTTTCTTCATGTGTTTTGGGAATAAATATATTTATCTTCTGAAAGTATTATGCAGTACATTTACAATCCACAGAAAACTAGTATGTTGTGGCCACCACATGACTTTCTTCTATCTTTTCCTATACAAATTCACTCAACAACAATAATTAAAAAAAAAAAAAAAAAAAAAAAAAAAAAGTGGGACTTTGACAAAATTTTGGGTAAAATATGAAAATTATTCTAAGTTTGTCAAAACACGGAAACCGTGGGACTTTGACAAAATTAGGGAAAAAAAGCAAAAATTAGTTTAAGTTTGTCAGAACACGGAAACCGTGGGAGTTTGATAGAATTAAGGGGAGAGGAAAAAAAAAGTGAGACTTTAACAAATTTTCGCATTTTACCCAAAATTTTGTCAAAGTCCCACTTTTTTTTTCCCTCTCCCCTTAATTCTATCAAACTCCCACGGTTTCCGTGTTTTGACAAATTTAGAATAATTTTCACATTTTACCCAAAATTTTGTCAAAGTTTGTCAAGACACGGAAACCGTAGGACTTTGACAAAATTAGGGGAAAAAAGCAAAAATTAGTTTAAGTTTGTCAGAACACGGAAACTGTGGGAGTTTGTTAAAATTAAGGGGAGAGAAAAAAAAAAAAAAAAAAGATTTTTTTTCTAAGTTTTTTTTTCGTAAAAAGTAAAAAAAATCGATAACTTTGTTTTAAATTATCACAGATTTATAGTTCAACCATTCGTTTTAAAGGTACTGACGAGACCTTTCGAAAGATACCCATCTTGAAAATTTTTGCCTTTATCACCCTGTTGAAAATTTAGAAAAAGCGGGATGGCAACGCAACCTGTAAGACGATTTTTACCAAAAGTTGATAGACACTAATTTATGTCAAGGTGCAACTACATACCAATTTGTATGAAATTCTGTGCAGTAGTTCCAGAGATACAGTTGCCACAAAATTTTGTCACACACACACACACAGACAGACAGACAGACAGACAGACAGACAGACATTTTCTAAAAATGGTAAAATCGTGTTCTACATCTCTCAAAACGTGTAATTCCATCAAAAACCCGAAATCGAAAATTTTTACGAATCCAATACTTTCTTCTATTGAAGATAGAAGAAAGTAAAAATATTGCATGCTGATTTACTACTATAAACATACTGATTTTTAAGAAAACTTTTAGTAGTAAGATTATAAATTCAAAGTGTATTTATAGCTTGTATAATTTATTTATATATACATACAATTAATAAACTTTAAAATATTTTTTTTTAATTTCCGTGATGGTACTATGATAATTAGTTGCATATTTGCAGATTATTTATGGGTGATAACGTTTTTTTTTTCTTTTACAACCTGTAGAATTACATATTTAAAACTTCAGCACATCAATAATAATGGCATTAACGTGTTTTTGTTAAGCAAACAGAATTATTAGGCTGATTAAGTGCCACGATTATTATTTATTTTATTTTATTTATTTACTTTTTATTTTACTTTATCACTTTTTTCCCTTTTCTTATATCTTATCATATTTATAGGATTTTTTTATGTTTCTATCTATCGAAAAAAAAAAATTCATTATTTAAATCCAAGTTTGAAGTGCTTCTCTTATATATTTTTCGAATAAATACATTTATTTTCTGACGTGATAAATAACTACATGCATATTTACAATTTATAAAACATTAAAACTTGTTGAATAGATACGATGAAGAGTAATGATACAATGAAGAGAAGTTGCATTCTTTAAGATTATTTATGGGCTTTTGTTTATTTTGTAAAGTGACCTTTTTTTCTAGACAACTTGTAAACATCGCAGACTTGAGGATTCAGTATATGAATAATGACTTATATAATTACATTACTACGTTTTTTGCCAAATCAATAAAGTTACTATGCTGGTCGGTTCCATCTAGTCTGATTAGTTATTTCTTTATTTTTTCTATTTTGCTAAATTTGTAAATGTTTTATTATGTTTCTATCTTTTAGATATATTTCTTTTTCTATTTAAGACATGAAATTTTTCTGTTTTTAAATTTTTTATTTTATTTCAGAATTTAAAACTTAATATATACTTTTAGAAACATCATTTCTTATTTTAATTATTGCATTAATCTTGTTTGTGTTAAACAAAAGAAACTTCTCACTCTTTAAATGGATTTTATTTTTTATTTTTTCAACTTAATGCGTTAAATTTATTTAGACATTTTCTTGGGAATCTCCGTAATAAATTGGAAATGCTTTGCCAACAGACATACCCTTTAATATTGGCTGCGGAAATTTAATATGCAGGGTGTTTATAAAGTCCCGGACCCATTTTGATGTTTAATAACTCATAAAATAATGAAGATATAAACAAACTTATGGCATTTATTGATGGAATAACTCATATATTTCCTTTTCAGGTTTGAATATCTTTACTTTTGTAAATATCGTCTGCGCGTGTGGTTAATTTCAGATTATTCAATTTTCCAGTCTAAATATCTGTACTTTTCTAAATGTCGTCTGCTTATTAATTGCATTTTTCTCTCTTTTGTTTTTGGCAACTATTGCAATGTTATGATTACTTTTGATGTGTTTGCTCTATGTAGTACTTTTGTATGTGATGTTTTATTCGAACGGCAGTCGAATAATTACTTAAAAGTCAGAATTACAACCGCAATAGCCTCTGTGGATGCCGATATGCTTGCCGCTACCTGGCGTGAAATTGACTATCGACTTGATATTCTCCGTGCGACGAAGGGGGCACAAGTGGAAGTTCATTGACAAGGGTCATGAAACTTTTTGAGTCTATCTAACCATTTATGTTATTAATTTTAATCTATCTTTATTAATTTATGAGTTATTAAACATCAAAATGGGTCCGGGACTTTATAAACAGCCTGTACTTCCAATACTCAAATAACTTTAAACAGTTTCATTTTGTTCAATATTTGTCTAAACGCAATTATTTCTTAAAATATTTTTCCTTATAAAATTAAAAATTACTTATCTTTCCATTCGTAATTTTACGAACAATTTAGATATTCAAATATACAATAATTTCAAATATTTTGAGTCTTTCCGGAAAGGCAAATTTTGCACTAGTTAAAAATTTTTTGACTTCCTGAAAAATTGTTACGATAGATATGATATTTATCAAACTGTCACCGAAGAAATTTGTAAAATATTTATTTCATTCTGTCTAAACCTCATACTCTATTCTGTTCATGGAAATATGTTTTCTTGTTTTTCTTTATCACTTAGCAAATAAAAATATGACAATCAAAAACCAAACTATGAATACCACTTACATCCTATTAGTTTAAATTTAATGGGATTCTTTGATAGATTTAATTGGTGTTACTTTATCTCTTTCATTGTCTCATTAAATTTATTCTATAAATTTATTTTCTTTAGGAACTATTCAGAAAGTATTAAAATATTGTTATTTCAATTGCAGTGTAAATAGTCTTAAATGAGGCAATTCCAATAAAAGTAAATGAAGGCAATTACAGTAAAAGTACTTACCGAAAAGAATAATGTTAAATGAAATATTAAAAACAAACAAACATTGCATTGCAATTAATTTACATTTATATTCATAAATAATAAAAATGAATCTATATATTATATCGCATGCAAAATGGAATGAAACAATTTGTTTTCGAAAACAGATTTAAGTGGACGGAGAGACTAGGAATGATTTCAGCTAGTCGATCTAGATCTGATATTAATAATACGTGAATAAAATGTGGATTTTCTTAATAAAATCAGTAAAAAAAAGATGAAATTTATTCAAAATAAACAGACTATTTAATAATAATAAAAAAAATGCTGACGGAAGAATATATCATTTCGTATCGAACTGAAAAATCAGATTGGCTAATGTTTTTAAGTATTAAAAAAAAATTATTACTTAGCACTTTGTTTTAATTGGTAATTGCATAATTTCACATGATTACATATTGCTTTAAGTTACACTTTTTTAATTTATACTGATATAAATAACACTTTAAGTTTATTTTTAGTTTAAAATTTTTATCATTTTAAGGTAATGAAAAATAAATGGAAATTGAATGGTATATGTTTTGTGAGATTTAATTTATCTAGCAGTCTTTGCCCGCTTCGCTGGTCATTACATTGAAATGACTACTCAAAATACCATATCATAATAACAATTAAAAAAAATCATTAAAATCAGTCAAAATCTAAGTTAAATTCCTCGCTACCTTCGGCAGTGGTTTTCCCACACGCCACACTCCGAGTCTGGAGCAATAATGCCTTCGGTAGCGCCTTGCCTGCATTTTACTCCTCCTTCCTCGCGGGTAAAGTGGAAAGGTTTGCAAAATCACATCAAAGTGCATATGACGTACATTTAATCAAAACCCACACACCAAAATTCGCCATTCTAAGGTAATTTCGAGCAAATTTAAGCTTGAAAACGTGTTTTCTGCCCCACCACCCCACCCCTCTCTAGGGGGAGGGGGTAATTTCACAAAATCCCTTGATAGTTCATGTTGCATACACGTACATAACCGACACATTAAAAAATCGAGATCCTGAGATTATTTGAAGCAGAGTTATGTTTTAAAACGTGTTTTTTAGCCCCCCCCCTCCTCGTGTTTTTTTAGCCCCATTCTTAAAGGAAAGCAGGGGAGGGAATTTTGCAAAATCTCTTTATATTATGAGTTAGATACATGTAACTGACCCACATATCAAAAAGGACCTTCCTAAGATAATTTACTGCAGAGTTACGCATGAATACATGTTTTTTGCCCCCCCCCCTCGCCCACTAAGGGGCGTAGGGTGTAATTTCCCAAAATCAAATTTTAGTGTGTGTTGAATACGCATAAGCAGTCCACACATCAAAAATTGCCATTCTAGGATAATTTTGAACAGAGTTACGTATAGAAACATGTTTTTTACATCCGAACCCTCAAAAGGGGAGGGATAACACGGAATTTCAAATAATCATTTTGTAGTTTGTGTGTGTTGAATACGTATAACTAATCGATATAAAAAATCGCTTTCCTGAGATAATTTCAAGCAGAGTTACTCTTTAAAACGTATTTTTGCCCACTCCCACACTTAAAGGGAGGAAAAAGGAAATTTCCCAAAATCCCTTTATAGTGCGTGTTGGGAAGGCATAACCAGCCCACGCATAAAAAATCGCCTAAGATAGTTCAGAGCAGAATTGCGCATGGAAAAATGATCCCCGCCCCCCACCCCCAAGGAGGAAATGGTGGAATTTTCAAAATCCCTTTGTTGTGTGTGTCTTGAGCACGCATAACCAATCTACATACCGAAAAATAGCTATCCTGAGATAATTTGGAGCACAGTTACTCTTATAAGCGTGTTACCCCCCCCCCGCCCTTAAAGGGGGAAAGGGGGTTACTTTCGCAAACTCCCATTACAGTGGGTGTTGGACACACGGAAATAAGCCACACACTAAAATTGTGACCTTAGCTCCTATAGATTTCCACGGACGAATTTAGCGCTAAAAGAGGGGGTCGAATTTTACCCTCGTAAATCCCCCCCCCCCAAAATCGGAAATCGGAAAAAATCAAACATGTGTTTTTGGAAATACCTTTAAGAAAACGCTTGGCGGTTTATATATATATATATATCTTTGAGCTATTACTGGTAGAATTTTACTTGAAAATCCGTACTTTGCTAAATTTGCCGCAGAAAATCATTTTTACCCCCACCCCCTTAAAAATTCAAAATTACAAAATCGCAGAAAATAATTTTTTTGTATTCAAGTCTAGTCTCCCCATCTGCAATTTCTTCACCATGAAGTAATTTGGAGCCGAGTTATGCTTTTAAAGGTGGTTTTTGCCTTCTGCGCCTCCGAAAATCATTTTTACCGCCTCCCCTCCCTCCTTAAAAATCCAAAATTCCAAAATAGCAGAAAATGATTTTTTTGTATTCAAGTCTAGTCTCCCCATCTGAAATTTCTTCACCGTGAAGTAATTTGGAGCCGAGTTATGCTTATAAAGGTGGTTTTTGCCTTCTGCCCCCCCCCCCGGGAGAACTGGGGGGAGGGAGTATTTTGCAAAATCCTGTCTTAGTGAGCGTCAGGGTTCTAAAACCAATCTGCTCACCAAAAATTTTGACTCTATCTCCCATAGAATCGCCACGGTCGTGTTGAGTCAGTGATCAGTCAGTTTACTCTTTTATATACTAAGACTATGTTTTAATGTGTTTTTTATCTATAAATTTTAAATTTATGAAATTAATGGCCAATAAATAAAATAATGTTCAACATTAAATTATATACAGAATTCCTATTCAACCCTACTTTGAACCTTATTCTTATTCATCAGAAATTTAAAATAGTTTATTTAGCTTCAAGTTTATATAAAAGTTTTGAATAAACTCGGATTTAGGAAAATGTCGTTTTAAAATACAGTAAGTTTTAAACATGTCAAACTTGTCATATTTAAAAATACTTTTTGCTATTACAGTCAATTTCAAAAGAAAATGAAATTTTGAATTAAAATTTATTTAAACTTCCAGACAGTCTTTTTTCTTTGAGATAGAGAGAGACTGAAATGTGTAAATTATAATGCCGATTATTCCTAGTTTTTCCTTTTATTTTAAATCACATTGATAAAAATCAGTGTATAATATGCAGACTTTTAACAGCAATTAAATGCAGTTTTATAACAGTCTTCAGAGGATTTTCTTGTTGTACAGAGTGTTTTCCAAAATCCTGCCTGTGCCTTAATTAAGAATGGCGATAGTTATTGTCTTAACCGTGCTATATAAGTACAGTTGAGTAACTGAGAATACTGACAAGATAAGATGTACTCTGCGAGACACGACAGAAGAGATCAATTACTGCGCCGCCTGATGGTGAAAACTGGAGTTATCATCTCGAGTTAAAAATTATAACAGATCCAAAAGAGTTTAAAAAAAAAATACAAAACTGTAAAGCCTCCTCTTTAAAATTATGAGTTTTGGAAATGGTGACCAAACGAACATGTTTTTGCAATCTCTGTATGAGAATAATTGGTCGTAAGGTGCTTTTTTGTACTAAATCAAACGCGCTCTATAAATTTGTATCTGACTTTTTTTCCCGTGTTACATACTGTTTTCACAATAGAAACGCCAATTCCGCAGTTTGCCGCTGTAATTAATCTCAACTTCTAACGTATCTACTTTACAATAGCTAGACCTAGACACAATGATTAACGCAATATTTGCCGCTCTTCTAAAGGATTTTAGCGATCCCCTGTATATCGCTTATTATTTTGTACATAATAAATGTCTTTACATTAATAAATATGAGTAAGAATAAGTACGAGTTCTGATATGTGAATTTGATACATCTGCCATAAATATGCATAGTTCGTTAAATGTACAACTAGCATTATTTCTTTTAGCACATTCAGACAAAATATTTTCGAAAAACATGTGCATACTTATTAAGCAATTCCTCCTGAAATTTAGAGTGTGTTACATAGCAAAAAACTATATCTTATTTATATATTTATTGACGCAGTTCTTTTTTAAAGGTGTAAAGTTACTTTTATATAGTACATGATGATCTTGCTAGCAGCTGAATTTTAACATAAAACTTCTAGAAAATTCTTGTTTTCTTTTTTGGATTGCACTTTTAAACGGTACAATTAAGTTACTTGTACAATGTGTCATTTATAATATTATTATCAGTTATCTTAACAAAAGAAAAAAGATGTTCAAAACATTCATTTTTAACTATTTTAAATCTTAATGCGAAACCTTCCATTAGTTATTATAACTAAGTTTCACATGCGAAAGAGGAAGATTAGATTTTACAATATTGATATTTTATGTAAGTAAGATATATTTTCATAACTTTATTATGATTGTGACTAATTATTATTTTTTAAAGAGCTGATAATTATTTGCTCACTTTCTCTTGCATTAATTTCAAAGATATTTGCTTCTTAAATTCTTCTGAATATATAAGATGAATGCATTGGATTCAACAAAAAATTTTCACCCTTGGTTTTTAGGGATTTACACGTTTTGACATGTCCTGAACATTATTTAACCACTTTTATAAATTGCCTTTTAGTGCCTTTCTAGGTCTTTGTTCGATCAAAATTTTTCTGGCCATCACATAAAAATTCATACATTTTCTTGAAACTTTATATTTGGTTAGACTTATAAACTGATGTTGATTATATTCTGACAAATATTGCTCGGTATTTGACGCTGCAATGTTGCAATATTTTCAGTTTACTAAACTTATACAACTCAGATTCTGTAGTTTAATAGTGATTCAAACTTGATATGTGAGATGATTATTGGTAAAAACTCAGCTGATTTAATTTGTGTGTATATCTGCTAA
Source organism: Salticus scenicus (assembly GCA_963930645.1). NCBI lineage: Eukaryota > Metazoa > Arthropoda > Arachnida > Araneae > Salticidae > Salticus > Salticus scenicus. Next base: position 205,083,876 of record OZ005657.1, on the reverse strand, counting down.
AATATGGCGATGTTTACTCGGATATATGGCTATACTGTGATATATAGCTATATCTCAGCTTCTATGACATGGAATAATATCAAAATATATTTGGTAGAGTTTTGCACCTGTCACCTGACAGACTGTCTGTTAATGACATGCGGTATTTTTCAAATACCGTTTTCCCTGATGGACATCATCTGGATCTAAACGGGAGCATAATTTTATATAAAAGATGTACATTGTGAAAAACTGTGTATTTTTTGGTGCACGTCATCCGAGAAGTGACACTCCTATTACGCTTCTTCTTTCCTACTGCATTCCTACTACTTTCTTCGATTTTTTGGATGGCGTCTCAGCATTTATTTTGTTAAAAACCCACCAAACTGCATATCTGAAGATTTTTTTGTGTTAAGTAGGTCGATTGCTCTTTTGTGCACATGAACCTGTAGAGTGTAGATGGTGCTGTTATATAAAATGTTTAAAAATAAATAAATAAATAAAAGTTTGTAATGGCTACAATTTACTTTTTTTTTTTTTTTTTTTTTTTTTTTTTTTTGTCTAGTGTACGCAAACATTGTTAGCATTTCAAAATATTCTAAACATAAAAGGTATTGTTTAATTAATATTTCGAGAAAAAACTGATAGATTTTGTTTTTATGAATAATGGCCAACGTTCATCTCCATGCAAATTAAGCAAGTTATTAATATAACTGCTTTTGTTTCACTTAATAGGATTTTCATATCAAGTGATATTAAGTAATTTTCTCTTTTCTCTTTTATTATTTTTCTTATTCAGAAAAAATATATAAAATAATTTATCTCAGTTTTAAAATAATTCTAAATGTACTCAGATAATAGTATTAAAATTCAAAATTTAGATGGAAATCTCGAATTATAATTTTATGTAAGGATTAATATAAAATTATATTTTATATGCTACAAGTTTTTATTTTTCAATCAGTTATAAAGATAAATTAAGGAAAATAACAGACTCGAAACATGCACAAAATAAATGAATAAATAAAGGTTTCTACATAAAAAATAAATGTTTTCTTCTATTATAGATCAACATAGACTTTATTTCTTTTGAAATTTTGATACATATATATATTAAATAATCTCAGAAATACAATTATTTTTCATAGGTTAAATTAAAATTTTATTTATTAAAAAAATAGAATTAATAATTAATTATAACTATTTTTTTTTTCGATCCACGTCCAAACTTCATTTATGTAACAGTGATACCACGCTTTTTTGTTTTTCTGTTTGATTCTAAACTTACATAATCGGTATTCCAACTCGGCAAATCTACACATATTGGACAAATCGGCTAGATTAATAATCTCGAAATATTGGACTTTCCGCAAAGTATGTTGCGATTTTGAAGGGAAATTGAAGCGTATACAATATGCATGACGGTGGATTTTGATATTTTTAACTTTTCTGATGGATCAAGTGTCGCACAGCGTGGTATTTCTAGATAATTTTATAATTTAATTTTCATCTGTGGTGCACTGTAAAAAAAAATTCCGTAAGATTACGGGGAAAGCCCGGCAGAATAGATTCCATACAAAGCCCGTAAAAAAGACATTGGTTTTACGGGCAAAATGCTTTTTACAGGCATGTAACATAATTTAAAGTTAATATATACTTAATTTACGGTCTAAGCGTTTCTTTTTTACGGGCTTTTCTGGAACCTCTGCTCCCGGGTTTTCCCCGTAATATTACGGGATGTTTTTTTTTTTTTTTTTTTTTGTTTTTTTTTACAGTGTGAAGGGTCTACCCTGGCATTCCTTATCGTCAAGGTAAAAATAATTAAAACTAGAAATTCGGCTACAGAACCTGCGCTATAAACAGCGCATATCGTTTGTGTATCACTTTTGCCTTTTCGGCAAAAGAAAAGCACTAAATGTCTATAATGTAGTTTGTTTGCTTCCATGTTCAAAGGCGTATGCAACTGACAAAAATTAACTTATCTGTAACTTATCTGCAGAATGTGCTGGCACCCATATTGCCAGCACATTCTGTTGTTAAATAAGGCTATTTACAGAGGAAACATCTGTAAAGAGAGACTCTTTTACAGTTGTTTCTGTTGTAAATTACTTCTTTCTAACAGCTGAATGTTCTGGCACCCATATTGCCAGCACATTCTGCTGTAAAAACCACCGTTATTTTTCGCTGTGCATCACAATCGGAATTTCTAATAATTAAAAGCAAAATTTGTTACCAACGTATTATTTAGAGATGTCTTTTTATGAACCTAAATCAGTAACATATTTAAAATGTATCGATTTGCGTTACATGCACTGTAAAAAAAAAAAAAAAAATGAAACCAAATTTACGACTAAACAACTGGAAACTTCACTGCCGAATTTCAGCCGTAAATTTTACGGTAAGCCATATATTTTAATATATTATTTACCGTCTATTTATATTTTATATACCTTATTTATCTTATATTTTACGGTAAAATGTAGATTATACGACAAATCGATTTTATTCTGTTTTGCGGTCATTCGCCGTCACATTTTACATTGAGTAAACTGTAACATTCACCGTTATTTTTTACAGTGTGTCATGTAATTGGAAAGTTTATTATTAGTAAAGTATAAGAAGATAAAACAAATTAAGTCTGATTAGTGCTAAAATACTATAAATTATAATAAAAACTAATTTAATCACTGCTGAGGAGTTTTAAAAACAAAGTCGTAGTCATATGCTCTATCATTATTAAAAAATATGATTCGAAGAATTCTATCGATATAATCTTTCTATGATATATCTATTATTATATCATTATATCAATTGCAATAATCAGTTATGGTAAACTTTTTACTGTATTTAAACCGATTTTTCAGAATGCTACATAATAAATGTAATAATTAATGAATGATAAACACGAATGTACATGTTTTTAATAAACTGTAAATTTTAAATGTCAAAATTATCAATAAAACATCAGAAGTCACGTATTTTACACTTTTATTAAAGTGTATTTCCTGAAAATTAATTGTATCCAATTGTGTAAAATTTGTTGATGTAATTTGTTTCTGGAATACACTGAAAATAACTAAAGCTTTTAATTAGTTTCTTTCCCTTTCATCAAAATTATTAAATTCGCAATATTGTGATTTCAAATACATGTTTACAAGTATAAAAATCTTTCTTAAATATCTTAATTTCTCACCTCAAATTAATTCATACAGTTTTAAAGCAAGCATTTTATTAGATTATGCCTTTGATGTATGAATTACTTCGTAGGCAGGCAGGTTTACTTCATTAGTTATTCTATTAAATATTTGATGTGGTTTACATATAAAAATTAAATGTCACCATTAATAAACTTCAAAACTTTAAAGCATTACGTAAAATGAATATTAATAACACGTTTTAATTCGTCATAAAATGTTCTAAATTAGCCAAGAGAAATTATACTTTAAGAGGAAATGTAGTTAGTTGAAAATGCGAGTTTTCACATTATTAATGGTATTAATAAAACTCTCGTATATTTTTAATTTATTAAACAATTTATACACAACGAAGTTTGTATTTTTAAAAAAATGGAACACTTGCTTGACTAGTAAGTGTCAGTAATTTTGCTTTGGGATTAAAATCCTAATGGGAATTTTTGAGAAGTGAAAAGTGTCAGTGTTGGTACAAGTATTAAAACTGATTGTCTGCACATTAGATTTTGTTTGGGTGAATACCTTCCTTAATAGCTCTTTCTAAGGGAACTCATCTTGTATTTAAGCAACATTCAAATAAAAATAATAAATACTCCAATCGGCTAGACCGACAAGCGCAACCTGGGTTCAAACTCGGTACTTCCTGTCTGTCCGCTTTGAGAACAGAACCTCTCCTCCACTGCTGGGACGAGACGTAAAAAGAAAAAGCAAAGTGAAAATTCAGATAGAAGAAAATATTGCAATATTACGCCTTTTCACGCAAAGAGCGCAAATTGGAAGGGAAAATAGCTGATTGCCTTAAATTATTTTCATACTTATATTTTTTTTATAAACTGCATTTAAACATTTTTTAATATATATATATATATATACTCCAGGTTATGTGGCACATATTTACAAAGCATTCAGTTTTTTTTTTAATCAAAAATTATTCATCAATAATGCTTGTCATCTGAATACTATTCTAACGAGAACAAACTATTTTATATTTTAAACAATTGTTTCCAAAATATTTTTCTATAGGAAGACCGGCAATATAAAAGAAATATTTTGCGAAATTTATCCCAATTCAGACAAATAAAAGCTAATATAGATAATGCATTATTTATTAAATCTAATATTACAAATGTAAAATTGTTAAGAAGATTTGAGATATTTTTGTCTGAAAACTTTACGTAAATAACGGCGAAATCCCCCTTATAACTCAAATATTTCGATACTGGATTTCTTTGAAATGGAACAATGATTATATTTCTTATTGAAACGAATAAATACAAAAGTATTGCGTTTCGTCTTGTAAAATAGTTTTAAAATATGAGTCTTAGATTTTTTAAAGATAAATAATTCTTGGTTTTTTAATAGTACAGTAGTCGATTTCTTAACTATAAAAAATAGTTTTGTTTTAGTAGTCATAGTTTGATGTCGTACTATCCATTCTATGACTTCATTTCTATTCATTATAGTCGTTTGTTTTGTATAAGCTTAATGTTAATTGAAAAACAAAATGACACTGGTAATAGTAAGAGCTGTTTCAGAGTTAAATATCAGTCTTTTTTTTTTGTAAATATATAAATAAAGTTGAAAGAAGACATTAAACTTTTATGTATTTTTTGTGTACACGACGTAAAGGATTTCTTAGGCAAAATTTGCTACCTTTAGCAGAAACTACTAATCCTACTGCATATTGAATCAAATTGAACTTAGATAATATTTACGGATACTTCTTTCCATGCAGCTTAAACTTAGTGCCAGAATTAATCAGATGACGAGTGGAGCCTAACCTCTCTGTATTCCAAAATTAAACATACTCATCTGGAAAGCGTCAAACCTTCTCTTAATCAAAGAAGAACACAGTGAAAATAAAAAATGAAAGTACCGCACAAAACTGCTATAAACATGTTTCTCAGCCTTCAGTTGTAAGGTAGGAGTGGCGTCGAGTTGAGGAAGTGAAGGTCGCCAAGGCAATTTAGTATTGAAAGTAAACTAAGGTGGTAATGTCGAGTCAAGATAAAATGTTTGGTTGAGATTGGGAAAGTTTCTAGCTGGATTCAGAATATTTTGGCGATGTTGTGGGTGAGATAGCTAGTTGAAAGTATCGAGCAGAGGTGTATTTGGGTTATCATGGAGTGTCCAGTTATTGGATAGTTAGTTGAAGAAATTGAAAACAGGATCTACGTATATTGTGAAAGGTGTATAAAAATTGAATGCGGATAGTCTTTAAAGAAGTAGTTTAGTAAAATGAAGTTAATTGTATTTTCTATTTTTGAGAACTGTAAATAAAACACTTAATGGAACACTGAGGTATGAGGTGTGTTGACAGTTGTGTCGTTGGAGACAGAAGTATTGTGCGTTGGTAGTGGAATTGGTGAATGTGATGTTGGCGACTAATGTTTTGACGTGTAATTTTTCGTAATTTGTTGCGTGACGTCATCTTTTAACTACCAAGTATAATATTTCTCTTGCATGGACCAATTACGATTAAATTTTGTCGGAAGGATACGATAATCATGTGCATCCTGTACATCATGTAATCAAGTAAAATACGAGAAGATAAAAAATAATATTTATACATGTACAATATTTAAGCACGCGGACACAGTTTAATGATATAAACAGAAAAATGACGTTATTTGTCTGATCATGTCATTTTATAGAAAAGTGTATTTTTAAAAGTTGCATCTTCACAATCTTTGCAAGCGTCATATTAAATATCGCAATACTTTAAAAATATAAACAGGATATGAACTATTGTCATAAATTGACTAAAAATCGTAGTAATAAAAAGTATAATCAAAATAGGTACAAGAATTTTTTAAGAAAAATTATGCTAAAATAAGTAAATAAATAAATAAAATGCATCACCAACATGGCAGTAAAAGTCACTATGGTGGTCCTATACTGCACTGCCTTTGAAAATAGGATTGTCAAACATGAATTTTATTTTGAAACTTTTCGTTAAATGATTTTTGTTTCACTATCACACAATATTAATTTGTTTCTAATAATAATTTGACTTCTGATGAATTAAAATTTAAATTAAGTAGTGAAATTGGTATAATATTTACGAGCTTTATATTTAAAGGTAAATAAGAAAAGAAATAAAGTGCGAAAATTTCACACGGGTTTGCTACTCATAAATATTATGATTTATGCCTTAGTCTTTATATTTAAGTTTTTGTTAAAAATTATATACAAGAATTTGACAAAGAGAAAATTAAAATAAAAAAGTTAAAATTTATTTTATAAATTTAGTAAATGGTTTCTGTACCGTTGATACTAAAGCTTAAAAGCATCAACATTTTTAATTGGAATTTAAAACAAAATAATGCGAGGCTTTCTTTTAGAAAGCATATAAAATATAAAGATCATTAGCTATTTATTGCGTGAATTCGTTAAAACCTATAAGCATATTTATTATGCACATTAAAACTTAGTATGTAAAAGTTGTTTTTTTTTAAATTAGCTATAATTTTTTATTAATAATTTACTTGAGAACAGTAGGTATCATAAACCTAAATAAACGACCCATATGCTGTAATTTTTATTCATAGTTCTTCAAGAAGTTCTTCAGAATTATCGTAAAAATTTAAATATTTTTCAAAACATATTAATATGTGGAGCATTCAATTTAAAAGTACTTTCAAATTTCGGTTTCTCACAAAGATCCACGTTCCAACATCTTTTAAAATTTTAAAATAATTGTAATGTATTTTAATAAAGTTCATTACTTCTATAACATTATTTGTTTTGTAGAGAAATACATTAAAAACTGTCAAATAAGAAGATTCATATTGTTCGAAATTGATTAAAATCGTGTAATTACCAGTCTGTATTTAACGAATGAAGACTCAACATGAAGTAATGGAGCGGTTAGTAATGAGAAAAGCTTCTATCTTGGTGAAATGAGTTCAATCCTCCATTGAAGGCAAATCATAAATCATATTTCTATTTATTTATTTATTTTTTAAGTTCCAGAAAATGTACAGTAGTGTTATAAATGTACAGCCCAAACAATTTACAAAAGTGTTGTTCGTGCACAACGAAAAATATTGACACCCAAATTCCAGCACCTTTCGCTGTAAACGTACAGTCGGTAACAAAAGTCTCCGAACACTAGCAAAAATTCCTATATAAAAAAGGTACACTTAATACAGTTTTGTTAAATAAATCCTTGTTGAATCCTATTTTTAGACTGACTAAAAACAGGATTCGACAAGGATTTGTTTAACAAAACTGTATTAAGTGTACTTTTTTTATATAGGAATTTTCGCTAGTGTTCGGACACTTCTGTTACCGACTGTACATAAAGTTTTTTTTTTTTTTTTTTCAGTGCAGGAATGCACAATCAGCATGTAGTCTAACATCTTCTTCAAATGGGCTGTCAAAACAGCCTAAAAATACAGCCCAGAAAAGTGTAACGACGGCCATCAAAGACACCCTCTATAGAAGCAAGAAGTGTCAGGGATATAACCATACAGCATGCGTATTATTACGTCAAAATCTGAACACGAACACAAATTTGTAATGTTCCTTTCTCTCGGTTCTTCCAGTCCGACAACCTTTCCATCATTATGTTGTACGCAAAGCTAGAAAAATGTGTCTAAAAATTTAGTGCCACTCCTGCAACTACTCCTATATCTAATAATGTCGTTGTTGGTGGTTCTAATTTGTTCAGCAGCGTTAAGGGACGATGAACAATGGTCGTCGCGCTGGCATTCTATAAATATTTAGTTAAATCGCACTGTCCATTCATACATTTGTTTTGCTGCAAACGAGTCACATTCTCAAATCAGGTTACATGATGAGTATAGGATTTATCTGTACGATCCAGCAATTTCAAGCGGACAATGTGGCTACCTTATTGAGTGTTTAAGCCGATGAATCTTGCATGGAGGTCTTTTTGTCCCTTTTGAACACGTACATTTTCTATTGACCTGAGAAATATGGGTTTGAGAAACACGTGAGTTTTAGTATAACACTGGAGCGTGGACTAGCTCGTAAGATTCGTAAGACTTGCTCTTTTTTGCAGTACGCATAACATTATTTCAACACAACAAACAATATTCAAAAGCGATTTTTGAATGGGAAGCCGTTTTAAAGTCTTCCTTTTATACGAAACATGTATAGAATTACACTTACTTGCTTTTTCTACATGCTTACTTACATTTCCTCATAATTTGCTTATACCAGCTTGTAGAACTTTTCTTGCAATTTAAACTTTTCTTAGTTTTGTGATGTAATATTTTGACTAATCAGCACATACATTTCAATTTACGCAATCGCTCTCAGTTTGGTAACAATATATATGTTAGTGAACACAAAATTTTACAGGCAAGACTATGAAACACAAATATTTAATTTAAAATCACAGCAAAACGTCTTAAGAGTTTTATTTTAAAAATTTGTTTTTACTTGCATTCTTTGTACATTATTATTATATTATGCATTCTATTATGGTATTACACATATTATTAGCTAACACATCAACTGAATTTTTTAACTTTTTTTCAATTAATACAATTATTTGCACATAAAAACAATTGTATATATCCAAATAATACCCAATATCAATACTCAACTAAAAATATTAACATCAAAGTATTCGGAGCATGCATAATATTTATAATAGAAAAAAAAGTGTTTTGTTTAACCACTTTTTGCCTCATTCCCCACCCGATATATATATATGTATGTGTGTGTATGTATATATATATACAACATGCGATTAGTGTATTTAGATTAGAACTCAGAACCATTTTGCTGTATAAAACACAACAGTATAAAACGTTAAAATGAATTAAGTCAGATTGATAACGTAATTGTTCTTGACATCCAGATAACGTAATCGCTTCACAGTTTTTTCTCTTTTATATTTCACTTAACACCCCTATAAATGTATGGTAATATTTATGTTGTCGAATCGTCTTGTTATTTGAAAATACTTGTGTTAATGTGCCCAAACTGCGCCTGTTCCGCCAATACATTTAAGGGGTTAATAAATTTAGAGAAGTTATTATATAGTGTAAACACACATATATATGCTTCTTTAAACATGTAATGATAAAATTTTACTTTAAAGGTATGTATTCTGTGATTAACTTGGTTTAAATCCTTTTAATTATTTTGTTAATTTTATTTGCATTAGAGTAGTTTTAAAGGGGTATTTGGAAGAATTGAGAAGACAGAAAATACTACAAAAAGGCAAAAAAAAAAAAAAAAAAAATCGGGAATATATGCAGTAAATTCAAATAATACAGTTACAATGACATTTAATTTGCATTTGTACATTTTGTACATATCGCAGATTGCGAAATTTAAATAATTTCTGTTTTTCATTGAGCTGATTTAATTATAACATTTCAAATTCTCTCCTTATTTTTCAAATCCATTTTTTTGCAATTATGTGTTGTATTCATGATTTACGATTTATCCTTTATATTCTATATATTTTATATAGAGTGTGATTTCTACAGAAAGACCTGGACACAAAGTTATATATATATATATTTAAAATTTTTATCATTACAGTTATCTAAATGTTTAAATTTAAATTTTTCGTTTCAGTTGGAGACCAATTTAAACGAATTGCTTGATAGAGTTCCACATCATCTTCAAGAACCATTACAAAGTTTATTAGAAATGGATGCTCGACGTAGACCAAATGCACAAAATTTCTCTATGGTAAATATATCCCTATGTTTAATTATCATTAATGTTTAATTAAAAATATATCATGAAAGATGAATTGCTAAGTGAAAAGTATTTATCCTTCTCAAATTAAAATTTTCCTCATTTCCTCTGTGTAAAAGTTTAGAGTTAAATTTACTTGAAATTACATACGAACCATGTTTGGAACAGCAAATTTCTTTATGAATGTAGCAAAGCTATATTCATAACTGTATTCATTACTGTATTATTTTTGCTTAAAACAGTAGTTAATATGTTGTTGAAAGCTCAAGAACTAAAAATGTATTATATACATACATAGATAAATATAGATATAGATAGATAGATAAATTGATAGATAGATAGATTGATAGATTTTTACATTTATATATTTATATTTATATATACGAAAAAATTTAAATTCTAATCAGTAAAAAAAACACATCAGTTTAATTAAATGCCATGTTTAATGTCTAAATATTATTCCCATGGAGTAAATTTAAAATATATTAAATCTTTCCTAGAAAAAGATCAAAAGAATATATTATAAGAATTATTCTTTGAAAAGTTTCATTATTTTGATAAAAAAGTATTTTTTTTTTTTTTTTTTTTCAAATGTTGGTTTTTGGATATATATTTTACGTAGTGGTCCTTTGAAAATGTGAAGAATTTTGAAAATAAAAAAAATCTCATAAGCATTGCTGTTTCAGTTTTACATATTTACTATTTATATATTTGAAAAATAACAGTTAATTGTCTATGATGTATTACATATTGTGTGAACCAAATCTGTCTAAGTTAGATTTTTTAAGTATAAAACCTAATATTATGTTTTTTTACTAAACTTGGAAAAGATAACGTTGTTACTCATCTATAGCATTTGACTTAAGGGAAGCTTTTACTGATATCTATAAATAAAGCTACTTTGTTTATTAAGATTATTTCATTATGTTTACTAAATAATATGCCAATACGTGTACCTACAAGAGGCGACTTCTAATGTTCTATTAAATGATATCATTAAATATTGTAATATCGAGAAAGCTATTTTTTGTTATATTTTATTTTAGAAACCAGGTAACATGAGATAATGTTGACTTTAATTTTTAAAATCCCTTGAAAAGAAATTATTTCTAATGCAATCTTTCTAACTTAAGTCCATAACACTTTTTTATCACCTGTTATCAGTTTGGAAAATGTATGCATGAACACTTAAAGTAAAAATTAGTGCTTTAATTCAGTTGAAAATTTTATCATTTTTCAGATCAAGTATTTTATGGAGCCAGCTGTTCACGCTCTTCAATACTTAGATGTGATTCAGATGAAAGACTCCACGCATAAGTCTCACTTTTATCATAATTTGCAAGGGACATTATTTAGTATACCTAAAGTAAGTCTATGTCTTTTATCTTTAATAGGTTAGTTGGTTGGTTGATTGGTTTTATGTCGCACTAGTGCTGTGCAATGGGCAAATGGCGACAGGGGACTCACTCAGTGGCAAATGGCAAATGGGACTCACCTCTAGAGGTGGTTCAGAGACATGACAACTACAGATGGAAAGATATTATTCACTGGCCACTTTTTATCGCATTTTGTCGGTTTTTTTCTTCGGAGAACTTTTAATGCAAAAGTGACTTTATATTCATTGCACATATGAAGAAAAAATATAAAACATTGCACAAGAATCCTACTCTGAATCAACCCCATTAGTTGTTAATTCTTTATATACGTGTTAAATTCTACATTCAGTTCCCTTGAGTTATACTCCAGTAAACCTAATGAATTTAAGTAATAAGTGAAAAAAATTCTTTTTACATACTTTCAGTTATTCTCCTGCTATTATTTTCCTGGTCTAATATGTGAATTTAAACAGTTTTCGGGTAACAAACCCCAGAAAATAGTAAATAAAATTTAAAATTGTATATATCTTGCCATACAAAAAAAAAATCTGGGACCAGACTATGTATATTTATGTGCAAGTGGCAAGATAAGAGACAAATTTATACCTTTCATAAATAATTCTATGTAAGTTTAAGTAGTTAAATAGTAGTAGCTTAAGTAAGTTTTACAGATAATATTGAAATGGCAATGAAACGAAAACTGGAAGGTTCTTGCACCCTACGAATGTGCGTTCAGAATGATTAAAAAATGCTCATAAATGGAAAAATATGTAACTTAGGTAAACATGAAAGGAAATTAAGAGGTTACGTAAATTTCGAAGGGAAAAAAAAATCTTATCTCTAAATTTTTAATACAATAAATAATTTCTTTTTATTCACAATTTCAAACATGTAAAAGAGCAACATTTTAAAATTATTTTATAAAAATTTCATTAAAAAGTTCGGAAAATTTAGCCGGTGGTCATGTTTTCCGGAGACCATTAAGAAAAGCGGTGGACACGATTTTTCAAGAACTAATGCACTGATCTTATTGAATTTTACACACTTCTTCAAAACAGAACTGACTAGTTCTCTAAAGAAGGATTTTTAAAAGATTGAAATTTGAACTTTTGACAGAGTTGTACGCATAAAAAGTACAATTTTCGGTACATTTAACCCCCCCCCCCCCCGAATAATCTCGTAAAATTAGTTGTAATGGAAAAAAGGAAAAATCCTTGGTCCAAGCACTAGTCAATTCTATTTTAAAGAAGTGTGCAAAATGTTGCTGCAATAATACGCATACTAGAAATATTAAAGAACCTTCTTTTCCCGTTATGCATTCGTTTGGTCACGTCATTTCAAATGGTCTTGTACTTTTGTCTAGGAATATATTTACTGAACTATTTCTGAAGTAAATTAATTTTTATTAGATACATGTTAATAAAAATTTGTGGGATTCAAACAGAAGCCATAGCTGCCAACATATCGAATTTTTTAATAAGATTTATCGCCACTACTTTTTAACCGAAATTTTCTACAATTACGTAAGTTTAAAATTGCTGTAGAAATTTACCAGTATGATGTCTTCTGTAAAAAATGGGAGAGTTGGTAGCTATGAACAGACGATAGAGCGATTTCCCTCTTTAATGTGAATACGCAAATCCACTGAAATGACACTCAATTTAGATAACTAATGAATTAATAATATGTTTCGACCTTTATGACATCATTATCTGCAAATTACTTATCAGTTGGAAAAAAGTAACACTCAAAACATAATTAAACAAATTAAAATTAAATGTTTTTTGCTTGGAAATTCAAAAACTTAAATGATGCTTAAATTTTAAGTTAAATTTATTAAGTAAAAACATTTTTTTTCTCCTAAATATAAACAAAGAGTAAAAAATTAATAAATTAGACTCAGTAACACAAGCTCTTTTGTAAGTTAAATTTTAATTTGGTAAGTCTGAATCTACAGATAATTTTTCAGTTTATAGTTAGTGTATATTAATCAAATTATAGTTAAATTCAGTAATAGTTCAATTTACCAATTTTTTAAACTTTTCTCCTTTTTAACTGAAAGTAAACTTAATATTCATAATAAACATTGTAAACTTAATATTTTACATTAAAGCTTCAATTTATTTTTAAAAATAAGATATGGTGTGAAATTGTATAGAAATTATCAGAATATTTCCACCGAATTATTAAATCCATTTGCATATTGGGTAAAAAAAAAAAAAAAAAAAAAACAATGATTCCTTGAATCTTCTCATTGAACAGGCAACGTAAAAATAATCTTTAGTAGGGTAAAAATACTCATTTTTTACATGCTTTATACTTATTAAACATTATTTATAGTAGTTATTTTATTATTATTTTATAAATAATTATTATTCGTAGTTGGGCGAGTTTTATATTTTTCTTACAGAAACTTTGGTTCCAACATGTTTTACCGTCTTTAAAAACTGAACTCCAATCTCCGGAAGTGTTAGCTGCTGCTCTCCAACCTCTGCTGTTCATGATAGAGGAAAGTACGACTGAGGAGTATCAAAATGAAATTTTACCAGTGTTTAGAACTGTATTTAGCATGCCAAAATCGGTACAGGTAGGTAATTTCACTTTTATATTTTCATTAATTGAATTTGTGGTCAGCAAATTTAAAAAGAGGAATTATTGTTTCAGAAAATGGTATTCATTTTGTACGGATTATTGCTAAATCAAAACCTTATAATAAATCTTTTAAAGAAATGATTCATTTATTTAATAATATAAATTTTTCAAAAATATTGGTTTACTCAAGATTGACTTAAATTTCAATATGCACAAAAGATTTTAATAGTTAGTAATTGTCATTCTTTTACAAAAGCAGTTTAAGTATAAACTGTAGAAAAAGATTCGTCACTCTATCTACTTAGCCAAACGAAATTTCAAAAGTGAATACATTTAAACATAAAATAGAGTTACGAATTAATAGTACGAATTTCATTATTTTAAAAAGCTATAGTCTATATTTTCCCTATTTTATTTTTAGCACTTGTCCAACATTTCTCGATATTATCATATCACTAATATACTCTGTTTCAAATTTGTCCTTAAAATGGTATAATCAGTATGAATCTTATAATACGAGTTGTATTTTAACTCCTGTCGTGTATTTAAATCTAAGAGCAAAATGGTAAAAGTAATCAAAATCTACTTCTGTTTAATAGATTATTAAATTATTCTTCGTCTGAGAAAGAACAAATTCATTTAAGACTGGTATATTAAATATGTGATAATAATTTTGATCCTTCTCTAGCACAGCATATGGAAATTCTCAATTAAATTAAATTAAAAATAAAATAATAATTGCGTTACACGGTTAAAATTCAAAGACTTGTATCCATTTAAATCGTCATTTTCTGTTCTGTTTTTTTCTTTTTTTCTTTTATTCTGTATTATTATTATTATTATTATTTTAACAGTTTTCTTGGGACTGTTTACTATCGAATTTGCTTTATTTGTACTTATTCTTAAAATACAATAATAAATATTGTCGATGTAAACTAGCAAGTGTTCTATGTTTTTTATCGCGCTTAAACCTAGCTGCAAAAGTACTAAGATCGAAAATATCCACTTTCATCCAATAGAATTATTAAATATTTTTTTCGACTAGGAAAAGGTGAATAAAAGAAGTATTCATTTCGTATTTTGATACTAGATTTGTTTCCCGTCCTTTTATCGGTGTAGATAACTCCTCAATCTTATGAGATTTTATTTTCTTTATATTACATAGTATAACAAGACAGGGTATTTCTATTCGTTTAGAAAACAAAAAAAAAGCAGAGGAAATCAAGGAAGCGCGGAAGTGTAAATAAAACAGCATAATATGTGATATTGATCTGCGTGTAAGCTAGATAATGTCTTATATTTCCTCGATCTAAGAATTCGGAAATTGATGTGTCACCCGATGCTTTGTTTGGAAGTTTAGTTGAAATAAAGATTTAAAGAAAAGGAACAAATGTCAAATAAAGATAATGAAATATCTAGATTTCATTGTCACGGTTTTCCCTTTCGCTCTCAATGAAATACAATATTCAGGTTTAAAATAAAACGCTGCGAAAGATGTAATTAATTTTTAAATTTCATTGTATTTAATTGAGTAGGTAATAAAACTTCATCACAATTAGATGAGGCTTCAGTTTTTGAATAAATTGTTTGGATATGATTTATATTGACGATAGAAAATTTTTCAATTGTCGCGGCATGAAATTGAATTACCAACAAGGAATATAGTTAGAAAAGGATAATTAAATCGAAATAAAGTAATTAAACATATTGAATTTTATACTTAATCATACGACAATTCCTTTTATCTCTCTAAATACTTTAAATATGAAATACAATTCTTTATATTTATGAATGGATAATTAACCTAAAGATTATTGTTGAATAATTCATTTTGATAATATTTTTATAACATCACATTTTACTCTATCACAGAAATTTGAATTTTATTTCAAAGATGATTGCAGAAATATTTCTGTGGAAGTTATGCACTTACTCTAAAATATATTTTGAAATTTTACAATATTTTTAAAATGTCGATATTTACTCTTAGAAACATAACCCGAAAATTATAAATAAAATTACTTACTCCATTCCGAACTCAGTATCCAGCAGACAATACATCTAAAAAAATATTAAATTCAGTTTATTTCACAAGATATAATTTCAGCAACCATAACTAAAAATTTTTGTTCATAAATATTCTTTCAAAACATATATAAATTTCACATTTTGGCAATAAATATTTTCTAATAATGCTTGGCAATACTATAAAATCTTTTGTTGTGTTACATTAAACAAAACATTAAAAATTTATAAAATCAAATATATTCCTGTAAATATTCCTATGAATAAATATGTGTTTTTATAATATATAACCCATTTATTACGAATAAAAGATACAACTAAATTATTTCTATAAAATGAGGTATAATTATTTGTATTTTATTTTAAATCGAGATATTATTTACAAAAATTATTACAATGTAATGATAAACAAATATCTTTCCATTGGTGAATATTATACACTATTTCTTCTTACGAAATGGTGGAACTATGGTTTATGTTTTCCGACGGTAGAGCAGAAAATTTGTGACTTCTTTCCGTAATTTTTATTTTTAAACCGTGACAACCAAGAACTAAGAAAGCAATGTTGCATGTGTAAAATCCATTCAATCACACTTCAAATATCATTTTTTTTTTTAAATATTTTCTTTAAATACTATAAATCTCTTATTCGTATAAATCTCATATTTGTATTTGAATGCATATCTGTAGTTTAGTTATATTTAACAATATTCACTTTAAAAATTTTTCATGGCAGACTTTTGAAGTCGAACTAATGGGTATTAATCTTATATTCGAAGGAAAAGGGCATTGGCACTATGAAATAAAATACACAATGTATAGCAAAAAAATACCCTTTTTTGCAGTTGAAGCTTTTATCATGGTGTCAAATGAGCCCTATAGTTAAGCAATTAGATTTCCTTTTTACAAAATTAATTCTCTTCAAAAAATTCCTATTCTCAATTCTAAATTCTATTCCTCTCTAGCATTAATTTCTGATTCATTAATTTTTTATTTTAAAATTGAACGATAGTCTTTAAAAACACGCAGGGAAATGTTGGCTCTAATTTATTATTCAATTAAGATATATAAATGAGATATATATCTATCGCTTCAGGTAACTGTAGGGTCACTAAAGAAATACACTTCCATTTATCGTCCAGAAATAGTAGGACGTCCACATTTATAGTACATTATCGCTAGTGAGATGATATTAAATTGTTTAACCATATTTTTCCAGTTATTCAATCAGCCATGTTTTACAAGAATTTCTTTGAAAATATACAGAATTGCTGATCAATGCAAATTCTAATTTTGGAAATGGAATTTAGCTGCAAACAGGAAAAATACATAAAACTAACTTTATTCTTTCAAGTAGAACTGCGAGAAATCAGTCTTTAATTCAGTAATAACATTGATTGTATTGGAAAATGTCCTAAAAACTGAAAATAAACCAAGAGTATCTGGTTTAGTGCAAAATTTAAATCGAAATTTTATATCTGCATTTATCATAAGCAAGCGAAAACTCTAAGAGTGATGTAGAATTCGTATTCAGAACTATTAAAGAGACTAATAGGTGCAAGTTATCGACCTTTCTACAAATTATTTCGAAGTGGTCCTTTGAAAATTGTTATTCGAAAAATATTATCCAGCAAACAATAATGTTTATGTTTGCATTGTACTAAACTTGTGTAAATAAATTATTTTCGTTTATTTATTTATTTATTTGTTTGCAAGTTACGTAGTTATGCTCTACTAAAAAATACAAAAATTGTATCTGATGTTACACTTTTTATAGAATTTCAAAATGAAATTCAAGTTTCTTTTCAGGCTACTGTAACGCTATTGGAAAATTTAGACATAATAATGAAGAAAACTCCAAAAAGTGATATCAAAGCGGATGTCTTACCAATGCTCTACAGTGCATTTGAATCTACAACGCCTCAAATACAGGTAACTTAACTTACTTGTATCGTTTATTATAAAATAAAATGTATAATTTTCAGAAATTAAAAAAATATCCGTGACAATGCATTAAAAATATGTATATATCTTACAAAAATTTTGATTAAAATTGAAGTTTTATGACTAGCAAAGTATAAATATTTTTAACACATCAGCAACAGTTTTGTATTTAACATTTTGAAGCTCAACTAAAATTAAAAAAATGTAACTTTCGTCTAAAAAACACCTTTCTGTACTACTCATAATTCCTATATAATTTAAAATAACATGTTAATTTTCAATATTACATTATGGCATATTTATCTTAGAAAATAATGTGTGTAAAATAGTTCATAATAAAATGTGGGCTTATTCAAATTACAGCAAACTTTAATAATAAAAGAATGTTATTGTTTGTCTGTAATGACAAGGTGATGCTTTAACTCGCTATTAATATTATTATAAATACACTAACGTATCTTTCTTCAAATTTACCTAAATTAAACTGGTATGTTGTAGCCAGCACAAAAGTTTCTTCTATATTTTCTTATACAAATTTACTCAGTACAAATAATATATTCAAAATTGTCATTTATTAAAATTCTCTTCCATGATGAATGTAGACGGATTTCATCCTAGAATATATAACACTAAATATCCAAAAAAAATTAATTTTATTCTCTACAAATAACATCTTATAAATGCGGGATTTTTATGAATAAAAATATCGATAACTTTATTTTAAATTATTATCGATCGCTAGTTCAATCATTCATTTTAAAGATATTGACGATTTGTTTCAAAATATAACCATAATGAAAATTTGCTCCCCTTAGGGAGTGACTTCCCCGCCAGGGGGGAAAGGATGTTACTACATATACAAAAAAAAAAAAAAAATCCCAGTTGACTATTACTATTTAAAAAATTACTTTTTTAATTTCATAATGTTTCATTAAAAATAATTCTTATCAATCACATTTGTACGAAATTCTGTCCTATACTGCCATATTGAAAATTTATAAAAAATGGGATGGCAACGCCACCTGTTGGACGATTTTCATTAAAAGTTGATAGGCACTGATTTTTGTCAAGGTACTACATATCAATTTATATTAAATTCTGTGGAGTAGTTTCTGACAAGAAAACATCTCCTTAATAGGCATACTCTGAATATTATAAAAGAATTGTACTGTCACTACTTACTTATCTATATATATAAAATCGTCTGTCCTGAGTGAGTGAGTTAGTCACTGATTCATCATCACCAAGCCCAAACCTCTGGACCTAGAAGCATGACCTTTTGTGGCAATGTTCCTTCTGTTACGTAGACATCCACTAAGAAGACATTTTACAAAATTCGCCCCCCCCCTGGAATTTTAGAAATTCGGTCCCCAATGGGGGGGGGGGGCAAAACGTGATTTCACAAAATCCTATATATCTCAAAAAAAAAGGTGTATGTAAGATTTTTGTTCTAAAATATAGCTCACACAAATATCTAAAACTGAATTTCTGGCATTTTAGAAATTTGTCCCACATGAGGCGGGAAGGGGGGGGGGGCTATGGGGCAAAAAAAAAAAAAAATAGAAATACAGTTAGACCGTTCAAAGTTGGTACAGATAGGTTTTTGAGGCCTGCAAGTCAAATGAGGATATATTTGAAAGTGTAAAGTTATTAGGAGGAAGGGGACGGAGGGGCAAAAAAAATAAAAAAAGAGTAAAGGGGGGCTATGGGGGAAAAAAATAGAAATACAGTTAGACCGTTCAAAATTGGTACAGATAGGTTTTAGAGACCTGCAAGTCGAATGGGGATATTTTCGAAAGTGTACTTAGGAGGGGCGGGAAGGTGAGGCAGAGGGGCAAAAAAAAAATAAAGTTAGATTGTACAAAATTGGAACATAGAGGTTTTTGATACCTAGAAATCGATTGCGAATATCTTCGAATTTGTAAACATTTTAGGAGAGCCGGGAAAGGGGAGACGATGGGGCAAAACAATAGAATAGTTAGACCCTTCAAAATTGGCACGTATTGGTTTTTGGGACGTACGAATCGATTGCAGATATTTTCAAAATAGAAAAAATAATAGGATAGACGGGAAGGGGAGGGGGCGAAGGGGCAAAAATATAGAGATAAGAGTTAGAGCGGTGAAAATTAAAATATTTAGAGTGTAAGCACCGATTCGATTGCGGATATTTTCCAAAGTGTAGAATTATTACGAGGCGCAGGAAGGTGGGTGGGCGCCGGGACAAAAATAAAGAAATTCAGATAGAACGTTATAAACTAGTATTATTACGTTTAAAAGCCCGAGAAAATGATTGCAGCTATTTTTGAAAGTGTAAAATAATTAGGGGGAGGGGGAACGGTGGGGGAAGAAACACGCGTGCCATGCGTGTGTACGCTGCTGCAGGGAGTGAGGGCCCAGACCGATTATTACACCGATGAGAGAAGATTTTTTTTTTTTTTTGCATTTTATATTTATGTTTTTCCCTTACGATAATATTGTGATTCCTTAAGAGTGTCGAATATAAATGCGCGCATGCAGCGCACAGTCGTCTGCACTGCCGAAGGCACTGGGGACTTATGCGACATTTAAATTACGTAAAAATTAAAGAAACATAAAGGGTAAAATTTTATGCTAATTATATATTTACAAAATTTCATATTCATGTGACGCTGATTAGTATTAAAATAGAATTCAGTACCTTATTTTTGTTAATGCAATACCAGCTCTATTTATAATAATTTAATAATTAAATAAACAGAAACACTGAATAGTAGAATTATTCTGTTAGAAATATCATAATATTATGGAAACTATAAAGCTTTTAGTAAAATATTAGTATTTTCTTTTTCTTTTTTTTTTATGAAATGTAATTCTAGATACTACACATAATGACTTGTAAATATTACCTACGTTATGGTGCATCTGATAGCCGAATTGTTAGCACTCTAACCTTCAATTTCCAGGCGTTGGGTTCGAATCAGGCATAGATGTTCATACTTATTTAAAACCTTTTTAAAGTCGTAGATTCCGGCCTTAATGTACAAAGAATGATTGATGAGCGACACTCTACGACCAAATTCCCCCTATGTTGTGCAAAGAATCCTCTAATCAACCTACGAATTGTACAGGAAATATCGGATTCAACAAATTTTGTGTATAACGAATAATTTTAGCACACTTTTCGACTTTGTTATTAGCGATTTCGGGTATTTATTTTAATGTTTAAATAAAGCATTATTGTGCGGAGTAAGAAAATAGCTTCCATTAAAATAATTTTAATACAGCTAAAATATTTTATTTTCAATTTTCATCGCAAAGAAATCAACGTAATTAATTTATTAAACATCTTTATTGATCATGTACAATAAAATATAAATATGAAATAAACTGGAGACAAAAAATCCTTTCATCCGTTTAAATTTTAAATGACACTTTCCTTTTTTTGGAGTAATTGAGAATCATTAAAGGAGAATAAAAGCGACGATTTTATATACCTCGTTAGTTAATTACGGTTTCAATAAAGTAAACAGTTTTTCAGTCACTTAGATACTAATACATACAGTTAATCCATATCAATTCGTGTAATTAAATGCAGGTGTTTCCACAATTCTTCATGAATTAAAAAAAAAAAACCTTCTTTTTAGATAAGCTAATTTACATAATCTTTGTAAATTTTTTTATGGAACACTTTTTTCCAAAAGTTCTCATGCTTCTTTTTTTTTTCCCCACAAAGTAACTTTTAATTTTCTATTCACTAGTTTTTTTTTTTTTTTTTTTTTTTTTTTTTTTATCCTGTTTAATTCCCGTATCTCTTGATACTTTTTTTAATCCAAAGATATTTCGTCTTAGAAATGTTAATTTAAAGTGGAACATTCATAGCACATTAATTGTACTGTAAAATATATGTAAAAATAAGTGCTAAAATTACACATTTTTTCCTCAGAAAATGCGCTTACGAGAAACGAAATCTATTTCTTTAAAACAGTATTTACTGTGAATAAGTTTGCATTACGGTATTTTTTCCGAGAAATATATATGATTAAAGATATATATATATATATCAACGTAAATGAATCAATCGCCTGAATACTTTATCCTGTCAAACTGTATTGTAGTTTTTTTCCGCATGTATTGCTTTTGAGGAACGGTTATTAGAATTATAATAAAACGACAAATGCATTTTCCTGTAAAACATACTCTGAAACTGTTGAAAATAATTTTAGGTTATTAATTTTCAAAAGAATCTATGCAAAAATTAATTTAAAATAACATTTACTGAAAATTATATTGATGAACTAATTGAAAATATACTGATGATTTGTTTGATTGAATTGTTTATTGGAAAACTCTTACAGTTCTGTTAAAATTCATTACTTAAACATTAAATAATCATCTAAAGTAAACTCGTACTTTTGAGGAAAAATTGCATTTGAAATATGAATGGCCTCTATGAAATACCACAAAAAAAGCTTAATAGCTTTGAAAAAAACACATTTCTGTTACGTATAAACAGAATTAAGTATCTCTATTATGTATGTGTTGTAGTGAGTATATGTCCCGCATATACACTGTTAATAATCTGGTGTGTCACTCACACGACTTTCTCTTACCCTGAAATTTAACACTATAAATGCAGGATGTAGATTAAAAGGTAAGATAACGAGTACTGTTATGTAAACCTGTGTAAAACAATTCATATTAGGCTTCTGAAGAGTTTTATATGATAATTAGTTCTGTGTGAGGGGGCTATCGCCTCCCTCTTTCCCCCGTTTCATTAATGCACCTACATTTATATAGAATTTAATTCGGTTATTAAAAAATAATTCTGTTTTTAAAAAATAATTTATTAAAATTATTATTTAAAAAAATTATCTCTTATGATAATGCAGACGATTTCCATATTAGAGAAGTAGTATAACACCAAATATCCAAAAAAAGTCCATTTTATTCTCAAAATTAAAAATAAATAAATAAATAAATAAATAAATAAATAAAACGATTTTTGTTTTCTAAGTTTTTTTTATCGTTAAAAGTAAAAAAAAATCAATAACTTTGTTTTTAAATTATCGCAGATCGATGGTTCAACCATTCGTTTTAAAGGTATTGGCGAGCTCTTTTGAAAGATACCCATCATGAAAATTTACTCCCCTCGAGGGAGGACTTCCCCCCCAGGGGGGGGGAGGCAAGGCTCCTACATACACAATTTTTTTCCCCAGTTAACTATCTCTATTACAAAAAATATATATTCTTTTGATTTGGTTTAGTGCAGTCTATAGACGTTAAACTCTACTTACCTGCAATTTCCCCCATAGACGTAATGTATTAGAATTCTCTTGATTGTCCCTGTACACGAACCATTTGCTTGATCTTAACGAAAAGCTTACTGTACTATCCCTATATGATACATATTTAGAATACCAAGCTTGAACTTTCTGCCATAATTTGTTTTTGAGATATGCTGATAACAGACAGACACACACACAGACATACACACAGACCATTTGCTAAAAACATGATTTTCGTATTCAGGGGACCTCAAAAAGTGTAAATATAGCAAAATCTCACGTTCGAAAATTTGACCCAAAAACAATACTTTCTCTACCTTATGGGTAACAGAAAAAGGGTTCCAACTAGCTGTAACCAATTCTTTGGTGCAATTCTTTTACCATTTTATTGGTGCCATTTCAGTAGTAAATACCACTGAAATGAAGAAACTTCGCACCAGAATATTGATCGTAGCTAATTGAAACCATTTTCCTGGTGAAATATAGCATTTTATTTTGAACAATCTACTTTTTAGAATCATATACATGAAAATCTAAGCAGGTAATTGGGATCAAAATATTTTTAGCAGACCATATGATTTGTCAACATATGACTTCATTTGAAAAATTTATGCATACATTACTCCTCTTTCTTTTGTTATTGAGACTCTCTCTATCTAATAATAAATCAAACTTAGTTACACTCTCAATCAAGAAGTAACTGTTTTAAAAGCCTTCTATTTCAGTTTTATCCAAAGCAATCAGAATCTGTCTAAAATTTCCACTTATCTTAGATTTGATTTAAAAATATCTGGCAGGAAAAATCGGACTACTACAACAATTTTCAATAGATTATTTTTTCACTCTTGTCGTTTGCTACTCTGCATAACATTTCTCTAAAAGAAATATCTTTGCGACTTTTTTTTCTAATCTTAATTTGCTATAACAGCAATTATAATCATTATAACGCCATATGAGGCTCTTCACAATGTTATTTAACATATATTAAATATCAATACACATCACTTTAGCGATATATGGTAATGTACTTTTTTTTTCAACGTTATTTGTATTCAGAACATTCAGATTCAGAGAAATCTGATTCATCTTGAGATATTCCGACGTTTTTAATTTTTTCCGGCGCAATGTTAGTACCACCTTTTCTTTCACACCAACTTTTTTGAAGAGTAATTTTCTTCTTATTCAATCGTAATTACACATTGGAGAAAATAATTTCACGAAAAAGTGGTGTGATAATAAAGGCAGGTATTAACAATGCTCCTGAATATTTTTAAATGTTGGCATATCTATGCATGGTTGATGAATTTTTCATTTTTTTAAAATATTTCATTAAAAAGGAAAATAGAAAATTAAATTCATTTCTTTCAAATATAAAACAATTTCATAATGTATGTATAAAAATTATCTAATACTTTTACATGATTGGAGGAAATCGGCTAGAATCGGGCATTTAAGCACAGTTGCAGCTTTTATAATTTATTCTGGAGCACTGTTATTACCTGCCTTTTTTCATATATAAAAATGATCTTCGAAGTCATAATAGCTTATGTTTTAATTTTTTTTTCCAACTAAAACAAACATCACATTTATAAAAGAAAAAACTTTCTTCAATATTAGCACCTTTTTCGTGACCTTTTAAATTTTCACAAATTCTACACAAAAACAGTCTTCTTCAAAGGTTTCACCACAGGGGATGCAATAAATCTCTTAGATTGGATTCCTCCTGCCTTTTCTTCTTTAGATTTTTTATTCCATTTCCTACAAAAAACTTCATATGAACAAAATACCTTTCGTTCACTTCTCTAATAGTTTTTTTTTTTTTGTAGTAACTTTTTCTATAACGTCTTCCATATTCTTTCTCTTTTCCTCACACTCCAGACGTAGATATCCCATATTGTCTTGTTAAACAAAATATTTCTGAGATAATACAATTATAATCAACATATGTCCGACACATTCCGTCATATCTCTGCTTCATAAAACCTGAAAATTACGGTATCTATAATTTAAAAGACAACAAATATTGTTTTCTCAATGAGCAATAATGTAACTTACACTAAGCGACAAAAAAAAAAAAAAAAAAAAAAAGCCGCACTTGGATATTTTCCATTTTTCTTTCTGTAATCGCTAATTTTATTGTTTCAAAAGTAAATTTTTGAACAGATTTTATTACGTTGTGTTCCGCGTGCAATTTAGGATTGAGCCAAGTGTTAAAAACAAGACACAATTGTTCGGAAAATTGTAATTTTAGAAATTATTTCAAAAATGGCAAGAATAAGGCAATTAACGATACCACATAAATATTAATTTTAGAGCAAAAATCAAAAAAATATTTTAATACATGGGATGTCAAAATGATTAAATGTTAACAAAATATTGTGAGCTGGTTTTTAGCAAGATATAATATTTTTAGACTGTTTGAACTACACATTTGTCCTTAGGCAGCCACGTTACTCATCCAGTCAAGATAACCGCAAGTTAAAAAGCCAGTGCTTAAGAAATCAGTTTCTATTGCATTTAGAACATAGCAGGGATTCAGAAAAAGTGTTTAGTAACATAATTTATCTAATTACAGTGAAAAAACAATTAAACAAAACAGGTTTAATTGCCAGAAAATTTGAAAAATAATTCATTCTTAACGAAAAGAGTTAGAAAACCAAGACAATAGAGTGTTAAAAAAATTAAAAAATGATCAAATAATTATTAGGCTGAAGTTGTTCTCTCTGATGAGTGAAGTTTAACTTATTTCGAACTGACGGAAACGAGCAGATCTGATCACGAAAATGTGACTGACTTAATGAAAATCGCACCTTTAAAACAATGGCATATTCCCCGTACATTACGATACGAAAATGCATAATATTTCGGTGAGTCTTGCAAATTTTCACGTTCAAGGGATCATTTAACCCGAAATAAAATTTGGCGATTAAAAAATTGATACCTGACCGACTACTTTGGAGGTATTTCAGACTCTTCCATAATCAGCATTTCAAGATGATAATGCTCCTTGTTATATGACGCTTGTGGTACATTTATTTGATTCAAGTTGTTAAAATTACTTATCCATTCTCATGAGCATCTATAATTTTGTAAGTTATCATAACTTTTTTTACTTAAAATTAAATCCCACAAAGAATATCGCAGGATTTCTTCTTTATTAGACCTAAAAATTGTCCTAATCTCAATCCGCTCGAAAATGTTTAGTCTATAAAAGAGTGTTGAGATTAGAAATTTGTAGCCTACAACTTTGAAAGAACTAGAAAAAATATTTATGATATTTGGCACAGGGAAATTTTTGAGTTTCATGTTAAAAAAATGTAAAATACTATGCCATTGCGCATTAAAGCAGTAATTCCATATAAATGCAAAATTATCCAATTCAGAATACATATTTTTATTACATAATTGTTTAGATCTAACAAATAAATAGTTTTATTTTATATGTAAAAATTGCACTTGTTTATTTCATATAATAAATCATGATAAAGTACAAAGTAGATGTTTATTATATTACGTTTAAAAAGAAAATTTTATGTAGACTTTTATTAAATACTTCGTAGAGTGTAATAAAATGAATTATTAAATCGAAAATGTACATAGGTATCATGCTATCACTTCCGTGTTCTTGTTGCAGTCATTAGTTTTTAAATTATTACAAACCCAAAAGGTATAAGTCAATTTTTCTGCAGTGTGGCTTTTTTTTTTTTTTTTTTTTTTTGTCGCTTTGTGTATATTTACTCTTAGTCAAGCTATTTGCTTTATTAATACTTTTAGACAACCAGAATTCAACTTCCTTCATTCAAAACACGAATAATAATAATAATAATAATAATATCTTCGGAGTAACAGTAACAGTGTTGCTTGGCTAAATAAGGATTCATCTGAATTATTTTCTTTTACATAACAGGCTGATGTACACGTTAAAAAATGCTATAAACAACTTATTTATTGCTGTCCTATACTACCTGGCCTACCCCTATACGTATGAAAAATCAGTAGGGGGAAATATTCAAGTAAAGTAAAAATTAAAATAGTATTTGTAACATGCCGTTATACAAAAAAAAAAAATTCTTATTTCATTTGAAATATTTTCTATCCCCTTTAGACATGTTTTTATAGAATGTTCTTTAAAATTGCTTCAAATCAAAAAATTGTGAAAATGATTCAAATGAACAAAAAACTTTCGATTAAAAAAAAAAACATTTTGAAAGAACAAAAGAAAAAAAGTAAGAAAAAATATTCACATATTATTCAATTCATGAGAAAATTTGGAGCAGAGTTATGTTTGAAAACGTGTTTTTGCCCCCCCCCCTCCCCACTTCTTAAAAGGTAGGAAGGGGGAGAAATTTTCTCAGAATCTCTTTATACTACATGTTGGATACGCATAACCGACCCACAAATCCAAAAACGCTTTTCTGAAATAATTTGGAGCAGATGTAAACTCCTATTTGAAAACGTGTTTTTTGCCCCGCCCCCTCACCCCTGGCAGGCTATAAAGTAATTTCGCAAAATTCTTTTGTGGTGTGTGTATTGGGTATTTTATTGCACTATTTTATTCAAACGAAATCTGCAGCTGAAGCGCACAGAATTCTTCTTGAAACTTACTGTGAGCATGCTTTGTCGGAAACGACATGCAGAGACTGGTTTCGACGCTTCAGAAAAATCGATTTTTCTGAACGCTCTGGTGCACCGAAAAAGTTTGAAGACAGAGAATTAGTGAAATTATTTAATGAAGACCCATGTCAGACGCTAGTTGAACTTGCGAAATCATTGCA
Source organism: Salticus scenicus (assembly GCA_963930645.1). Taxonomy (NCBI): domain Eukaryota; kingdom Metazoa; phylum Arthropoda; class Arachnida; order Araneae; family Salticidae; genus Salticus; species Salticus scenicus. The sequence goes on along the minus strand of OZ005657.1, from coordinate 205,056,040 downwards.
AGTGGATAACACAACAGTTTCGAAACGTTTGAAAGCACTAGGAATAATCCTGAAGCAAAGACATTGGCTGCCGTACTAAAAGACAGCCAGAACTTATTCAAGGTCCTAATAATTTGTAAAAATTCTAATCAAGAATATTGGATAATTAAAACTTCGGCCATATTTTGCAGTCTGCTTGCGTCAGTTCTGTTTCAAAAATCTCACACACAGACTGAAAACAACGTTCAATATAATATCATACATATATTTATTCTAATATGTAATCTAGCTTTCACACTGATTGTAAATAAATTGTATTACTCTTCTGGTCGACATTTTGTTTTACAATAATTACATGTACATTACATTAAAATATTTTTTTCTTACTAAAGAGGGCAGCAAAATGCTATATTTGAACGTAGAACCTGAAACTACATATCATACGAAATCGATCGAATTCTATGAATCTTTCAGCTGCCTATATTAATGGGAGATCTAATAATCTAGGCTTAAATACCTTATCTTCTATAAGTTATTAATATAACTGTCAACATTCATCACAATTTCTTCCGTTTTCACAGGTGATTTCCATGCACCATTTAATACCCCTTTTAATCAGAAATCCATACATCAATACTTAGAGATATTATATTATGCCATGACTTTAATTAACATTTAATGTTAATTTTGATCAACCTCTACGTTTTTATTCTACTTTTACTATGATGCCAGGAATATACTTTACGAAGTAAAAATCTGACTTTTAGTAATGTAGAATCTATTTACAAGAATACTTAAAATATATTTCGACACATTTATGTTTGATGTAAACACACAGATTTAGATTTTATTTCTAAAGAAAAATCAATTTTTTACATTCTTCAAAAAATATAATTATAAAAAGCTTATTTATAAAAAGTTATTATGTATTATATATGTCATTTTAAAAGTTATCACTACTAATAAAAGAATTTATGCATTTCAACAATAATAAGTTTCGGTTACAAAAGTTTTATTTCTAAAGAAAAATTTAATCTTTTACATCTTTAATTTAATATTATTATAAAAAGCTTATTTACATAAAGCTATTAAGTACTATATATTTCATTTAAAATTTGTCACCACTAATAAAAGAATTTATTCATTTAGGTAAAAGTAAGTTTCTGTTATAAAAATATAAAAGTCATTATAATACTTTTTGATGTATTTTAAATAATAAATAACCAGTGGTTAATTTTATTACTGAAGAGTATTTACATTATATTTATTTACAATAGTTAAACCTGAATATCTTTTTATCTTCTCCTGAATTCTAAAAGCAAATATTTATGTGGATTTAAATTAAATCTTTCTCTAAACAATCTGGAGAATTTTGTTTAAAATTTCATATTTAGAAATCATTCATTATTTAATTATTACAGAAATAATTTCGTTTGTATTTCGAAAATATTTAGTAAATACACTCCTTCTCATATTTATAAGGACACTTTATATTTTGAAATAACTAATGTAAAAATAATTGTGAATAACATGCACTTATTATATCTAGTATTCTAAAAACCAAAACTGCTATAATTGTTTTAATATGAAGCAAAATTAATAAAAAACAACGCAAAATATTTTTTTCTCCACGTTTTTAGATGTTCATAATTATAGGGACAATCAAGATTTTTTCGTTTTATTTAACTTACTAGCGGATAAATTACAATTCACATGCGGATTCGTTAACTACTAGGCTAGATTACACTTATATAAGCCTTCAATTTTTCTTGAACGGACATTACTGATAATTCCTCGAAAAAAAGAACGTTCATGTAGTGAAGTGTGATAAATGTGTTTTTTAAGATGAAGGATAATTTCAATCCGCCGAATTTCTAATGAAATTCGAAGATCTAAAATTGCTGAAGGAAATATGATCAAACGTTGAACTGCTGGTTCGATAGGAGAGAGATCTGATGCAAAATCAGAGTTTTTTTACAGAGATCGAAGACTCATAATTCCTCTTACTGTTCTACTCGTAATGACTGCTGCTGAATTTGCTCGTAATTTTTAACGAAAGGTTGGGTCCACATTTATGCATGTTTAAAATAATTACTAATATGTTAAAATGTTTAAAAAACCTGTAATAATCAATGAGCATTTAATGGGGGAAAGAACATCTGTGTTAAAGTTGAATAAAAACAATATTAAATGGTAAAATGTTGCATTTTCGGATGATAAACACTTTATTCTTGATTAATCAAATGGTTTTAACAGTTACTGGCACGATCTGTAGATAGCGAAAGACAGAGCAGATTTTTTAAAAGGCAGATATGAATCGGGCATTTTAAAGGTGGATCTATGGTGCTCTGGGGAGTTGTTTCCAATTCAGGCAAAATGAATTTAGTATTTTTTTTTCTATTATTATGGACATCAAGAGAATATCCGCAAATTTTATACTTGGAATTCTCAGATTTTTGTTAGATTTTGGGGGGTAATAATATTTCTTTCAACAATACTTACATTTTTGATCTACTTCTAGAGCAATAGGAAATAGTTTGAAGAAAGGAACTTCTGTATTGTTGCCTTTCCCGTGGCCTAAAAATAAAAAAAACCTTAACATATCATATAACAAAAGTGCATGCAAGTAGAAAGCAATTTTAAATAGTTTTAATGCAATCAGAATATCATCTATGCTGTATGAAATGGTATTGAAACTGAATATTAAAGAATATATATATATATATATATATATATATATATATATATATATATATATATATATATATATATACATCAAAGAGAATGTCTGATTGTTTCACCCTAAAAAGTGACTCAAAAAATATTAATTTAAAGAATAATTGAAAAAATAATACTAAGATTCGAGCTGTCCTTATAATTGTGAACACCTGAAAATCCTTCTTTTGATCGTATTTAAAGTTTTTTAAGATAGAAAAACGATAAAACTTTTCAATTATCGTCTATTAATGAAATTCAAATTAATAAAAAAATATATTTGTTTAAATAATAGTGTTCAGTGTTTAGTTAATACAGGAAAACGGGTGTCCTTATAATTATGAGAAGGAGTGTATTATGTTTAGACGTACACATTTTTAAGAAATTCTTGCACAAAATTGTTTCAGAATTATACTCATTTATTTATTTATTTTATATTCAATAGAAGAAAGTACTAGATTCATAAAAAATTTTGATTTACGATTTTCGATAGATTTACACATTTTGACAGAGCGTGATTTGACCATTTTTAGAAAATGCCTCTTTGTGTGAAAAACTTTGCAGCAGCTCTATCTCAAAAACTAATGCACAGAATTTCATAAAAATATATATGTATTTATACCTTGACAAAAACTTCTTCAAAAGTTGATTAGTGACAATCAACTTTTGAAAAAAATAATCTAACAGGTAGCGTTGCCATGCCGTCTTATAATAACTTTTAATAATATCACAGTATAGAACAAAATCTCATATAAATATGCACAATGAGAAATATTTTTAAAGAATCATTGTAAAATAAAAGTTATTACTCATAATAGTAATAATCAATTAGGATTTTTTTTTCTTTTGTACATGTAGGAGCAAGCTTCCCCGTCTGGGTGGGAAGTTCCTCCCCAGATTATAAGTATTTGTCCCTATCATGCTATAGGTATCGGGAGTTTAGGTAATCGTGGTAAATTTTGGACCTCGATTTGTTTACTTTTTATACGTTTTGAGGTGTGAGGAATCCGAAAGAAACCAGTATGATGTCTGTCTGTAGGGTGTGTGTAAGTGTGCTAATTTGATAACATGTGTACATGATATCTAAAGAGCAAATGATCGTAAAAAAAAAAAAAAAAAAAAAAAAAAAAAAATCAAACCAGTTTTAAAATATCCTTTATGATACTGGAAAAAGCCCTACTGCTTTGCAACTTTCTGATTTAAAAACTTCGTAAGTTATTCGAAATTTACCATTTTTTTAACAGGGTAGAATAAGGCAAATCTTTGCTTAAACGTGCAATTAAAAGGTATATTTTTACTGTAAAGATGACAGACCATCTTTAAATTATGAGTTATAATACTGGCATAACCATCATTAACTATGAAAATTCAACTTTGAAAACTTCATAAGTTATTTGAAATTTACGAATTTCTTAACGTCCACTTTAAGAGATATTTTAATCGTAAAGATGTCAAATCACTTTTAAAATATCAGTTATGATGTTGACATTAAAATCCTTTACTATAAATATCATAATTAAAAAATTCGTAAGTTATTAGAATTTACAATTTACTTAACAAGACAAAATAGGGGGAAATTTCGCTTAAATGTCCATTTTTAGGAATATTTCCATCGTAAAGGTGTCAGACTAATTTTAAAATATTATATGATACTGGTTTGAACGTTTTTTGGCTACGAATATTCAGATTTAAGAAATTTGTAAGTTATTCAAAATTTAAAATTTTCTTAACATAGCAGAATTGGCCAATATTTCACATAAACTTGCATAATGGTGATCATTGCATTGAATATAGTATGCAATAGCATGAAAACAATAATACAAAACTGACCCCAATAAAATAAATTAACAAATTAGGATGAGGTAAATGTGACAAACTGTAAGGATGGTAGCCTATTAAACTGGAAATTCTGTCACTGTGTCGAACGATCTGTTAAAATCATTTAACATGAATATAGTCTACCTTGTAGTAGAAATTTATGATAACAAATAAATGTTGGGGAACTCAGTTGAGACCACTTATGCCAACTGGCTTTTCAAAAGAACTCCTCAATACTTTTAACAGAAATGGTTGAATGATAGATCTGTAATAATTTAAAACAAAGTTATAGATTTTTTTTTTTTTTTTTTTTTTTTTTTTTACAAAAATAATTTAAATAAAAGAGGGGGGGGGGCATTTCCTCCAGTGCGGTACGTAGGGCATAAAAGCGACACTTTTATTTATTTATTTTATTTTATTTTTCACATTCAGCGTTATATTTCTCATGAATAAAAAATCGCTTGCATTCATTATGGTTATTAACATAATAAATGATTTGTACTGCGTAAATCTGTATAGGAAAATACATAAGAAAGTTCTGTAGTGGCATTCTTCTTCAACATTCTACTTTAGATAGTATAGACATGCTATGAATGTCCGAGCTCTGAGCTATTAATGCTCTGAATGTCCGAGAGCATTTAATGAAATTTCAATAAAAAATGTTTAATGATGATTAAAATTTTAATTTGAATAAAAAATGTTTTCATCAAATACACTTTCTCCCAACAGTCTCATAAACTAGGTAATTAAGGAAAAAATCATAATTTCAAGTAGTTATCTGTATGATATTCAGTTTATTTTTCTTTATATCCATTTAATTTTCTCTTATACAAATAGATATATTTCCTTTTTCATACTATCTTAATTATGTTTTGAAATTTTAAAATTAAAAAAATATTTTAATAATAAAAATGCAAGCCCATATCTCTCAAATTTTCTTTTAATAATCCTTTGTCTTTCACGTCTGCTTTTGCAAATATAATCAAGATATCCAATAAATATTTTCAGTAAAATATTTTTTGAACTGCGATTTAAATAATGACTAGATTTGAGAAAAGTTCTGGAAATTATTGATCCTGATGAAATCTTCAATATCATTTCCAAAATCAGCCTTCTTCATTCATTTCTGGATTTTTAATTTATTTTACTGATGACAATGAAATTTAACTTCTCAGAATTATTTTACAAAGAATTTAAATCGGATAATAGAATTAAAGAATCGGAATAATTTTAAGACTTTATTAACAATAACTGACTTTCTCCAGGAATAAGCGAAAATAATAAATCTAAGAATTCTTTTCTTATGAATAAAAAAATTAATTTTATTAAAATATAAAGAGTATACCACATTATATTTATCAAAATTATACATATTTTTCCAGTAAACTATATATTAATAAACATCATTTTTAAATGGTAAAAAACTATTGTAATTAAAATGCATAGGAAACTCTCTCAAGAAAAAATTTTTCAATGGCTTGAAAAAGATGCAAATATTAAATTTATATTGCATTTAATAATTAGCTGTCAAGTTTTTAGCTGCTGAGTTAAAAGAGAAAAGCACACAAATTTTGTCGGGGGATTTTTTAATGCTCTATTTTTTAAGGGGGCCTGACACCTTTGACTTGGCACTATTGAAGGTTTCATATAAAAGCTTATATTTCAATTATTTATAAATTGAACTATATTAGGTTTTGTTCGACAAAATATATATACAGGCAACAATTCTGATGATTTTTAATACATTTTTTACAGATTTGAAATCTTTAAATTGCGTTTACTCAGTTTTCATTTTTTCATGAATTCATGATCTTCAAAATGCTTAAACTTCTGCAGATATTTAAGAAAATACTTAATATTTTTTTTTTTTTTTTTTTTTTTAGGATATTTAAAAAAACTCACTTAAAAGAATTAGAAAGGGATTTTGAAATAAATTAAATAGCTTTTTCTGAAAAAAAATTAAAAAGTACATGCCCATGTAAAAATTTACAGAGAAGAAAAAAAAACATAATTTTTGTTATATTTTTATTTTTAATATTTTTTCTCTTAAAGATATTGCAATATCAATTCCTAGTAGCCTGCAAAACATATTTGAATAAATTTTGAAATTCCTCTTAAATAGATTTTCATCGAACATAACTAAGAAACCATCCCAGTTAAATCAGTGTTCGAATAAGAATAACTGCATTGAAATCCGTCTATTAGTTTGTCATCTACAATGCCACAGAGAGACAAGTCACTAATATATAACAAGAGAAAAAATAATAATAATAATTTAAACAACTTTAATATCTCAACGTAAATTCTTGAAAAAAAAAATCGCTAGAAACTTTCTTTCAAAAATCATATAAAATAACATATTAATTTTTGACATAACATATTAATTTTTGAACAAGAATGCTTATACATACTCCTGACACATTAAATAATATAATGCTGATTTTTTTTTTTACATAGTCAGCTGATTTTTTTTTTTTTTTTTTTTTACATGGAAAGTATGATTTACATTTTAGGCAATAGGAAATTCCTTTTTTTTTCTTCTGTTTGTGTGTGTGTGCAGTGGCCAATTTTGCAATTCCTTAAACTGAATCCTGTTCGAAAATCCTGTATTTAAGGAACCAAAGCCACGATCAAGGGTTTTTTTTTAACGCATTGTGTATAAAAATCAAAAATACTGAATAATACTCCCAGATATTCCAAGAATGAGAAAAATTTCACAAACAAATAGTAAACCATAAATTAACAATAAATTTACCTATATTTTTAGACTCAGTTAATTCACCAAATGTTATCTGAATGTCATCACATCCATCATCATCTAATGCAGTATTACTGCCAAACTGAACGACACAAGATATTTCAAGCATCAAAGGAATGTTTTGTTAACATCTGGGATGTTTGGAATAATGCATTACACAGAAAGTAATTTAAACATACAGATTTTTCAGAAGAACATCATGGAAAGCAGATGGTTAAAAAGAACTTCATATTTTTCTTGTGCAGGGTTGTCATGATATATTTTTTTCTTTTTGGAGGCCCCTGCAGCTAAAGTTAATGAACAGAATGAAAACAATTTTTATATACATATTGTGGAAGTCATGGGGAGATAATTTCCGTAAAGGAATAAATTTGTTTCAAAAATCGACGATAAAGGAGATTTTTGCGCTGCTGTTACGTATGCATTATTAAATTAAAAAAATCGAAGTAGATTATGCAACTTTCATAGTGAATAGGTTATTTGGCTCTATTGGAAACGAAAAAAATCAATATATGTAATTAATGCACGGAAAATATATTATGTAAAGTTTCATTAATGTTCTATTAAAAATGCAAAACATTGTTTTGAGAATATCACTCCAGATATCTTATTACCTGCACAACTACTGATGACAAACATCGGAAAATGCTACAAAATTTTTCATTTCTGAATTTCAGAAAAACCAGTGCTTTGGCACGAAACTTTTTATGCAAGAAGGAGCATTACCACATATTATTCGTCCAGTGCAAATCCGTTTACAGCTGTACTTTAGTAATAAGAAAGTTATCAGTCAGTGTTTTCCAACTAAATGGCTACCTGATTTACCGGACATTGGCCCATGTGACTTTCTACTGCTGAGGTACCTTAAATCCGTCGTGTATGCTGGTTGCATTTCAAAACCTAAGTTCCTCGAAATGGAACAAACATAAGCCGGACTGTTATAAATATCCAAGGTGAAATTTTACGGACAGTAATACAGAACGTTATTGACTGGATTCAACATCTTGTACACAGGAAAGTCAAAAAATTGAAAATATTGCACTTGGTTCTCTAGAGATCAATTTTGATTAATAAATGAATATTGTCCGTGAATTTAATACCATATGCCATTCATTTCCGCTTGTTCGAACATTAATGACGTAATCCATCATTTTCCGTGTATCCATTGCAAATATTGACTTTTTTCATTTCTAACATCTTCAAAATCACGAAGGCACTATGAAAATTGCATAATTTACCTCGATAGTACAAATTTCATACTGTGTGCGTGAGAGCAACACAAAAATCTCTCCTATCGGTGACATTTAGTATTAATATTTTTCTTTATATAAATCATCTCCCCATTTATTCGATAGTATGTATATGAAATTTGGCTTAACTCCTATTATTAGTTTTTATTGCTTATGTCTCAAAACAGGGAAAATTATTTTATTGCCACGCTATATGTCGGACGGGTGATAGATGGGTCTATTAAATCTTTATACTAAATTCAGCATCTCTCGTTAAAAACTGGAATATTGCACAACACTGTAAAAAAACCGTAGGAAATTAGTTGTTGTGTCCAAATATTGTATATTTAAATGCATTGAATATGTGAAACGGCATCAATATTTCGATTGTCTTTTCAAGCAATTGCAGAGTATAAAATTATGTTCTTTACTGTATTAGAGATAGAAAAGAGGTATTTTGAATAAAAAAGAGTGTAAATACGGATAATTATTGTAGTTTAAGCACAAAAAGCAGAGTGTCGGGGGAAAAAAAATCTTTTGATATCGATATTATCTATTGAAAAATCTACCTTATTATTCCTGTAATTTCATTAGTATTCCTCTTTTTATGGAAGACATTTAGAGTCTGAATTTCAATCACCCATTATGATGGGAGAAGTTAGTCAGAGTAATCAAAGCAATAATATACTGCACGCAAAATAAAGGCAAAACTGTATCTGTACGGTCATTGAAAATAAAGCATTATCAGAAAACGCTTTTCTGATAAAGCAACGCGATGCTCTACGCTCGATAAGCTTAGAGATATCAGAATCGGTACGATTATGACCATGTATGTGTGTATAGTTTAACTGAAATAAAAGTTCTGTCTTCATAAAACCGCAGTGCAAAAAGAAATGAGATATTTTTCAAAAAATTAATTCTTTAGGTTATGAATATTCTGTTGAATATCTGTATGGCTATTCTACTGTATACTATATAGTTATTCTACTATATTTTATTCTATTGAAGAGAGAGGTTGTAGTTTACCAGCTACTATGCGTGAACTATCATATGCTATATAAAGAATAACGCTAATAGTTTAGTATGGTTGAAATTCATTATTATTTTTTGTTTTGTTTTCTGTACACAATAAAAATTCCTTTCATTGTTTTCTTTAAAAACTGCTTTTTTTAATAATGAAATTGTATTATATTTTGTTTTCCTATACTGCTAAATCTAGTGTCATATTTTTCGTACAAAGTGCAAATTGTAAATACAAAAAAAAAAAAAAAATTCAAATTAAACAATTTTATCTAACAAATACAAAATTTATATGAAAGGCTTTCAAATACTACGCCTTATTATTTAATAACTTATTACAGTAAACCGCCTATTAAACACCTAGAACAACCGTTAGCTAAACAAAAGAAAAGATCTAATTATAAACCAAATTTCTGCCCTTTAATAATGAGTGAAGAACGTAGATTAATAGATAGAATATACTTCTTGAAGCATGTTAGAAATTTATATTTTATAGTTTACCAGAAAGCTTTTAAATGGTGGTATGGGATAATAAATTACTATACAATCAAGATCAAAGTACACTAATTTTAATGTTCAGAGCAAATTTCTTCATTGGATTAAATGTAATGGGTAAACACCTTTCTGTGTTTTAAAATTAAACTTTAAATAGATTTCAAATGTTATGAAACTACAAGTTTTAAAATTGTTTTAGGTAATAAAATAATTATAGGTGTCATAAAATTTCTGCTGTATTAAATAGTTGAGAAATTTCAATTGAGATATTTGTTTTGCATCAAATCTAAATAAAAAGTAACTAATTTTCTACGAAACTTAGCTATCTAATAATTTATTTTTATTTTTCTTAAGTATCTAACACTGTAACTTAATATTTATGATATATATATATATATATTTTTTTTTTTTTTTTTTTTTTTTTCATTGAGTAATTTAAATATTCGCAAAAACTTCCAATTTGAATACTAAACTTTTTATAATATTGTTCTGAAATATCAAACCTTCCCACCTTTTTTATTTTTATAAACATGCATAATTCAATAACTGAACTGAGTATAACATATTAAAGTACATATGTTGCTGATGTTTCATTAATATTTATAAAATAATTATACAATATTTGAACTCAATAAATGCTTTAAATAGCTTTTATTTTCGTGAAAATTTCTAATATTGTATCATATTGTGTTTTGACCTCTTTTTTTATTTTTATTTTTATTATATATATATATAAATGTCATCATCAATATTTAATGCATAAACATTTTGTCTTTGAAAACTTTTTTGATAAAGAAGAAAAAATCGTGTCTGTCACATGTAAATTTGAATGAAACAACCTGTTATTCTCAAAAAATTATTTTGCATAATGATAGGTTTATTTTCTTATTTTACATCGCATGTGTTGTACAGAAAAATGATTTATTTTTTTCTTTTACAATCAATCTAAATAAACATTAAATCCCTTTATTCCTTAACACGCAAGCATTTAATAGCTTTATTTTTTTCCTTTCAGTGTGCCGCCCTCCAAGCTGTTACACAAATTTCCGATATTTTAGAAGAACAAGCTGTTAGAAAGATGGTTTTACCAAGGACGAAGCAAGTTTTTGACAATAACTCCGGTGTAAAGGTAAAAAGGCTAAATTTCCATTATTTGAAAGGGAAATAGTTAAGAATAAATTTATTACTAAGACATAACTGATTTTGTTTATATAATTTCGATAATAAAATCCTAAACGCTATATTATAAATAAACTCATAAAACTAAAATTTCACTTCTTAATTCATTTAAGAGAAAAAATATATATGTATATTATAAATATGGATACTACAAGGATAATTTAAAAATATATATATATTTTCCTAAACATTTTCAAAAAAAGAAAAAAGGAGGGGACATTTAAATTTGTTTTAGAAAAATATAGAGAGAGAACATTTAAAAAACATACAAACAATTACGTATTTTATTTTATCTAGAAGGATTTTTATTTTTTTTTTTTTTTCATTAAGAATTACATTATATTAAGTTAGTATTTATTGATTTTTCTTTTTTAAATAGTCAACTATAAGTTTATTATTAAGGCGCAATTGATTTTGTTAATATAATTTCGGGGATAAAATACTAAAAGCTTAATGGTGAGCTTAAAACTAAAATTTCACTTCTTAATTAGTTTAAGAGAACAGAAATAGTTTTTAAATAAATATAGAAACTACATGGTTATTTTTAATGTATAGAGAGAACATTTAAAAAAAAAAAAAAAAAAAAAAAAAAACATACAAAAAATTTACGATTTTTTTTTTTTTTTTTTTTTTTTAAATGTTCTCTCTATACATTAAAAATAACCATGTAGTTTCTATATTTATTTAAAAACTATTTCTGTTCTCTTAAACTAATTAAGAAGTGAAATTTTAGTTTTAAGCTCACCATTAAGCTTTTAGTATTTTATCCCCGAAATTATATTAACAAAATCAATTGCGCCTTAATAATAAACTTATAGTTGACTATTTAAAAAAGAAAAATCAAGAATTACATTAATTTAATATCTGCTGATTTTTCTTTTTTAAATAACTTACTGTAATTTTTTAATATATATTTAAATAAAATATTATAACGGGAATATTTGTTTCTCATTTAAAATTCAAACAGTATACAAATAGAGATTTTTTGCCTAAAATATTTACCCGAAGTCTGAGAAAAATGCAATACGTCTACGTCGTTTTCTAACTTAGAATGCAATCCTACATTGTTCTTAACCCTTTATTATAATTTTTTTTTCCTGAATATTATCGATTTTTTTATCCCACTTTTTAGTTAAAAATCATTTATTCTCCTACTATTCTTTTAGAAGTTTATTTTTATTATTTTTAAAATAAACATGTTTTATATAAACTCTTACAATTAATTTCTTGGAAAATTGAATAGAAATTTATTGGAAATGTTAATCAAAAACTTTTCTCAGTTTTATGAAAATCTGATAGAATTAAACTCAAGTTGGTTATTTTATGTAATATTGAAATAAGCATGCTTATACAGTAGAAGAAAAAACAAAGAGGAAATCGGGTTTTGTTTTTAATTCCGATTATATTAAGAAAAAATTAAACATTTAAATTTTAGGCAGAATCTTTAAAATTAATAGACTTGAATTGTAAAAAATTATTAATATATTAAATTTTCAATTAACTTTTACATACTTAATTCAATAGCAACACTATAATTTTATATTATATTACAATTCAATGAGCAAATAAATGTGACCCTATAATGTTTCATTATTTTTCAATGAAAATAGATAAGAAAATATATATTGTTGAGAAAATTATCCAATTTTTGTTTTTATTTATATATTTAAAAAATAATAATTAAGAAACGGGTACAATAATAGCTTTGAATAATTTTTGTTTCTTCTAAACTTTGTAAAAAGCAAATGTGCATTTCATACATATTTCAAAGTAAACGTTTAAAAAAATAGTAATTACTAACTAATAACAAAATTGTCATACATCCGTAAATTCGTAAAAAGATAAGTATATTTACATAAGGAAAATATGCATATTTCGCTATTCTTTCTCTTTAAAAAAAATTACATAAAAATATATAAACTGTCACTTTAATTTTTAGTGTTTATATATAAGCAAACAGATAAAAGTAGCAGCTAAAAGAATTTTTTCTATTCACTTAAAGATAAAAAGATAAAAATCTATTTCCTCTACTCAATATTAGATAAAGTGCGGCTTCATAAGAATTTTTATTCAAAATTTCGCAAGTAGGGACACAATTTTTATTTTTTTATTTTTTAAGGTGAGAAGGGAAATAAATTCTATTTTTTAACAATTTATGAAAAACAAAAAACAACACTTAACAGTTTTCTTCTTACTTTTTCTAATAACCCAAGTAGGGACGTTTAATTAATAGTTTTTAAACGTCTTTTACGTACCATTCGCTTTTTTTTTTTTCCCATGAATGTTTCGTTATCTCAAACGGAATTTTAATTCGGTACTTTTGTATTACTTAAGTGACTTATAAATGAAAAACATAATCTTTATTTTTGTAGAGCAAAATTTTTAAGTCCATTTTTAAATGTTCGTTATGGATATTTTTCTTTTAAAGATAAACTTTTATTTTTATTTTCTCAATGATATTTGTCGTTTCAGAATGTTTCTAAATTATAAAGAATTCATTTACAGTTTAACTCTTCATTCAAAAGAATAAAATATTTAATGCTCAAAATATGTATTTTATTTTCTTCAAAATAAAACCACTGTCATCAAAAATACCTGTTTTCTATTAAAAATTATTTTAAATTGTCAAAACTTTTGAAAGTATTATTTTATTTATTTTTTAATTTATTTAATATTTTTTCTACCTATTTAATTTTTTTTAATTAAATTTATTTTTATTTATTTAATTATTTATTTGTTATATAATAGTTGCATAAGTTATTTAAATTATATAACAGTACATAATTCACAATGATATTAAAATAGAAAGTTTCATAGGATTTTCTTTTCAGAATAACAGATAAAGAAAGACTGAAAATGAAAACTTGAAACACGATGAATAAAATACACTATTGGCCATTAAAATTGCTACACCAAGAAGGAATAATAATAACGGAATGAAATTTGTAGGACGCATACATTATAGTAGGAAGAACAATTGATTAAAATTTCAGGAAATTTGGAGTAATATGTACTGAGAAAACTGTACATAAAGCAGCGACCTCTGTGGGCAATAACAGCACATATCTACCTAGGCATTGAATCGAACAGCAATTGGATGACATGTGCGGGTAGAGCACTTCATGAAGTTTTAACACGATGCCACAATTCATCGATCGAAGTTACTGGTGAGTGGTGAGGGGCCAGTCGCTTTTCAACGATTAAACAGTCATTTTCATTGGTGCGAGATCAGGAGAACGCGCTGGCCAGAGCAACAGTCAAACACATTCGACATCAATGAAGGTCCAGACAATATGTACAACTTGCGGTCGTGCATTATCCTGCTTAAATGTTGCGCTTCGGAGGCCTTGAACATAGGGCAGAGCTATGGGCCTTAACGCGTCAGAAATGTAATGGCTGGTATTCAGAGTGGCGGGAATGAAAACAAGAGGTGACCGGGACGTGTATCCAATGGCACAACATACCATCAATCTAGGTGGTGACTCAGTATGCGGCTACAAATATTATGATTACCCACAAAACTGCATGACTGATATGGGCGCTATTAATGTGTTATCAACGATGAACCTGGACGCAGGAATGGCGTGAAGTCACTTATCAGACAAATCACAATTCTGTTTACAGCATCAAGATTGCCTTATCCGTATTTAACGGCATTATGAATAATGCACATTGCCAGGTAGGATTCGACATCATCATACTGTCCATCATTTGCAATGATGTTATGGGTTCCCATTGGATACACGTCTCTATTACATCATGTTCGTAATCCTGGCACTCTGAACAGCGGCCACTAAATTTCTGATGAGTTAAGGCCCGTCCCGCTGCCCTGTATTCGAGGCCTCCGTAGCGCAAAATATAAGCAAGATAATGCACGACCGCAAGTTTTTTGTATTGTCCGGACCTTCTTTGATACAGAATGTGTTCGAGTGTTGCTCTGGCCAGCGCGTTCTCCTGATCTCGCACCAATGAAAATGACTGTTTAATCGTTGAAAAGCGACTGGTCCCCCACCACTCACCATTAACTTCGATCGATGAAGTGTGGCATCGTGTTGAAGCTTCATGAAGTTCTCTACCCGTACATGTCGTCCAATCGCTATTCGATTCAATGCCTAGGCAGATATGTGCTGTTATTGCTCACAGAGGTCGCTGCTTTATGTACTGTTTTCTCAGTACATATTACTCCAAATTCCCTGAAGTTGTAATCAATTGTTCTTCTTACTATAATGTATGTGTCCAACAAATTTCATTCCGTTATTATTATTCCTTCTTGGTGTAGCAATTTTAATGTCCAGTAGTATACATACAATAACTGCTTTAAATTTTACTATAAGAATAAACGATTGTCTTAGTTTTTAGTGAATTTTCAGGCCACTAAAAAAATTGATTTTTTAACTATCTATCTTGCAATATTCTCTAAATTATTATCTTAAAAAATCAAAATGCATACATAATATATATATATATATATATATATATACACACATATATACATTAAGATGTCTGGAAAATATTAAGAAAATAATTAAGATGTCTGGAAAAGGTGTCTAACTACAAAAATCAAGTGAAAATGCTTCTCACACAAATAAAGTTTTTAAAGTCATTTACAACATAAAGAGGACAAGTTTTAGACCAAGCTTTAATATTTTTTAATATGAATTAATTTAAAGAAAACAGTTTCTTTAATCAAGATGTCTCACCTTTTACTTTTATTTTAATGTATAGCTTTTATTTCAAATGTTTTTTTTATAAACTTTCGCTTTAAAATGCCTGTACGTATGTGAACTTTGTTTTACTCACGCTTTAAATTCATAAAAAAACTTTTGAAAGAATGCATTTTATATCTTAAAATAGTTAAAACTATATTTTAAAATATTACACTTCTTTGTATTATAGACATGATATTAAACGATTTATCAAGAATACTAAATACAAATAATTAATAGATAACAGACTTTCTTCAAAACTAAAAGGAATTACTGCACGAAAAACACAGATATGCTGTTATAGCAAAACAAATAAGTAAATAAACGCAAATACTGAAAAAACAAAATAATAATAAACTGGAATAAAATTTAAGATAATCTCTTCGTATACCAACTTTTTAACATTAGAGGTATTGAAAAAAGGGAAAGGAAAATAACTAAATAAAATAAAACTATTAATTGTAAAGAAATAATCATTATAATTTAAAAAATAATAATAATAAACATTCTTTATGACTTGAACATAACCATGATAATAAAACATAGCCATATATTTAAACTTTTATTTGCAAAAATTATTAATTCTTAACTCTTTTCTCCCTCTCTCTCTCTCTCCTTTTTTTTTTTTTTTTTTGGCTAAAATTACCTTTTTAAACACATAGTTATTTTATGCGATATTGATTTTTTTTCAGGCGCCCATTTTAAACACATTTCCTGAAAAAAAATAATAATAATAATATTAAGTACTATTTTGGGGCAAAATCACATCGAGAAAACATTATAAATTTAAAAAAAAAAATTACATTCTCGATCTATATACAACAAGTATACTTTTCAAAAATACGAACAAAATGAAAATATGATACATTGTTTTACAAAAGGTACCAGACTAATTTTTTCAACTATTTTTTTTTTTTTTCTGATATTACACTAAAGACCTAGATTTTGGAAAACAGCTCACTATTGTTGTCCTTTAAAAAATAATAATAATAATAATAATAATAATAATAATAAAATGTGTATAATATGATAACCCTGAGTAACACTTACGGCATATACGGAAATGGCACACTTCTTTTTTGCAGAAAGTTGAAATAACTTTTCCAATGTATTACTCAAAACAGAATTTTTTTTAATCAACTATATAAAAAAATATCAAAATTATGAAACAGGCGTATTATAATACAAGTAAAACGGAAGAAAACGTAATCACACATTCAGGATAAAAATGCCGGGAAAGTTAAAATTTATTTTTTCAAAATCCTCATCAAAACGGAACTTTTTAAATCAACTGAATAAAAAATATGTAGAACAATAAACTAGACGAATAATACCATAAATACAGGAGAAAACACAATCGCGCATGCACAAAAAAAAAAGAAAAGAAAAGACGCTGAAGTATAGTTTCAAACCTAAAGTAAATGGTTATTCTAGCTATTCAGGGACCGAATTTAGCGAAGTAATTCAAATTTATAAAATACTGCAGTTATAAATCAAATGTTTCAAAAAGTATAAAATAAAGAAATTGAAAAAATCTTTTTTTTTTTTTTTTTTTTTTTTTTTTTACATACGTAAAACAAAAAAATAAATAAATAAAGGAAAAAGAAAAGAAAAGTATTAGATTCGAGAACATTTTCGACTTCTGGATCCCCGATGGATTTACACCTTTTAAGATGCAATTGATACGATTTTATCATTTAAAGAAAATGTCTGTTTCTGGATCTATGAGCCTCTTTGTGTGTCTGTTACCAAACTTTTCGACGCTATATCTCACGAAACAATGGACGGATGGATGGTTGGATGGTTAGGTTTTACGTCGCACGAGTGCTGCGCAGATGGGCAATTGGCGACGGACACACCCCTAGAGGGGGTCCGGAGACATGCCATCGCAATTTTGATCCTCCGCGGAAGGGATGGCTCTCCCGCTTGGGTGACCCCCAGAGGTATAATTTTTTATGGGAACATGGAGGACATTGCGGCCACGACATATTTTACGTGCACCAGCCACCATTAATGCACACGACGGTCTTTGGCCGGCTCGAGTACCGAACCCGCAATCTTACAATTACGAGGCCGGCGCTCTACCGACTGGGCTACCGCGGCCCAACAATGGACGGAATTCAATTACCTTTATATTTGTTTGTAGTTTGGTAGGAATTAGCGTAGATTATGTTTTGACTATTTCGTTTAACGGGTGGCGCTGATACATCGCATTTACCCTCGTTCACAAAAAGCTATATCTCATCTTCTGTAGAGTATAAGAGCACAAAAATTTATCATTAAAGACTATGCTGAATATTGTTAGGTGCATTTTAGCTAACAGACGGCATCGCTATTCTACAGATTTCTCCGTTTACGGGAGGGCTACACTTCAGCTTTTATGATATATGAATGTATCAAACTTTATCTGTGAAACGGATATTCCAAAATATTATATGTATTAAATTTGGGTGTATATAAGTTCATGGTGAGCGCTACTTTAGATTACTTTCTGAGTTATTTCAGATGACTATATCTCAGAGACTGTTGATTCAATTTTTCTGAAAATGTATGTTTTCATTAATGCTTTTAAAATTAAAAAAAAAAAAAAAAAAAAAAATTGAAATAACTTAAATTATAATGGTGGTAAAAGATTAAAAAAAATAATAATAATAATTTCTGAATGAGTATGGCATGAAACTTTATGACAAGTTCCAGGGTATAAGTAAAAAAAGAACTATCCAAAAATAACAGCTGATATTACTGTTCTTTGCAGTTAATATCACCAGACTTCAAGGGCTCCCATCAGCAGACAATAAAGATTAGGATAAGAAAATAGATTTTTTATTATTTGATTATTGCGCTCCATTACAGTAAGATTTACAATGTAAGCATTAAGTTATCTCTTTAATCATTTTTTTTTTTTTTTTTTTTTTTTTTTCATTTTGTCAAGGACACATAAATTCGAATAAACCAAGTTCGCTCATGCCCTTATTGATGCTATCGAAATAGAAATACTTTTAATATCCACACACGTGCTTAAATTTGTGTTTGTCAATTAACCACTTAACTGCCCCGGGCGAATACAATATTCGTCTTTCCAAAGTACGATTCTTTATATTGATAATAAAAACTTCAATCTGTAAGAACACTTTCAGTTACAGTCGGTAACAAATGTCTTCGAACACTAGCAAAAATTGCTATATAGAAAAAGTTCACTTAATACAGTTTTGTTAAATAAATCCTTGTCGAATCTTGATCTTAGTCAGTCTAAAAACAGGATTCAACAAGAATTTATTTAACAAAACTTTATTAAGTGTACTTTTTTTACTCAGGAATTTTTGCTAGTATTCGGAGAGTTTTGTTAGCGACTGTACTGCTACCAGTGAAACTACTGACACGATTTGACAATGCCATAAAATAACCTTGGAAGTGATCTTTACAGTGCTTTCGAAAGATTTACTCATTTTAGAGTTGAGAGAGAACGGTGACATTGGGAAGCGAATTTCTTAAATTTTCGCCGACAGGTAAGGGGTTAAGGCATTCTCCACCGTCGCGTGTTCAATAATTAGAGATCGCACATCCCACACTTGATATCATAAGTTTTATACGATGCTTTATACAATGCTTTTTGAACATTCACATTATCTATAATAATTTCAGAACGATAAACATTTTTTTTTTTCGATAATCTTTTTTCACACCCTGTATATATTATAAGCGTGTATGTAATTCATTTGAAAAAAAAAATCAAAGCTGGAGAGAAATGGTTTATTATTATTATTATTATTATACATTACTTTATATGTTTATTACTTTCATCTCTATTCAATAAAATAAAGTATTGGATTTATAAAAATTCTCGACTTCGGGTTTCGATAGATTTACACGTTCTGAGAGGTTCAGAACACGATTTCGCCATTTTTAGAACATATCTGTCTGTGTGTGTGTGACAAAGTTTTGTGGCGTCTGTATCGCAGACTCTACGGCACAGAAATGCATATAAATTTATGTCTAGATGTACCTTGACCCAAATTGATGCCTATCAACTTTTGGTGCCAATTCCTCAACAGGTGACGCTGCTATACACCGTTTTCCGCAATTTAAAACAAGGCTACATCTCAGGCTCTATTGTGTATAACTGAACAAAACTTGATACGTGAGAACGCCATTATGAGATATTACTCTGATTCAATTTGGATTCATCGGTCGATAAGTGGCGCTGCTATTCTGCAATTGTTTTTGAGAACAGAAATGCTATATCTCAACTTCTATGGCATTTAACTGTATAAAACTTAATATGTCAGATAACTATTAAGAAAACACATTTTTTAAGATGTCATTTATAGAATATAAAACTGTCTTTCTTTGGATATTTAGTGCTAGTTTTCTATAAGGTGAAAATTGACTACATTCATCATGGTAGATAATTTTAATAAATAGCAGCTTAATAAATCATTTGTACTGAGTGAACTTGTATAAGAAAATGTAGAATAAAGTCTGGTGGTAGCCACAACATACTAGTTTTTTGTAGTTCTCAGAGATAAAAAAAAAAAAAAAATGTCTTGTATTATACACTCACACACACACACACACACACACATATATATATATATATATATAATATTTCATGAGAATATTGAAAAGAATGAGAACGAAAAATAAACAGATGAATAATTCCCTGCAAAACCCCACAAAGGCCGATTTGGTAGCTAATTAACTTGAATAGTTTTAATAATTTTAATTTATTTGAAAAATAATAATATTACTTACCTAAATTTAATATTTTAAAAATAACAAAACATGTTGAAAACGTATAAAAGAAGGATCTTTTAATGTATTGTAGTAAAAAAGAATGAAATTTTAATGGATTATATTAAAAAGGTTACAAATCGAGTTTACTTTAGCAAAATGAAACAGAAAAGATGAGAATAGCTAAATTTTTGGACCAAATCCCAAATAATGGATTGAATAATAAATAAAACATCTCAAAATATTGTAGGACGTCTTTAGGAGTTACCCCAATCAACAATGAGCAAAGAAATGCAGGGTTTTTGTTATATATATATTTTTTTTTTTCTTTAAAGGTCTATTGTTTGCGGTTTTCAATAAAGAAACAAAACATTTATCCAGACACATTCTTTCGATATAAGTCCTTACCTTTCATTATTTTATAAACTATTAATACATTTTAAAAAAAAACCTCTATTGCATTGATAATGTAAATTTTTTGAAAATATTGTATGCATTAAATGCAAATATATTTCTTATACCGTAGAAACCTCGTTATTCCGAGCCCCGATAGTCTGGAAATCCAGATGATCCGAACAGAAATTTGCACAATTTTTAAATTACAAATTTGCTGAAATAGTTAAATAACAAAGACAAAATCAGGTACAGTTTTAAATAATGCAGTACCACCTTACATACAGATTTTCCTTCGCCGTTGAGTATCTATAGATTCAAAGAACCGCTCATAGCAAATGCGCATAACATACAACATCATTTAGTACTGTACTGCACTGTATTGTCATTTGCGTAACACGTAAATATGGGTATACAGTACTGTATAATGTAACTTAATATTGAACTGGTAATAATTTAGGATTTTCTGCCTTATTTAGGTTTGTAAAGATTCAACAGTGAGTTACCCCTGGTTATCCGAATTTTTATTAATTTGCGATCTGGTCTCGGCCCCAATTAGCTCGAAATAGCGAAGTTCTAGTACGCTTTTAGTATTGTAGGATTAAAATATACTCAAAAACTAAAACGCTTTATATTTATAAATCACAGTAACGATAACATCAAAACTTTTCGTTCTGAAAAACAAATATGTGCAAAAAATATTAATTTTTTAACAAACTTTTTTTAACCTTTCTTAAACAAAAAAAGTCAATGTTATACTCATCTATTTGTACAAAAATATGATTGAGATATATGGACTTCTTAAATATGTGAGGATAGGCGGCGGCGCGGCGTATAGTTATATCTCGTGCGCCTTCCTCATAACTCTCCATACCTGCTGAATGATAAATGAATGGAACATAGAAGCAGTTTTAAAATATAATAGAAAACTTTAGTTGAAGCTCTTGATTGACGGGAGAAATGGGACTACTCTCCTACTCGACTCATAAAACAAATAACTTATACTCTTCACTTAAGTAGAAACGATAAACAATCTAAAGAACTTACTGATTATTAATAGTCGCTGGTCGATATTTTTGCTTAACTAAAAATAAAAATTTATTTCATATTACCCATTATTTAGATACGACGTAGCACGCGTCAAACTTGCTTATCCTTCACGATACTGTACTTTAGATACTTACACTTGAATAACTTTCACAAACAGACAAACCCTCAAACCTCCGTCGAACTATGCTGCTCACAATCCAAAAATAAAACTGAACTAAATAGCACTAAAGCTTCATATTCCCGAACACAGTTCTGACATTCTTTTAAAACTTTAAATTATTTGCATCTTATATCAAACCCCTTTTTCAACAAACCTGCAGTCGGCAGCAAAATTATTGAATCCCACATCCGCATTTTTCTTTTCCTTTTTTTTTTTTTTTTTTTAAGTTTGATAGCTAATTTTTATCATCAACTTACTTTTCTATAAAAAGCATAAAGACTAAGATCATGATTCGACAAATATTTACTTAACAAAACCGTATTAGATGCTCACCTTTTAAATACGAATTATTGCTTGCACTTCAATAATTTTGCTGCCGACTGTACTCCGAAACTAACTTATTTGTTAAAATTTTGCAAAGTCTGAAGCTTTTCTTTTAAATTCGCAACTCCTACAGTTGGCAGCAAAATTACTAATGCACACAACCACATTTTTTTTTTTTTTTTTTTTAATTTTTTTCTTAGTTTGATCGCTAATTTTTATCATCAATTTACTTTTTTATAAACAGCATAAGACTAAGATCATAACTCGACAAATATTTACTTAACAAAATAGCATTAGGCGCACATTTTTCGGCTATGAATTATTGCTAGCGCTTCAATTATTTTGCTGCCGACTGTATCTAACCTATACACGATGCTTTAGTAAGCAGGGTAAAAACCACTGAACCGATTCAACAATTTCGTAACTTTTGCTTTGCAAACTTCCTACGAAAACTACTTGTAACCTCACGAATATACATAACTTAATAATGAAATTCATTTGACCAATGAGTTACAATATACAAATTTCCCATAAAATATAAAAGCATAAAATGATTACCATAACGTAAAAATATTGCATTAAATTATCTTGAAAAGTAAAATAAGCATGCAAAAAGTTTCAAGTTTCAAAAACATTTCTAAATAATTTAAGATGTGATATTATCTGTTTAAATTGTGATATAAAATAAAATTTATTAAGAAATTTCGGAAGTAATATCAGTTACTTCCTTCTATGTATTTTGCTTGGAAATACCTTATTTTTGACATATTTCATAAAATCCTCATTATTCTATAATGAATAGCTGTGAGTAGGAACGATACATTATGTAAACATATAGCAAAGAGTTATGCTTACTACAGTCTCTATCATTAGGATAAAAAAAAATCGACCCTTTTAAGTTATGATGATACACAAAGTTATTTCTTAAACATGAAATATGATTGATTGGCTTTAGCTACAAACATCGTGATTGTCAATAAAGGATAGCTATATCATTATCCTATTCAAAAAGCTAAATATTTCCATGCATACGCTATATGAACTAATGCATTCTTTTTCGCAAAACATCAATCACTGTAAGGATAATTTGAAGCTGTTAAAAAAAAAATAAGGCATATTCGAGTGATTCGTTATCCTAAGAGATCTGCCAAAGAGCTAATGTAATGAGACAATTTTGCGCACTAGAGATATACATTAAAATACGGAATCGGTATTTTCAAACAAGAATAGATGAATATAAAATTAAGTATTGAGAAATAGAATGGATGATCAATTTTAAAGTATCATATTTATTGTTAAATATTATTTTTATTTGTTAAATATTAAGCACTCGAATAAAGCTTCTGATAAAACAAGAAATCCAATTTCTTTTATTTTTTTTACCTGCAGTTTATGGGGGATATGGACATATAGAGATATTTTTACTATTTATCAAATTATTCTATGGGCATGAACTGAAGTTCTCTTTTAAAATTTTAACTTGAATATTTTTAACACAAATTTTTAAATCATTTTATGCTGTAATGTTACATTTGAACTTGTAATATTACATTCAAATATCTCAACAAATATTCTACAAAAAAAAAAAAAAAAAAAAAAAAAAAAAAAAATAGTACTATATATTAGAATTTAATTAATATGAGCATAGGATAACAAATACATGAGTAGCTGATGTTAAAAAATGCAAAACATTTATTTATTATTTAAATATAATTGAATAATATAATTTACGTTTTTAATCTTCTATATCAAACAGTGTTATATAACATTTCCACAAAAGCACATTTAACAATTCGATAAACAAAAAATAAGAAAAATTGCGTTTCATTTGTATGTTATTTAATCTTTTACCTATATTATAAAAAGATAATAACATGTTTTATTTATTTATTTATTTATTTATCTTTCATTTTATTTATTTATCTTTCATTTTGTTTATTGATTTATTTATTGAGGGAGGGAGGGGGTTTGGTTTAATTTTCAAATATTATATGTAATTTCTTCAAAGATACCTTGCACTGACAGTTTCTTATTAACAGAATTCTTATTATTAATGATTTTTACTACAATTTCTAATTAATTTATATGTATAAACTGACTTTACTTACTGGTTTTCGTCCACTAATATTGCAACAGATATGAAATAAATACTAGATATCGTCTTTATCTATTATATTATATTACGAATTGTATTAGAACACTGGACAGAAGAAGCAGTTTCGTTAATTTTCTATTATTTAATTTTAATTGTATTTTTAATTATTCTTTTTTATGTAGTCTAAATATGTTTGCATTTCAAAATAAAGTGATCAAAAGGTACCAGTGCTAAATTGCAATGCCCTCCTTCTCTTTAAAATATGCATTCGACTTTTAAAAAAACATACTGCTAGATACATCATTTTAACGCTAAATTTTTTATATGTTCAAACTAAATTACAGAATATATGATACTTAAATCGATTAAAAAGGCAGAAACACGTTAAACTGTAAGTGAATTCATGAAAGCCGTAGACCATTATAAAATAAATGTTATTAAAATTCAGTTTTTGTTTTAATATAGTGATTTCGTTTAAAAAAAAAACTGGGATTTAGCAAACAACAATCAATTATTTTTTACAGAAATTATACAAAAAGTAAATTTCATAAGTTACGTGCAAGTCGTAAAAATTACATTAGTTATTCCACTGATATTGTACATTTTTTCTCATTTTCAGTACTAATTCGTGAGTTAGCATGTCATTTAAAAATAATCAATTTAATATAGTTTTTGATAGGAATACAAAATATTGTATGTTATTTTTAAGGACTTTCTTAGGTATAGCTCACATTTAAATTTGAAAAACTTTTTCACAATAATTATTATTTTAAAGTTCTTAGAACTTAGCATTCGAAAACGAAAACAGAACTCTTTCAACCTTTTTTTTTTTTTTTTTTTCATTTAGCAATGAACAATTCTACAAATTATATGAAAAATATAAAAAACTTTGTAGTACACTAAAACTTTTTTTTTTTTCCAGCTTATCCAAATAAAAAAAAATTACATAAGAAATTTTTACGTAGACTAATTTAAACGTAAGTATAGGCTAAATATGAAGCAATGTTTTATCATTGAGTTAAAACTTCACATAACTTAAGAAGAGAAAAATTTCTCTCAAAACGTATGCTTTCCATGCATTCACTTTTGTAGGTTTAAAATTTTTGTTTTGAAGTCAATGGTTTTATAATATGCAATAATATAAACAATTATTATTTAAAATAATCAAAAAATTAAATATAATAATATTGATAAATAAATATTAATTATGCTGTTTGCTTCTTAAAAAAAAAAAATACAAATAGCAAAAATATTTTTCTTATAAGTTATGCGAAGGAATTAATACATAATAGATTTATATTTCTATCCATAAAATTAAATATATATATATATTATATAAACAAATTACGAATCACCCAATTATTTATCAATGATGTTATAATATAACTAAAAAACAGAAAATTTTAAATTAACTACATTTAAACAGCATTTAGTTACAGATAAAACAAAGAGGGAACATATATAAATTTAATTTCTTAAGTAGAAAGTTTCCTCCAAAAATCTTTTGTTATTACTGTTGTTATAATCTCTGTGAACCTACAATATTCAATCAATTAAAAAAAAAAACCTTTATTTTTTTTTTTTATGAAATTCTTTGTGCTTTTGTACTTTATTTTATTTGTACCTATGACAATTCTAAACGTCTTCTCTCTTCCTCGCAATAAGCATTCGTGAGTAAAAAATCTATAGCCTATATATACCACTTTTAAATTATTTTTTTATTCAAAAACGTTTCTTGGCTTCAAAAACAAATCATATAAATCATATTGGCATTATTCAGATAAAACATAGGATATAGCTACATTCCCCTAAATACTCGTACTATTTAAGAATTCTAGACAAATATTTTTCGAATTTTAATTCTTAAATACTTATTCTTTTATGAAAAACTAAAAATATTTCTTTTAATTAGGGTCATTTTTAACGGTTTACTTTATCTACATATATAATTTTTTATTAAAGAAAATAACATTATGATTTTTTTTCAGTGTAATTCTTATTCTTATTCTTTTTTTCTTTTTTCTTTTTTCTTTACTTTTTTTTTCTTTGTGCTATTGTGAATTTTTGAAAATACCAAGCTTTTAGAAACTTGTGTTAGGTGAGTGAACTTCTAAAGGTAAAATAAAAGCAAAGTATTGACATTTCATTAGAATAATTTTGAACGAAATAACGAAACGTACCGAAATAGTGATTGTCAATGCTTACAAAGCTCAATGTAAGTATGATCACTTCGTTTTTTAAACATAAATTTAATATTACCGAGCAATATATGTATTAAAGGTAAGTTTATTTTTACTTCTTTCTGTGTACAGGGTGCATGCATGCTGAAATTTCATGAGAACAAAGAAACAAATTTGAATTTATTTTCTTCTACAGTATTAATCACTGAGTTACCAAACTATTTACGATTTAATTTCGAGTAATCGCTGAGATAAACTTTTTTTTTAGAAAAACTGATTATACAAAAGCGTTTTTTAAAAAATATATGATTGTTTTTCTTTTATAATTTTAAAGTTTTGTAGTTACTACCTTAGTACTGTACGAAGTAATTTTTCATCATTTAAGAATTTTAATTTATGTATTTTTTAATTGTATATTATTAACTAAATATTTTTTACGAGAGCGCTGAAAGTTTATTGTGCTATAATAACTGGGAACAGATATTCGTTTGACTTCGTTCAAACTCATTGATTACGTTCTATAAATAGATTATAAAATAACTTAAATATTCTATTTCGTGTATTAATTTTGACATTTCTTGAATATTAATGGATAATTTGATATTATAAAGTAAGTACGGAAATATATATACCGGGATAAAAACACTATATTAAAATTACTTGTTGGTTAATTCATGTTAGTTTCTAATTAAAGGGGAAATATTGCATTTATATATCCGCACTAGCAAACAATTTAGACCATATGGGCTGTAACATAGCTGTAGATCACCAATTTAATTCACCAAATATGTTTCGAATATCTAAATCACATCTAAAGTTCATATTGTATTCTTAATGTTGGAAATACTATGAAGATTTAGAGTATTTTTAAATTGAAATACATTATATGATCGAAATATAATATTATTTCAAAATTCTTTTAATAAAGAAGGTTGTATTATAAGTCTTTGACATGTGTAAATATCACATAAACATCTTTACCTCTCTCGTTTTTAATCGCATCTAAAAGTTTTAATATTCAATAAAACTTTCTAGTTGTTTGAAATGCTACTATCATATTACTCAGCAGATAAGATTAATCATTTCATTTTTCTAAATTTTCATTAAAATTTTTGGAAAATTCAGCCGGTGGGACTTTGTTTCCGTGTTTCCTTCAGTGTAACGGAGGACATGATTTCTCAAAACCTAATGCACAGATATTATTGAAACTTTGCACTCTTCTTTAAAATAGAATTGAGTCGTGCTTGAAAGAAGGATTTAAAAAAAAATGTTTGAATTTTGAATTTTTGCATAGTTGTACGCAAAAACAGTACAAGTTTCGACCCACGTATAGGTTTTTAGAATAAGTTGTAATTTAAAGAAAAAAAGAAAAATCCTTCGTTCAATTACTAGTCAATTCTATTTTGAAGAAGAGGGCAAAGTTTCAATAAGATCGGTGCATTAATGTTTGAGAAATTGTGTCCAGATCTTTTCTGAAGGATCTCCAGAAAATAGGGCCATCGGCTGAATTTTCCAAATTTTTAAATGAAAATTTTATAAAATATTTTTTAAATGTTGCTCTTTAATATGCTCAAAATTTTCAATAAGCAATTTCATTCGAAATATTAAAAAATAAATAAATAAATGTGCTTTTTTAGCTTTCGAAACCATATAACTCCTTATTATATGTCTGATATGAAGCACACCGTTTAAACATTGAAAACATATCATTAATCCATTTCTAAGATGAAACATCAAGTTTAAAGCATGTAGTTATCTGAACCGAGGGCTTCAATCTGAAATTATCTCTATTCTACCTAATAAATTACCATTTCTCACCAGATATGTGTAATAAAACCCCGAATAATAGCATAAGTGATCCTTAAATTTTCTCACCAAATATCTGTAGTAAAACCCCCAAATAATAGCATACGTGATCCTTAACGTGTATTCTAATAAATTTCAGACAAATCGCCCAAAATCACGTAAGTGAAAAGCCAAATTATCGGAGCTGGTTTGTAGAAAAAAATTAAGACTTCATTGATAGTTTCATGTGGACTCAAAGCGGCATAAAGATAACATACAGCAAATTAGTTATAGTATTTAATTTTCGCATTTTTTTTTTTTTTTTCTATATTACAAAATATATTTAGGCGCACAAATGATTAAAATTTAGTATTTCTTATATCAGTGAAATACATTTATACCATATGAATTTTGAAAGAAAACACAAGCAAAATCACGCTGGCTAAATTTCAACGTGATGGAAGCTTTAAAAAATCTGGAGTGACTCTAGGCTTTCTGAACATTTAGTAATTAACGGTTAGTTGAGTAAATTTAAATTAGAAAAGTCGTTAAATATACAAAACTTAAAGTCATAATAGGTATTTGTATTCCTCCCTAAGTTGTGTGTTATTTAATGGATTGTAATGTATCTAAGTTCTTTTGTGTGCAACTGTTAAAGAACTATAAAAGTTAAACTCGCAATGTCAAATGTACATCTATTTTTATATATGTTTTAAAAAACTTAACATTAATTTTTAACATTAAACGAACATTAATTAGTCTGGGCCCATTGACCATAATATATAAAATTTCTACTTTGTATTCCATTAAAAAAAAAAAAAAAAAAAAAAAAAACTGCCCTACACTGATACAAATCTGTATGGTTCTTGTGATGATAACCTATAACATTCTTACAAACTTAAATCTTAATCGATTATACAGATCAGATATTAGACGTTAATGCGCTTAAAATAATTCGAGTCTATAGTCCGTAATGATAAAGAATTATTTGAGTGTATCCCCTATAAAAATCAATAAGTTCTATTCATCGACATAGACACAAATCGTACGACGGTCACCAATAACACATCTAACAACTTTTAACTCAATCGGACAAAACATTTAGATGCTAACACACTTTGAGTCCATAGGCCATGACAAAAAAAGTTCTTTGTATCACTATTAAAAAAACAATGAATTTTAGACTCATCAAAGTTTTTCATGCTCGTAAACGGGACTTATAATATACCTATTAATTTTCAGTCCAATCGATCAAAGCATTTAGATGTTATCGTGTTCACTCATACACATGAGTACATATCACCGTAAAAATAGCTAAAGTAAACTCAGGCGAGCTTAAAGCTTTCAGATACGCCAAAATCAGACACGCGAATAGTGGAATTTTTCCATGATTACAATACTTTCCCAACATAATACCCAGAAATTAAAAATATAACTGGATATTCAACAACAAATTATTTTGAAGTAAACAAACAAGTCTTGATTATCTCTTTTAAGTAATAATTTTACTTATAAGCTCAATAAAATATTTTGTATAAAATATCTACATAACTTTTATCAAAAACTTTTTGATACAAACTGTTTAATTTTAAAATAACATCATTTTTATGCGAAAATAAGGCTAAAAAAACTGCACTTATTTGTTCTATATTTTTTTTCAATTATATTTCTGATTTAATTATTTTGCAAAAACTTAACGTATTAAGAAACGAAAAAAAGAAAGAAAAGAATTCGCAATGAAAATTACAAAGAGGATTAATTTCAACGCCGCATTGTGTTTTTTAAACAGAATTACATAGATATTAAATAAAAATAAATGAATTGAGATAAATGTAACAGAACTTTTATCTTGTACTAATTTACACTTCAATTGAGCTTATCTTCATTTTAATATTTTATCTCGTGTTTCTTTTAATATTTCATCTTTAAAATTTCAATTAACTTAATTTATGAAATTTCTGTTTAATCTCAATTTCTTATCTTTTGTTATACGTCTTTCAAAGAAAAAAAAACTATTCACGCGTTTATAAAAATACGCAATAATTAAAGTTTAATATAGCGATTACTATTTTTTGTAAAAAAGATTGTTAGAATTTACATTTAAATAATTTAAATTTTGTAATTTGTTCTTTAAAATGTGCTGAAATTATTTGTTTCTTTATTTTTGTGTATTTATTTATTTAATAAACAATTTAAAACAGTTTTATTAATACTATTTAATAGAACTTTAATTTTGTTGCAAGTTAGAAAAACAGCTTATTAAATTAACTTCAGAAATTTTAACAATGCAAAGACTTGCATATTTTACTATGT
This sequence comes from Salticus scenicus, assembly GCA_963930645.1. Lineage (NCBI taxonomy): Eukaryota > Metazoa > Arthropoda > Arachnida > Araneae > Salticidae > Salticus > Salticus scenicus. The sequence continues at coordinate 205,025,110 of OZ005657.1, read as the reverse complement.
AAAAAAGAAGTAATAATAAAGTAGCTTTTTTTTTTTTTTTTTTTTTTTTTTTTTTTTTTTTACAAATGTAAAATTTACACATTGTTTAACTATTTTATTCATTTTATGAAAAAAACAGTGAAGCTTTAATGAAAAATTGTTTTCGTAAGCCTTTTCATTTTAAACAAAGTAAAAAAAAAAAAAAAAAAAAAATGAATACATACAAAAATACAAATACTCTTGAGGTAAATATTATTCATATAAACTGTTTGTGCTCAAAAAGAAAAGTACTTTTAAACCACATACTTGTTAGCTTTTCTTCATAAAAATTACAGTTTATCTTTATTAAAAAAAGAAAAACTGACATTAACATAACAAAGACTAAATTTCAAAGAGCCGTCTTTCACTTCATAATTGCTTTGGAAAAACTTATCTCAGCAATTTTTATTCAAATGAGGTATGCTGTGCATTATCATTGAATAAAAAATTTAATTTTTTTTTTTTCATAATATAAATGTAAAATAAATATAAGATATCTAATATAAATATAATTCTCAATATATTATCTAATTTGGATTGGATGAATAACTATTGAAAATAGTTATCAGTATCTTTTCTAAATAAAGCTGTCAAGTAAAATCAAATTTTAGAAAAGTGATTGAATTTGAATTTCAAATAGATAAATAAATATTTAAGAAAAGTAATTGTATGAAACTCTATATTTTCATTTGTTAACTACTAAGATTTAAATAATCAACAAAATAATCAACAATTTTAATAATCATCAAAATTTGCTGTATTTTTTAACAATCTAAAAAGGCTTTATGATAATGTAAATACACTGTTGAATTTTGAAATGAATAAATAAGTTTAATATTGTTATTTTAAATAAAGGGCGAGTTTTAAAAATTGTTCAGCGATTTATTATTTACTATTAATAAAATAATATTTAATACTTAAAGCTATCGCTGTGATTTCCTTTCTTTTAATTTTCATTAAATATGTAAAGTTGTTGAACGTAATCTCAAAAAATAAAGAAATAATATGTACTATAACGTATATAGCATACTAAAAGTTGGCTATGTAAATTACATATGCAATTTATTTGAAAGTAATTTGCAAAAATCATGGCTATTTAAAACACTATCGTTGATATCTTTTGTTATTTTATCACGATTCAATTGATACTCTTTTGCTGCTTTGAGAATTTGTAGACTTTCTCTATGTGGAACAAGTCAAATGGGTGAGAGGATTGCGGTATACATTATATACTATTAATCTATATCTCTGTTTCGACAATAAAATTAAAATGGTATATACTGTTTAGACTTGTCGTGCAATAGTTTATTTCTGACTGGAGAGGGTTGCTTTTCCACAAACATAGCAAACGTTCTCCAGAAATTTCACACAATATCGAGGCATTCTAAAATAAGAAAATAATATTACCAAACTATAACTAAATTATAAGAAACAACTAAATGTAAATATTCATTTATAAAACCGGATCAAGCAGCAACTGAAACTTATTCTACACAGAGAAATTTTTCTCTTAACTTTTACTGGTATGATTTGGTGTGTTATTCCGCAATACTTACTGTATTATTATTTTCCACAATCAACGCTTGTAAAAAGCTAGATCTAATTTTTAATTTTGATAAACGAATGTTTACAATGTGTTTACAATGTTTACAATACATGTTATGTTTACAATGATATTATGTTTACAATAGCACCAAATCCATACAAAGTTGCTACCTTTATTTAATTTACAATTTTGTTGTTGAATAGTGTTATTTTCGAAGAGATAATTTAATAACTATGCATTACAGTATTGTACTGTTTGTATTACTCGTGACAAGTTGAATTTTACTTCCTGATACCCATATATAATGGACAATGAGAAAGTTATACTCCAAATTCAAAAGAAGTATAATGAAATTCTTTTAGTATTTTTTCTAGGCTAGAGAGGGCGCTACTTACCGAGACAATAGCATTTCTCCCACTATGTGGGATGGCAGAAATTAGGAGAAAAGATAGTAGTGAAAAATTCAGCTAAATGATTGGAGACAATGCCGATATTAGATAAAATGGATAAAATGGAATATTGGGTTTATAAACTTTAGGAAAGACATAAAATATAGCACAGTTAGATATGTATGATATAAGACAATTTTCGGTGGAATCTAACAGCAAAGAGCAAGACTTTATAGCTGTTTTAATTTTAGTTAGTTCTTGTGAGAAAGTGTCACGAGCAATACGAGTACAGGGACCATCATTAATTAAGAGGGTGACACTTTCAACGTAATGTGTTTTATCCAGAATAACGATTTGTCCTCTTTTGTCAACTTTAATAACCATGATATTTTCCTTGTAATTTAAATCTTTCCATTCGGTTTTTTTTTGGCACGGTTGAAGTTAGATTTGTTGGAATTGAAATCAGCATTGGTGAGGATTATGTGGCTTAAGCCTTCTCTCTGTAATTTCGTAACGCGAGAGTTTTTTTAAACTTTTTTAGCAGGAGCAATTAACTCGGGAAAAGAAGCAGGTTTAAAGATCGCAAAATAAGAGCAGCTTAAGAAAAAAATATGGAATTTTAGAAATTTTTACACTGTAAAGACTGGCTGGTTGGGTTTTTGACGTCACACTAGTACTTCGCAATGGATAATTGGCGATGGTCTGGGGCACACCCCTAATACAGTGGAAAGGTTAACTGTAGCATTTTGGTTAACTATCAGAAGATCATTAGAATGAGTTGGTTTCTGCGATTTGAGATGCCAGGCAAATATATCATGTAGAGTTTTTGGATGTTTATGGGAGAGATTTTCGGAATGAATCCAGGAATTAGAATCAATAAACGGAAAATTGTGAAGACAAAAAGCTAACTTTAAATGAAGAGGAAGTGACACTTTTCCTATATTGCCAATATAAAGACGTGTTTCCTTTATAACAGTACGAAGAATGTTGAAATGAAACCTGAGAACTACCTGATTAACAAAGTTGAAAGCAGTGATATTACATTTTAGTTGAATGAAACGGAGTATTATAAGATGTCTCTTGAAATTTCAACCGAATAAGGAAACGCAATTTCTTGGTGCCTTTATGGTAGAAGCGATTAATTACCTTTTTTATCATGAAAAATTGAAGAAAAAATTTCTTATCTGATCTCCTCCTTGTATGAGTTTCACTGATTGGGTTGCTTAGAAATATACAGAGCAAAAAATACAAATAACAAAAAAGCTCGTTTAATCTTTATAGAATATAAAATCTTGACATTACTTAACTAGAAACACTAAAGTGAATTTAACTCAACGTTAAATTCGCTAAAATAAAAAACCATATCAGTATACTACAGTTTCGGTAGCATTAGACATACCGTCATCAAAGCACATTAGCAAGATAGATTAGTGCTCCTAAACGATAGATTAGTGCTCCTAAACAACGAAGAAGCGGATTCTAACGCCAAAATAACAGCTAATGGAACTGTGAAATTGTTGTGGAATCAGTCAATAGGGAATTTGGAAGTGCAGCGCTATGGAAATGTTAGAAAATTAAAGAAATGTAGATAGTTATATAACATTTTCAAATATTAGACAGAAGGGATACCGTGAAATCGCTATTAATGATTTTTTTTTATGATTCTTTTAAATATGGAAAGCTTCCAGAACATTAAGTTCATGTAAATATTTAGTCTTCCATATTATTTTGCCTGAATTGAAATTGAAAGTATGATTACTCTCTCAGCAATGCTTAGCTATAGCCGATATGTTGATTTCTTGTTTCTGGATGTAACCTGTATAGATGGTACTTTAGTTTTAACTCAAGTTTCTATTTACGTCAAGTTGAGTGTTTATATTCTAAAGAAATATTCATTGATATGTATTTATTTAATCAGAGTTTAAAGCGTAATACACCTTAGAAAATAGAATAAAATTTTGACGAATATCATATTGACAAAATTTTATTTCATATATTCCCAAATGCCATAAATTAGAAATGGATTTGAAGTGCATTAAATTATAAGATAATTTAACATTAGTAAATGCAATACTTAAATTAGACTTTTTTTCAATTTATGTATGCAGAACTAATTTTTAAAATGACATCATTACAAATAAAAATGAATTAATTAGAAGGTGACGTAAAAATATAGAAAGTTTAACATAAAACCACATTATTAATAATCTTCTTATCTCAGATCTCCAAGTTTCATAAAAATTGAAGAAAAAAAAAAAAAAAAGAAATTAATGAATTTATTAAACCTTTTTTTTTTTTTTTTTTTTCATTTTATTTTTCATGGTATATTTTTTATTTTTATTTTCCACCTTCAAAGGATTTATTTTGCATTTTGTTTGTTATTAAGCTTTGAAAGCAATATTTTTGTAGAAAAATTCCTATTACTAAATTGAGTTTTTGTAAAATATTTTAAATATTTACTTTATCCATACATTTTCTTAGTTCTTCAAGTGATTTCAAAATATTTTTTATGAATCATACATAAAAGGCTTGGCAATTATTTGCTTACTCAATAAAAAGTTAAAATATAATTTGAAAAAAAAATCTTTGTTTTGAGGAGTACACAAATCTGATCCAAATATTTATTTCTAGAATTAAAAAAAAATAATGATGCCGCTCAAAATAAGATCGGCATATTTTTTTTTTTTTTAATCCTAAGGATTCAGTTGGCGCCCATTCTTATATTTTTTTCTCCTGAGAATTATAAATTTTCTGTAAATTGAACGGAAGAATATGTAAGTCTTCGCAATTTAGACTAAATATTTTTTTCTGACTATTTGATCAGATCAAATTGACGATTAAATTTGTAGGTATTAATACTTTAGAGCTGAATATATTAATGTCTAAAATTAATGTATCTTTTTTTGTTAAAGTTTCAACAGTGAAAAATTAATAACCTTTACTGAGTATTTCTTTTTCCATTAACTTTTTTTTTATTTCCATAAAATTCACGGCAATTATTTTTTATGCGATGAAAAGTAAAACAATGATTAAAAATTTAAGAAAAAAAATAAGTGTATCTATCTTTCTGGCTTAGGCGACTTTTATAGGATTATTAAAGAAATGAGAAGAAATTAATCGAAAAAACTACTTAAAAAAAACAAAAGAAAAGAAAAAAGATTTTTTGTCACAACAACAAAAAAAAAAAAAAAGGGGGGGGGGGAAACTGGAATAAATGCTGCTGTATTTAAAAAAAAAAAAAAAAAAAAAAAAAGATTGCAATTCTAATTAAAAAGAGGACTACATAATGCTTCGTAAATAAGTGTGAATAAAACATTTTGTTACTTGGTTAATCGTCTTATAAAATAAATAATTAGAAGATTAATCATTGTTATTATAGTAATGCAAATTTTTGTGAAGTATAATTTAAATCTCTCATCGACATTGTTTGACATTTTAATTTTTTTACCTGATATAACATAAAGCTAAAAAAATAAATAATAATTTTTGCTTAATATATATATATATATATATATATATATATATATATATATATATACTTAGTTACAGGTCAGTAAAATCATTCTCTTATTTTAATGTTTTAACTAAACTTTCTTCATATTTCAAAAAAATTTATTCTAATTTTATACGGAAAATCGTTTTTCATCAGAAAAGGTAGCAAACCGGTTTGTATCAAAAGTGTCGTATTAGACAATAGATATAGAATAACATATAATAAGGCATAGACTAAGATATTTTTATTTAATATATTTGTCTTAAATGGATACCGGGTGTCCCATAAGTCTGTAGACATTTTAAAAATCCATAAAGTTTGAAGGGATTGGTAGAATTGAACGCGTTTTGCAAAAAAGTTATTCTCGTGAAAAAGGATTTTCTTTTTTTTTTTTTTTTTTTTTTGGGGGGGGGGGGGGAGAGAAAAAGAAATTAATTAAAACTTTCGTCGATAGAGAGCTCTGCACGGATGCGTAAAGACTATATTTCGCCTCCTACTTGCGCATACATTAAGTTTTAATTGCGATACTGGCTTGGTGGATAAAGCATGGGTGAAGAAGTTTTCTCTCAGGTAAGAACCACCGACTGAAGCTACAGTTATCGGTGCTATAATTCGTTTACAAACTGTAATTTGTGGTGATGGTGGACACACAGAATAAGATTTATACGCCTGACAACATTTACATACAAATAAATATAGTTTTTCCAAATATAGTCCAGTTTTGATACATAAAGAAAAGAAATTATACCCGAATTTATACCCCCATTCAGGCCACGCGCGCAGCTTAGAAGCGTGTTATGTTTATCGTGTTATGTTTACAGTGTTTCAATAAAATCCATTAAAATGCCTTAATGATATAATCCTATAATAAATAAAAATTAAGTAAATTCTAAATAAATCTTCGGTAATTACTTAAAACAATGTAATTTTTTTAGTTTTATATCATATTTCACACTGTCAGCCACCGGTGGCTGGCGTGGCCTAAACGGAAATTTCAGTTTCAGCCAGTCATGGCTGACATGGCGCTGAAAGTGTTAAAAACCATGAACCAAATTTTTTTGTATAACTTATCTGCTGAGGAAAAATATTAGTACTTTCTGACACATATATAAGAAGAAATTAGTTATTTTTTTGTGAAATTTTCAACCTCGTTTTCGGTGGATTTACACGTTTTGAGATGTTGTAAACATGATTAGACCCTTTTTGAGAATATCTGTTTGTCTGTGTATATATGTGTCCGTCTTTCTGTAACAAAAATTTTGTAGACTCTGTATCTTACGAATCAATGGACAAAATTTAACCAAACATCATATTTAGTTGGATTTTGAGATAAGTTGGCGTTGATTACATTTGGGGATAAATCGCTCAACAGGTGGCGCTGTTATCCCAGTTATCATAATTTTAAATATGGCAGAGTAGAACAAAATTTCGTAGATAATGAGAATTATTTTTAACTTTTAATGTAAAATTTAATGTGTATATATATATATATACAGTCGGTAACAAATGTGTCCGAACACTAGCGAAAATTCCTATGTAAAAAATGTATGCTTAATACAGTTTTGCTAAATAAATCCTTGCTGAATCATGTTCTTACACTGACTAAGATCAGGATTCGACAAGTATTTCTTTAACAAAACCGTATGAAGTGTACCTTTTTTACATAGGAATTTTCGCTAGTGTTCGGACACTTTTGTTACCGACTGTATATATATATATATGTATATATATATATATATATATATATATATAATAGTAATATTTATCCAGGTGGGGGGATGTATATGTAGGGATATGGCTTCCTCCCTTATAAGACGTACCCTGCCGGGGACAGTAAACTTTCACAATGGGTATCTTTCAAAAGAACGCGTCAATATCGAATGGTTGAACGATAGTTATGCGATAATTTAAAAGAAATTTGTCTTTTATTTATTTTTCATTTTTAACAAAAGAAAAAAGTATTTCTAAGATGTCGTCTAAGGGGCATAAAATTAGTTTCTTTCGACAATTAATGTTATACTTCTGTGCGATGAAAATCATCTGATTCATCATGAAAAAGAATTTTAATAAATAATTTTCGCGGTATGAATTTGTATAAGAAATAGAAGAAAGTTTTGTGATGGCACAACATATTAGTTAAAATGCTTGATAACAATAATTAGAATTAAAGGGAAAAGAATTAAAGGTTTTAAAACTGAGAAATTAAAACAATATCTTATTAATGAATTATTTAATATAAAGACACTGACTCTCGTAAATTGTTTATCTTTTCAAATATGTTAAATCCGTAAATATTTTTTAAAGATGTTTAATTTAAAAAATATATGCGGTGAGATATTTTATCAATTCTTTGATAAATTCAAAAAAGTAACTCGGGAACAAAGATCGTAAAAAGAGAGAAAGAAGTTGAATGTTGATTTTAAAAAACCGTGAAAATATGATATAAGGATTTCAAAATTAGTTGAAAATTTTGCCGAGAGGCAGTGCTGCCTGTTGCAGTCTTCTTAGAAGAAACGCAAAACAAAATATGTTTTTAGTTAATTTTGCAAGCAATTAGGAAAAATTGACAAAAAGGAAGTAAACTGTTTTCACCCTCAAGCACCATGCGCCTCCTTGGTGCTGAACTGTAATTTAAGCGGTAATATTAAAAAAAAAAAAAAAAAAAAAAAAAAAAAAAAAAACTTTTTTTCGGAATACATGATTTTATAGCTTCGAACCCGTAAGGCCAAATTGTTCTGCGCCATCAGAGAATTTAATATCGAACCGGGATTGTGCGAATTTGTATTGACAGACTTATCAAAATTCAGTCAACAAGCTATAAGAATCAACTCTAGGACACGAATTAACCTTATTGCTAAAACTTCATTAATAAATACCATGAATTTTAACAATGTATAACTATTGTTTCGTACCGAAATAATTAAGCACACCCTTTGTCAATACAAATAATATGGTGTGCCACACACTCTACTCTTTCTTAGCCTGCCTTACAATAGACCTATTATTACAGTTTAAGATGAAGTACTGTATTTAAACCGTCCTGTTGCTTTTTTTTTTTTTTTAATTTATTTATTATTATTGTTATTTTTTTAAATGTTAAAAAAAAAAATCACGAACAGTCTTATTTGACATACCTATGTGAGCGGGAGTATCGTCCCCTGAACCCCCCTTTTGAATATTGTGTATTTATTAATTATTTAAGGCTGTTATTAAATTAAAAGGTAGTCTTCAAATTATTAAGAAATTTTTTTCCCTCACAACACTCTTTGAAACTTTTTCGACTGCTTTTGAATATCCCTGTATCCTGTCTTTAAATTGTATATGTACCAACTAATGTACTTATATTTGGCGCTGGAAGAAGACCGAAAAAATCATAATATAACTTGAAATGCTATTCGAGCAATCTCCAGATATGTCTCTAACGTATCCGAGTTGTTTTAGGTGGACCTGCAAACGAAGAATACATGCTTTTCATAACATAGTCTACATGAACCATGCTTTAGGATGTATAAATATACATATATATGTTCATTTCATTTTGTTTAATGCAGTCTAAAAAATATTAAACTGTACCGGCGACAAATTTTTCGCATAGACGTAATGTATTTGAATACTTTTGGATGTCCCTGTACATGAACCATTTATCCGATCTCAATGAAAGGTTTCATGTACTATCGAGTTTGGGCTGCCTGCTAATATTTGCTTTTCAGTTATGCTGTTAACAGAATGTCACAAAGAGAGAGAGAAAGACAGAGTAAACACTAAAAATCTAATTTTTGAAGTCAAGCCACCTCCATAGAGCAAAAACTCAATTTAGAAACTTTGAATCAAAAATAATACATTTTTTACCATATATGGGTAAAATAAAGTAAAAATAAAAGTGATATAAATAAAAATAGATATCTGAGCAGCACGAAAGCACACGTTTGTGTTAGAGGTACGAATTAAATATGCACTGCTGCTTTCATGCTGCACTTTTTCTGGTGTTTCGACCTAATGCAGTTTTGGGGTTTCTAGTGTCATTCGGCAGTTAATATTGCGCATGAAGGCTCTTTAGATCGGGCATTTCGAGGCTACGGATTAAAGTGGATTTCAGGCTACTGTGAAAATTCATGACTAAGCCGGCACTCACCCTATCACCGGGAAACTGAAGGCCTGAGCGGCAACTATTCCCCCACCAGATGAGCCATAATGAAGGGTCTTTTGCTTTAACACTTGTTGATTTCCTATTTTATGTTCTTTGATCAAATATTTTCTAGTTATCAAAATTAAAATTACCAAAATTTTGTATAAACCTTCCAGCGGGAGCGCCTTTTCTATACCTACGTGAAAGGTTTCGCTTATTTCGTAGGTACAATCTTAGGCTTCTTAGGTATCGTAAAAATGCATCTTTTCAATAGTGATAAGTATCAAAATTATGGTATATTTAGTTAAGTATTAATAAGAAACAATTTCATCTTTAAAAGAATGATAAATTTATCCTTAGTATATGTTCTACATACACACGATTGTTAAAGTTAACAATAATCGAATACAATAGAACATTATGGTTAATGCTCATGAGTACTTCAAATTTGTTAAATTTATTAAAAGATTCATGAAGAATGGTGCAGATTATGTCCAGAATAAGGCGCCAAGTAGTATAGACACGCCATCAAAGAAATCAATTATCTCTATCGATTAATACACAATCAGACAAAATATTTTCATACTTGGCACAGCATAGATTTTCATTTATGATGATGCGTAAACTTCTTGTACGAAATCTTAAATGGAAAGATACTCAGTGTCTTTGTTAGGTTTATTTTTATTTTATTTATTTATTTATTTATTATAATATTATTATACGATTATTTATCGTTAGAATATGTGCTTAAAATCATTTTTGTATATATTTTGTACACTTCTTCTCTGTTCGTTCATTCTTAACTTATCCTAAACTTTTATACTTTTTCTGAATGAACAGGTTTATAAATATGTGCTTTTCTAAACAGCCCATTATCTAAATTTAGGAAAATACTCCTTATTAAAGCATTCTTATATTTTAAATTGTAAGTACTGTGATTTGCCTTATTAGCTTAATTTATCACTAAATATTATCACCTAGAAACTTTAAATATTTGTGTGTTTTTCGTTGGAAATACTGCCCATAATTTTAAATAAAATGCTTATATCCAACTTCCAACATAATCCTTCATAGAAGAGATTGCAAACAAAAAAATTATTTTCATCATTTAAATCTGCTATAAAGCAAAACAGTAAATATTTAATACAATTTATCCTTTAATGGTAAAAAATGCAAGTAACTAATAAAAAAGATATCAAGTACATCATATATCATCTTATTATTCACTTAAATTATAATTGAGGATGCTTCATTCAAATTACCCGGATAAAATTTTCGATCGAAGAAAACAAGAGCGCCTCTTTAGTCAATTCATGTTTGGCTCTTCTTTTCCTCAATTTAAAGTAGTGGCGCCATCTTTTAACATTTATATACACTACAAACTGTTCGTAATATTTCATTTAGGTTAGTAATTGAGAAGTTATCGCACTAGTACAGTCGGCAGCAAAATTATTCGAGCGCTAGCAATAATTCCTATGTAAAAAAAGTACACTTAATACTGTTTTGTTAAACAAATCCTTGTCGAATCATGTTTTTAGACTGACTAAAAACAGGATTCGTCAAGGATTTATTTAACAAAGCAGCATCAAGTGCACATTTTTTATATGGGAATTCTTGCTAGTGCTCGAATAATTTTTGCTGCCGTCTGTATATTCAACATAAGCATATAAAGATAAAGAAAAATATATCTAAATAGTAAATTCCTAAAGTTGCACTTTATATATTTTCTTTTTCGATTGATTACAATATATACTTTTCTGGAAAAAAAATCATCCATAATACTTCGGAAACTCACAATTTAAGTAAAACGCATGCTGTAATAAATCTAAAATGTAAAATTAATATACATATGTATGAGTGTATATTGTCAAATAAATTTCCTTATTATCATCATTTTTTTATATTTAAATATACTTTTAATGAACTAATGAATTAAAAAATTACTTTTAAATATGCATTTCTTTATACTAATGAACTGCAATCGTTTTACAGATCCATACCAATACAATAAAAACTTCAATCTGTAAGAGCCGTTTACACTTACTGCTTCATATATATATATATTAACCTGCTGCTCTAACTTCCCTTTATAAAGAAATAGCAGTCTTTGGGGAATTTCAAAGTTATTTTTGTACATTTATGAACTTTTTTAATATCTTTTGATTTTCATAAAACTTTACAACCATACGTAATTCGTTGCTGATTAATTCAAGTCTTTCTTCCTGGTGTCGATCATTATAACGATAAATTATTACAATATACACATATATAAAGTTTTTTTGTACTTATCATGATAACTGTTTCTCTAAAAAATTGCTGTATAAGACCCTGATCCATGGCATTCCATCCATGGCTAAATCTATTCAGTAATCAATCAGCCTTAACCTCAACACCAACAATCTCTCCTTGTGCAACTGATTAATTTATATGCATTTAATGTTAAGAATTTTCCACTTACAATAACTGTAAATTGTCCATAGATTCAAAGTAATATACAAGCTATAACAGGCATCTCTAAGAGGCGTACTTTTATTTATTCGGCAAAATATTAATACTTAAAACTTCACATATGCGGTTTAAACGGATTAATTCAAATAAAGGAAATTAAAACTTGAAAGAAATATGCATAAAACTATGGATTTAAAAATGCAATACTCTGAAAAATTATAGTTTTAAAAAGTTAAAAGAAGGTACAAGATAATATAAAATTTACAAATAATTCTTACTTTTTTAGCTCTAACCTTTATTTCGCAGATGTTGGGTTCGAGTACTGGTTTAGGCTTGGATGTTCTTAGTGGCTCGGGATCAAACTGAATCAGTATAGGTTCTGGCTTAATTAGCGCCAAAAAAAAAAAGATCGTAGGGTGACAAACTAAACCTAAAAAGGTTTCTTTATATTCTTAAATATCATAATTTCCTGAACATACAGTCTGTAACAAAAGTTCGCAGATGTTGGGTTCGAGTACTGGTTTAAGCTTGGATGTTCTTAGTGGCTCGGGATCAAACTGAATCAGTATAGGTTCTGGCTTAATTAGCGCCAAAAAAAAAAGATCGTAGGGTGACAAACTAAACCTAAAAAGGTTTCTTTATATTCTTAAATATCATAATTTCCTGAACATACAGTCTGTAACAAAAGTTCGCAGATGTTGGGTTCGAGTACTGGTTTAAGCTTGGATGTTCTTAGTGGCTCGGGATCAAACTGAATCAGTATAGGTTCTGGCTTAATTAGCGCCAAAAAAAAAAGATCGTAGGGTGACAAACTAAACCTAAAAAGGTTTCTTTATATTCTTAAATATCATAATTTCCTGAACATACAGTCTGTAACAAAAGTTCGCAGATGTTGGGTTCGAGTACTGGTTTAAGCTTGGATGTTCTTAGTGGCTCGGGATCAAACTGAATCAGTATAGGTTCTGGCTTAATTAGCGCCAAAAAAAAAAGATCGTAGGGTGACAAACTAAACCTAAAAAGGTTTCTTTATATTCTTAAATATCATAATTTCCTGAACATACAGTCTGTAACAAAAGTTCGCAGATGTTGGGTTCGAGTACTGGTTTAAGCTTGGATGTTCTTAGTGGCTCGGGATCAAACTGAATCAGTATAGGTTCTGGCTTAATTAGCGCCAAAAAAAAAAGATCGTAGGGTGACAAACTAAACCTAAAAAGGTTTCTTTATATTCTTAAATATCATAATTTCCTGAACATACAGTCTGTAACAAAAGTTCGCAGATGTTGGGTTCGAGTACTGGTTTAAGCTTGGATGTTCTTAGTGGCTCGGGATCAAACTGAATCAGTATAGGTTCTGGCTTAATTAGCGCCAAAAAAAAAAGATCGTAGGGTGACAAACTAAACCTAAAAAGGTTTCTTTATATTCTTAAATATCATAATTTCCTGAACATACAGTCTGTAACAAAAGTTCGCAGATGTTGGGTACGAGTACTGGTTTAAGCTTGGATGTTCTTAGTGGCTCGGGATCAAACTGAATCAGTATAGGTTCTGGCTTAATTAGCGCCAAAAGAAAAAGATCGTAGGGTGACAAACTAAACCTAAAAAGGTTTCTTTATATTCTTAAATATCATAATTTCCTGAACATACAGTCTGTAACAAAAGTGTCCGAACACTAGAAAAATTCCTATAAAAAAAAGTAGAGTTAATACTGTTTTGTTAAATAAATCTTTGTCGAATCATTTTCTTAGTCAGTCTAAGAACATGATTCGACAAGGATTTATTTAACAAAACAGAATTAAGTGTACTTTTTTATATAGGAATTTTTGCTAATGTTCGGACACTTTTGTTACCGACTGTAGCTGTATTTCAAAATTTGGCTAGAAACGAAACTTTTCCTTAATCATATGGTATATAGATCAATAAAAAATTACTTTAAGCATTCAGGTAATTCAAAAAGTCGTAATAGAAGAATAATTGTACATAAAAGTGTTGTTATGTACAATTTTTAATTGTATGATTTTTCTTAAGAGTCTCTCCGTGTCCCATAAAAGTAAAAATATGACAAGAGTTATATTTGATAATAATTTCGTTTAATGCTTTATTTATTTATTTAATAATTTCTTATTTTTCTCCTACTATATATTTATTAGCATATCATTGACCGGAAAAATTACGGAGAAATTAATCTTTTTACCTGTTTTTATTTCGTAATTAAGTATGAAAGTAAAACATATTATAACAAAATAAACTACCGTATAGTTTATTGAACACAATTATGAGAGAAAAAGCTTTCTATATTCTTTCTGGTATACTTTTATTATTAGTATTATTATTTATTTATTTATTTATTTATTTATTTAATATTATATATTTATTTATTTATTTATTTCATGATTTGACGCTTATAAATATGCATTTTTTTTTTCACCATTCTATTTAATGTCACACCCATCACAAAATTAAAAAATTAATTTTAGAAAATTGAAAAGTAGAATTGTTCTGCTATTGCTTTAGTAAAATGGCTTAGCTTACTACGTTATAAATTAAAGCCGTATCAAAACAATTCCACTGTTTAATTTTCAAAATACTGTTTAATTTTTTTCATTTTGTTGTGAGGGTGACGTTTCCTGAAATGATCCCTTTGTAAATTTTCACAACGTGATTAAGCTTCCCTTTTTCCTTTGGTATAATATTCATGGAACATATAAAAACATTACTCGAATATATTAATATATATATATATATATATTTCTCCTTCAATACTGAATGGCATATACATGACAAAGGTGGGAAAAAGCTTCAAAATATATCAGTCAGTTATTATTATTTTTCAAAACTGGAATGCGATAATAGCTATAATAAAATAAATTTATATATTTGAATAGGTCTGTAGCAAGAAAGAAGAAATTAACCTATGATAAATGAAATTTTTATAAACTTACACAATACTTTACCAAATTACGGTTACTTCTAGTCAAAATAATTAAACCTGATTCTTTATCACGCAATGATTTCATGTAGAACCCGTGCCAACTTTTTTTGCCTGAAGATGAGTCCTGCTTCATTTTTTTTTTAACTTCAACATTTGTTGCTTTTTTTTTTTTTCAATGTATCGTATCAGCTTATAAATTTTTTAGTCATTTTTATCCAACACCAATTTCAGGCGCATTTCCCTACAATAAACCAAAATTGGTTCACTTGCTTTTTTAAGGAATGGGAAAAAGAATGGAACAAGAGAAAACACAATTTTAGAAATTGCGTATAGTGTAGCTGCAATCTAAAAAATGTTCCAATAAAGATTGCCCATAAGATAAAGAAGGCCATGCTACCTCATGGCCTTTGCAGTCAAGTTTTTGCAATATATTCATCAAGTTAATAACTCGTTTAATCATGTAACCGAGGGATATAACGCCCAACGTTAACCCGAACATGTTTTTATGTGTTTTTAAAACAAAAGAATTGAAATAAATTCCCAAGACGCAAGAAATTTCACAAAAAGATAAGATTATTTGAAATTTTCAACGTAGTGTGATGCATATACCATACATAGAGAAAGGATTTGATTAAAAGTACATTTTGTTTAAATTCATTTTAATTATCTGGTATATAAATATATATATATATACCAAATTCGGTATATATATATACAGTCGGTAACAAAAGTGTCCGAACACTAGCAAAAATTCCTATATAAAAAATGTACACTTCATACGGTTTTCTTAAAAAAATCCTTGTGGAATCCTGTTATAAGTCAGTGTAAGAATATGATTCGATAAGGAGTTATTTAACAAAACCGTATGAAGTGTACTTTTTTTACATAGGAATTTTCGCTAGTGTTCGGATACTTTTGTTACCGACTGTATATATATATATATATACCGAATCGTAAACTTCTTTTTTCTGAGTGCACAGTGATAAGAAACAAACAATGCCTTGCCATTGACAAATGCATTTAAAAAGCGGATATTAATGCGTAAAGTAAAAATCTATAAAACTTTTCAGGCAAATCTGGCGACGTATAGTAGCACAATATGCAGAGTCCAGAAAAATACATAAATATCAGGGCCCTCCGTGGCCGAGTGGATATGTCACCACACTGCTAATCGCCTTCGAATGTAGGAGAGCGGGTTCGATTCCCGCGCTGGCCCTGGGTGTTTTCTCCAATTCTTCGAATTGTAATTCTGTCATGTGCTATCTGTCATTAGCTGACGAAGATTTACAAGCGGACTATATGTCAAGCATACAAATCTGATGTATATGTTATCGCCTTCATCCTTCGCCTTCATCCACCTTCATAAATATCAAGATTTGCTGGTCAGAAATCTCGAATACGAATTTCGTTTTTAAAAAATAGTAAAGCAAACAATTTTTTCTTTTGGTCTAGTTTAAAAAGGATATAAAACCATTTTAAGGAAGAAATTTTAAAACATGTAAAGTTTTGTTTGTTAACTATTTGCAAATAACAGTGAAGAAAAATTATCGGGAAAAATATTTTTTAACCTTATGACTAGGCAGCCTGACCTCTATGCAAAAGTTTTTCAGAAGAAATTTTTTTTCCATTGACATTCTGATTAAGTTAACCCCCAACCTACACACATAGATATATACCTTTTTCTTGTTATATTTTAATAGCATATTTTAACTTTTATTGTTATCTAGGCATTATTTAGAAAACAAATTAACTATATATGGTAACTGTATCATTAATAGTCAATTGAGGGACATTGTTTATTGGCTCTATTTTGTGCACTGTTCTTAATTTTAGAGACTGTGTCTATAACGAATATTCGATACCTCAATTAACTATTTCTGTATAAGATTGAATCTTTTTTGTACTTGAAACATTTATTTTCTAGAGAGCTTAAAATGCACGAGTAGTAGGCACTTCAAAACCCAGTAAGGGACAACATTTTTGTTCCAGTAGTGGATTTTTTATTTATTTATTTATGTCCGGAAAAACTGAAATAAAATGCAAACTTGTTGATAATGGATAGTTAATTAACAAAGGATATTTCCTATTCCAAAAATACGTTGAAAGAACGAAAAAATATTATAATAATAAAACTATAAACTTTTATCAGAAATTTAAAACAAATCATCAAATTAAACGTCCTTAATACCACATTGTTCTATTAAAATAAGACTTAATTTGTAAATAACATTTTTATCAGCACCCTGCATAATAATCTTATGAATATCAAAGCAGTCATTTTTTCAAACTAATCTCATTCTAAAACTGATGGCTTGAAATTGTCATTCAAAACATTCATAGTAGAGGAATGTAACAAATCCTGAACGCTGCTCGACTTTCTAAAAATTCTTTTATATGATTAAACTTTAAACAGCCCATTACTGGTACAGTCCACTACTAGTGAACTTACTCTACTTTTATATTTTCTTCCCCGTAATTAAAAAATCTGTTCCTTACTTCTATGTCAAAATTTGCTGTCTTAGTTTCGTATTTATTTATTTATTTAATTTCTATAAAATATAAGTGATATCAAAATAACGTTATATTTATGATCTTTGTGAAAAGTATTTTTTAATACACATAAAATCTAAAAAGGTTACTGGTAAAATTAAAATAAAAAAAGAAAATTTGATTTAGTTTCTGTTTCATAAGTTAACCTGGCAATTAGCAATATTAGCATTAAACATATTTGCAATACTTCGTAACCCAGTGACACCTCCTGTGGGACAATTAATATACGACTTTTAAGTTATATTTTTAAAACATTAACCTAAAATTAAAATATTGAATTCCCCAATGGAAGAGCCACTCGATTGAAACGGCTTTGAAGAATGTTGAAAGATATCAACGAAATAGAAAGCAATATTTATCGATATAATTCCTGTATTTTTGCATTATTACGCAAAATAACCTTTTATTATTAAGCAATCCGTAACTTTAAGCATTTTTTGCATATAACTATGATAACTAATACTGACATAATCTTCCTCAGAATCAGTATAAATAGTTAATAACTTTTTTCGCGTTATTTCTAATAGTTGCTAACGTTTAATAATTTATTTAATAGGCAATATTTAAAATTTACTGAAAAAAACAATGACAAATAATGCCACAAAAGTTTTCATACGGAAGAAATTATAATATAATTAATCTACTGTAAATTATGAATATAATTACTATTCGAGAAATATAATTATTTGCTCATATAAACGTAAAGCGTGACTTATTTTTCCTATTTGTACAATTAATTTTTATTTGCAAGTTTTGATTTTTTTTTTCTAAATAATTCACTTTCAATATTGTGATATCATTACTATTATTATTATTATTATTATTATTATTATATATTTTATTTGTTTAATAATTGTTTCATTCAGATGCATGGCACCCAAGCCCATTCTACACAGAAAGAAGTTTTATGTAGTAATATCTCAAAATTATTTTTCAGAGTTTGCGGTACTTGTTCTCACGTAAAATATTATTATTTATTGTAATTTTTAAAATAAACAACTAGAAACAACTTTATTTTAACCTTCAGAATTATGTTAGGGTCATCATAGAAAAAAAAATTAATTCGAATTTTTCAGTTTAAAATGTTATGGGTTTTTTTTTTTTTTTTTTTTTTTTTTTTCACTTTCTTGTCGCATTGCCGTAATTAGATTATTCATGATTTAGTCCGAAAAATAATTCTTTTAATGCATAAAAGATATTTTGAATTAATAAAATTTAATGTACTAAATATTTTTATATATTGCGAAGCAATCCAGTAAAAGAAAAGGAAAAAGCTTAACTATTAATCAGAAAAAGTTAAATCTCGTAATTAAAGTAATTATTATATTCTATTGCAATTCAGTAAACGATAAAAAATACAGAGTTATTCAGAAAAGGTACCTTTTTTTTTTTTTTTTTTTTAACAATACATACAAAATTTGGTTATTTACGTGGCAGTCATTACTTTATTAAATTGTAAAATAAACATTTTATATGTACTTTTTTTTTTTTTTTTACACCCACTTAAAATTCTTATGTATATATACATATTATAACATATGAGTTTTTATTTCTAAAAATTCATGATTCTTTGCTTTCTTTCTTTTTCTTTTTTTTTTCCCCTTTAAATTTGCGCAAAATTCAAAACATAATTTTAAATCATAAAACGATAAAACTCTTTAAACATAAGTAATAAGTTTAAAAGTAGTGATCCCCTTAAAGAATTAGTGGTGTCAGTGATAAATATATCAGCATAAAAGTAACAATCGAT
This sequence comes from Salticus scenicus, assembly GCA_963930645.1. Taxonomy (NCBI): domain Eukaryota; kingdom Metazoa; phylum Arthropoda; class Arachnida; order Araneae; family Salticidae; genus Salticus; species Salticus scenicus. The sequence continues at coordinate 205,005,862 of OZ005657.1, read as the reverse complement.
GACTATTTAATGCAACAAGTTCAAACAATACATTATGTTTAAATTTAATTAATTATAAGTAATCGTATGTAAAGAAAAATTAACATTGCTTTAATAAAATGATAAATGATATTACATTAAATAAAATATACTTAAAAATTGACTTAAAGTAAATGAATTGAAACAAATATAGATAAAACAAATCAGAACCTTATAAAATAAGTAAAATTTATAATTTTATTCATTTAATTCTTATTTCTAGATGTCATAAATCTCTCAAATCTCTCAACCGAAATGAAATGAAAATGCATTATTGACTTCAAATCCCTGTCAATTTGCTTTTATTTTTATTTATTTATTTATTTATTTTCTTTTTAAGCGAAATTATCTGACTCATTATAAAACATCAAATAAGTTCAACAACTTATTCAACTTTTTCTGATGAAAATTTGAAGTATTTATCAATATTTTCTGCTTTAGACTCAATGTGGCGAACAACACATAACTTTTTGTTACATTCAATATGCTTGCATAAAAAATCAAATAAGTATAAATAAATGAATAAAATAAAATAAAATAAAGAATATGAATTAGGCTGTTTTCATTTCAATTGGGTTATGAAACTTTAACTATCAATAAACAAAAATATTTGATAGAAGAATATATTTTGAAAAGCCACTTTTTCGGCACACCATAATTTATAAATAACATCATTCGAACACAATTCATGCCTCTGAGATGCTTTTATTTGAACTTCTAATTCTCTATTTTTATCATTAAAAAATCTGGTATCGGCTTATTCTAGAAAAAATTTACAAAATATGCCGATAAATCGGAAATTGTGTTTTCGGAGTGGTATTCTGTTCCTAGTGGGAAATTTTAAGTTTGTTTATAAACCACTAGATGGCAGTAGCACACAGAGAACAAAAAAGAAAAAAGTAATTTTTTTAACTTTCGATATTAAAGATGTATTTCTGAAAACATTTCCTTTCATAACAATATAAAAAAAATTATATTAATAAACCTTAATTTTTACTAAAAATGTTTAAATTGAATCTTTTTTTTCCCCTATTATTCTTACAAGTATCCGGATAAAAAATAATTGCGAATAAATATGATGGCTCTTTAGAGTTTCGGAATGAGAGAACAAAATAAATAAGAATAGCCTGAAACAAAATTAACAGTAATAATAATAATAATAATAATACCCTGCGAATAAAATTCACCCGCTCATCCTAATAATTATATTAAAATTTGTTTCAAAAAGTTATTACTGTGCGTTTTGTCCATCACTTTAGTCATCCTTCCTCCAATTTCTCATAAACTAATAAAATAATATAAATCGGATTCTACTAAACTGGGCATTAGAGACTAAAACCAGTATTTTCAAATATTAAAATATTTCTCTCAAAAAGGGTTCAGTTTCAATCTAAAAGATTTTGATTATCAAGTATAAAAGAAAAGTTGTGAGTGTGAAGCGTGAATAGTTTTGATTGGAATAAATCTATCTTTAAAATGACAAAAAAAAAAAAAAAAAAAGCACTGTTAATAAGATATTAATGTAAAACTAAAAAGTTTTTATTAAAAAAAAAAAAAAAAAAAAAAAAAAAAGACACCAAATAAAATATATACTATATATTTCCGTTCAAAACAGTGTCAGACTAATTCTCTTCTATACAAAGTAAATTTTGTCATAATTATTTATTCACTTTTTTTTTTTTTTTTTTCACTAATGAATTTTTTGTGTCATGCAGCATTTCATATAAATGTCATACTGAGTTAAGCATTATTTGAATTTTTCTTTAGCACTCTACGAACTGAGGAATTCAGTTGGAAAATTATAACATTTCTAATTGATATTAATAATTCAATATAAACATTTATTTATTTATTTATTTATTTTTACAATATTTATTCTTTAATTAAACTCTATACATTTAGCACCGAGCTTTATTTATCTACAAATACTCTATACAAAGAGTCTAATGTTCCTAAAGTCAATCTGTTTGAACCCGGATCACGCTCGTCGACCTAGCCGTTTGGGGTTTTTCGTGAATTTCTTCGTAATTCGAATGAATACGGACTAGGACGGCTTAGAAAGACCCTCACGGATTGCTCTTCACCCAGGTCTAGGTTCCTAGAAAGTTTTTCTTATGAAATTACATCTAAATTCTTTATCGTGTTTTTTCTAATTATAAGTACGGTAATTCTTTTAACAACGCGTAGGTTTGTGAAACACAATTATGTAGTACAATCATAACGAAAGCTTTCAAAATAATAATTAAATTATTTTTTGTAATTTTTACTCATAGTATTAATAATGATAATATAATTACTAATATTAGTAAGGGTGTTAGTAAAGATAATGGGCGTTATCAGATAAAAACAAAGAACTTATTTTTTTAAAAAAGTAAATCGAGATTTCAATAGAAATCCAATTAAATTTTACCCTGTCTGATTGAAACATCGTGTAAACTTAGAAATCGGTTCTGCTATAAAATAAAGTTCATATAAACTGCCTTCTAGTTATATTAAAAAATATATGTTTTTTCTTGCTATTGTTACTTTCTATAGCTTTAATATATAATTAATACGAAGAACTGTATTCTCTGTGATTGCACATTTTCATATTAAAGGGGACCAAGACGTAAAAATCATCAGATTTTTTTATATTTATTTTATTTAATTAAAACATACTTTGTTCTTTTGTGATTAAAAAGACGTTTGAATCATGTTTCTAGCGTAATTAGAAAGGGCGATCTCTCTATATATATGTATGAAAACAATTTATGAACAATCAATACATGTTTATAAATTTAAAGTCATTTTTCTCCATGATGCTTTTTTTTTATTTGTTTGTTTGACCCTTTCTCATATTTAAATTGTTACTAGTCGAGAACGGATAAAGATAAAAGGTTCAAACTTGGTGTATGTCTTTTTCAAACATTTTACTTTAATTTTTATTCGGCAAATTTAAAAATATATATTTATTTACTTTAAAAAATATGACTTTAAAAAAGTGTCGTATTATTATTTTTCTTCTTTTGAGCTTTTTTTTTTTTTTTTTTTTTTTTTTTTTCATAAATTAGCATTTTTGAAAATGCTGAATAAAAATTAAAGTTCATATATCTATGCTTAATTAAATTAAAATATTTTGAAATTCAACAAGTAATATTTTGAGTTTTAGCAGTTTTAAATTGCCCCCACATTTATTATTATTATTATTATTATTATTATTAGATAATGTTTTTTATTTTAATTCTTTAAAAATATTTATAATTTGATTTTGTTCACTTATTATAATATTAATCTGCACAAAAAAATTCAGAATTCTAACTCAATTAATAAATTATTTTCTTAATGTGTCCTGAAACCCCTTAATCCTTTAATAGTCGATGAATTTCTTGAAATACACATGTGCATTTTTTAAGTCAAGCATTGAATCTTTAAGATTATGCTAAAATTATATTAAAATACATAATGCAAAAGAATCCATATAAGAAAGAAATAACAGCTTTATACTAAACACAGATTTTTTCATTTTTTAATGTAGTACTTTCTCATTTTAAGCTAATGAAAAGGGGATGTTTCAAAATTAGAATTAATTCATTTTATAACTTTTTCTTGGGATGAAATAATAAATGTCTATATTTCACTGATAAATATTGATTAATTATACACGGATTCTGTAATAGTGTTATAAAAGTATCCCCCATGTACTTATGCGTATTTATGTATGTAACATCTTACGACAGAACCTCGTTTGTGAAAAGAAACCTTTTTTTTTTCCTTCTTTCTTAAAATAAATAAATAAATAAGATGCTTAGATAAATCATAATGTCTGGTTTAAAAAGATCTTCATTATTCATTTACTTACATATAATTATTAAAATTCAGAATATGATTTACTTTCTCAGATGTTTCTCTTTTCATCTAGGGTCTGTCGTTCGATAAATTATTTGTGTTTCTTTGTTCTCATGCCATGTAGTTAGTTACCTGAGTTAAATATTTTGTGTTTTTGAAGTCTGAATTCTTCTCTACTCTCTCTTTCTGTTGCTTTCTCGCTTTTTCTGCTTTATGTTTTCCTTTATCAATGCTAAAATAAGCTATGCACGAGTTCTTTTAATTACTCTGTTACTTATAAATTTCTTCTTACCTTTCAAACAAAAAGTAAAAGAAAACAAAATAAGCATTATTTTGCTATACGCATTCAATAATAGTTTGCGTCGGACTTAGTTCGAAACATTTTGATCTTTAATATGTAATTATGCTTTTATGTTTTAAAGGAAAGGTTCTCTAGTTTTTATGTTCTAAAGGAAAAGTTGTCATTTAATATATAAATATGACAGATATTAGCAAGCACATCTAATTGATATTTGTAATTACGCTAAAGCATGTTCTGATTTAAAAAAAATAGAGTATATGCAGAACGTTAATTAATTTCACATTGATTAATTTTATATCGTGTTTATCCTCAATTTTTTTTTTTAAACCCTTACACACAGTTTCTTATTTTATAGTCAATCTATAAGGATACTCAAGAGACATCATAAATTTCGAAATTTTTATAACAAAAATTAAATAAAATTAGATACCCTTAAGTGCCCGCGATTAAAAATAACAGTAAAAAAAGTAGAAAACTCTACTCATTTATTTAAAATTTCATTAACAACTTTAATTAACTTTTAAAAAAATCATTTACTATTAAAGTTTTATCTTTCATAGCCATTGGTTCAAAAGTTACACAATGTACAATAATTTCATACGAAGTTTTTTTTTTTAAGTTTCTCAAAAATTTCTAGTCATAAATTTTCGAAAACAAAAATTTTGCGTGCTCTTGCATAGCTAAATTGTATGTATGTTGTTGATTGCTTATTCCTTGTGTCTTCGCACGCTCTTCCTTTCTATCTCTTCCTCTCTTTACTGCATTGACGAACTCCATTAGGAAGATTCCGTTATTCAGGTACAAGCAATTGCCCTCACCTGCGTCGAGAAAATAATTGACAAACTCGAGAAGACCAACATCCTTGACGAAGTTCTTCCGATGCTCGGCAAAGCTAAGCTTCAAGATCCAGCCATACTCATGCCGGTCGTAAGTAAGTTCACAAAAATTGCTATATTATCATAAAAGCAGTGCCAACTCTAGGCTTAGGCGCATTAGGCACTGTCTAGACGGATCTTTCACATATGAACCTTTTCACATTCTCATAACTTATTATGTTTTGTTTCAATTGTTTTTGTAAATAAGCTTTATAAACACCACTGAATTAAAATGCTTAGTTTCTGATAGAATGGAGTAGAAGGCTGATTTTTACCAACTATGAAAAATACCAGAGCCGGGAATCGAACCCCGGGCCTTCCGCTTGACGCGCGGATGCTCTAACCATTGAGCTACCCTGGCTGATAACCAGCTCGGCACTTCTCACATAAGTGCATAACTTCTCGGCACTTCAGCCAGGGTAGCTCAGTGGTTAGAGCATCCGCGCGTTAAGCGGAAGGCCCGGGGTTCGATTCCCGGCTCTGGTATTTTTCACATAGTTGGTAAAAATCAGCCTTCTACTCCATTCTATCAGAAATTAATTTCCAGGTTGATGAATTAAATTCCTGAATTAAAATGCTTAGGATGCCAAACATCCTCGAGTTGGTACTGCACATAAGAGTATTTTTAATATTTCAACTAATTTTTATACAGAATATATTTAATGTAAAACTTTTATAATTGGTCTCTAAAGTCATTTACTCAAAAGCCAATGAGGGCACTAAACATATGAGCCGGTACTGTACAAAAGAATAGTTTTAGATTTAAAGTAGACTTTTAAGTAGAAGTTATGTAATGTAAAGTATGAATAATTTAGTCACTTAAAGTCATTTACTCAAAAGTCAGTGAATAAAGGTGCTTAGGGAACTAAACATGCTCGATACGGTATTGTATAAAAGAATGGTTTTAAATTTCAACTAATTCTTAAGTGGAAGATATTTAATGTAAAATATGAATAATTTGTCGATTAAATCATCTGTTTAACCCTTTAACGCTCAATGGTTTCGCCCAGAAACCAAACATTGCACTTTTTTTTTTTTTGCTATTTTTCAGTATTTTTACAAAGTGTTAATACAATATTAAACTCTTATCCATTCTCTTTGCACTACATGGCAGCACTACAGCAAAATCCAAAATGCTATTCCAGATATAGAAGTCACTTTAATTTTCTAAAATTGTATCAATTTTAAAAATAAAGAAAAAATATTTATTTTAAATAATAGCACATGAACTTAATATAATCCTTCTCAGTCATAAACTGCAACTTTCAATTTTTTATATAAATAAACAGAAGTGTCCGAAAAGTTATGTAAAATGTTTGGTTTCTGAGAGAAACTAAACTCCAGTAAAGGTCAAATTTCGCAAGACATAAGGTAAGAGTAGAAAATGAACATTTCCTGGATATTCTGCAATTTCTTAAAATATCATTTTCTGGAATTATATGAATATATATATATATACTAGCTGACCCGACTAACATTGTTTTGTCATATAAATTATTTCTAGAGAATATTTTGCTAGAAAAAAATAACTAACTTATTGTAAGTGTGTAAGGATGTGGTATATAAGTGGAAGATGTATGGAGCGCTGTGAACGGTGAAAGAATATAAAAATAACAAAACACCAATCATTTATTTTTTTTAATTTATTAAAATTGATTCTTTAAAACTATATACATATCGCTACTTATAACAATATTACTAAAAAACAATATCAATCCCTTAATGCAACAGAGTGTACAATATTTTTTGTTATCCCATCTTTCGCCAATACAAACAAACTGGATGGTTTGCTCACTCGAGAGCCACGTATAATTGTCCGTGTGAAAAACATGATGTGCTCAAATCTAAGCCACAGACAGACATCGTTTGGCCCTGAGACTTATTGATAGTCATTGCAAATGCCAATCTAATTGGAAATTGAGGGCGTTTAAATTGAATTGGCACATCTCTGGGTATAATAGGGATTCGCAGTAGTAATATATTTTCAACTCGGAATTTGTCATTTAAAATGATGGCTTTGATAACATTTTTCATTAATTTTTTTATGACTAATCGCGTGCCGTTGTACAACCGTGGTGGGTTCAAATTACGCAGCAAAATAACCGGAGATCCAACCTTCAGTTGTAAAATATGCGGTGGCATGCCTGGTAAATCCAATGAGTTTAAAAACTTTGTTGGATAATTTACAGCTTCGGTGGCATCGCAAACTGTATCATTAGATTTGCATGACACCAAGTCTCCTGGGAACAAATGCTGTATCTTGAGATTCAATTCGTTGACGTCCACATTTTTTGCTGCTAAAATTGCTCTTTCTGCCAGCCACTCATGATTTGTGTGTCGTCTGTGTACATCGGGAAATATCTGGTCAATAAGAGCATCTTGAGAATCAATGATTGTGCAGAAATCGGTCGGTAATTTTATGCATCCAGTTTATCTGTAATAACTTTTCCATCGCCGATATCTAACAATTGTTTTGAGAATGTTTCAGCGGATGGATCTTGAAGCTATTGAACGCACAAATTTACTTTCAGTTGTACTTTTTAAACATTACGCCACAATGACGATGATTTTAAGCACGCGTTGATCTCATCAGCGTATGTTGAACGCGGAATAACGGGAAGTGCTTGTCTGAAATCACCTGAAAAAAGTAACAGAGTGCCGCCAAATAGTTTGTTGTTGTTTTTTATATCTTTCAATGTCCTGTTCGACGCCTCAATCGAATGTTTGTGTGCCATAGTGCATTCATCCCAGATAAGAATTTTACACTATTTCAGCACTGTGGCCATGGACGATTGTTTTTTTTATGTTGCACAATGCGTCTGGGTTATTTTGAATATTTAGTGGCAGTTTAAATAATGAATGAGCTGTTCTGCCTCCATCCAATAAAGTTGCCGCAATGCCAGATGATGCAACAGCCAATGCGATGCCATTATTTGATCGTATTTCAGAGAGAATTAGCGAAATAAGGAATGTTTTGCCAATTCCACCTGGTGCACCCCCCAAAAAAAAAAAAAGAATCCACCTTGTCCTGCCAAAACTGCGAGCATGATGCGGTCGTAAATTGTTCTTTGTTCTTCATTCATTAGTGGGACATTGCGAGCAACAATCGCTGCCATTTCTACAGTATTGTATTGTAGTTCACGATTCAATTCAGTGCTTATTAAATCAGATGCATTTCGATTTGTTGAATGCATACCGAAATGACTGGGTGGTAAGTTGGCAATGATAATGCAAAGATCTTCAATAGCAATCAATGCTTCATTGTACATAGCGTCACTGAATACTATCGTTAGATCGTTGCACCGTGAACGATGTTGATGCAATATATCATCAGTCATTGAATCTTTGTGATTATCCCATAATGTCTCTGTTCGGGCCGGGAAACATGTAGTCAACACTATAGCAAATAGTAGACGAATTTGTTTTGCTGTACAGTTCAGTCCTACTTCAGCAAGCATACACTCCCACTAGTTGTCGTCTTCCAGCAAGCCGAGTGCAAGGCATGCATCTTTATACGTTGGATACTGTTGTCCATTCACTTTACGTAAATCTTGAAATGACAAAGGGCCGATGACATTAACCAATAACAGTCGAAGATAAAAGCACTCAGTCTGCCTTGGATTGACTGTAAATACTCGTCCCAAGGTGTTTGATTTGAATAAACCGGGACATGCATCAATCGGCGTGCCTTGCTTGCGGGGCATCCATTTTTTTGTTGGAGCCCATGTGAAATAGCGTGGTACTTCTGAATAGAGTAATGTCCGTGCAAAAGCACCAAAAGCATCCGCACGATTACACAATTCAAAAAATTCGGTGAGTTGGGAAACCAAAGATACGCCAAACAGCTTCATTGGAGCTGACGTACCGGCCAATTTGGTAAAGTGTTATTTCATCGTTGTTATTCACCGGAGGAGCATTCACAATGGTATTTTCAACTCGAAATACAGCCATATCACTGCCTTTATTCACATACTTGCAAATGTATTTGATGCTCTTCACTAAACTGCAGAACTGAACATTAATATGAGCATTGAATGTTTTGCTTAGCAGAGGCGAATATGGGACCACCCAATGGTTATCAATGTCAATATCTATGTTGTTGACATAGATGACCGCCATAGATGATAAGATTGTCCGCCATTATCGGGATTTCTTCGACGCTATATTGGATATCCGTCAACATTTGTGATCGTGAAATTTTTCGGAAAACTTTTAGTACATTACCCATCTGCACAAATAATAATGGCCTAAAAATTCATTTTTCATTTTAACATAAAATAACTCCGTCGGATATTGATGAATTTTTTAAAAAAAAAAATATACCATTTTAACTAATTTTAACATTTTAACAATATTAACGTTGAAAAAATATTTTAAACACTTACGGTTAAAAATTCATTTTTCATTTCAACATTAAATAAATTCTAACATCGTGTTTACGATTCTAAAATATTAACTTTGAAAAAATATTTTAAACACTTCGTAAGATACGGTTACGATTCTAAAAATATTAATTTTCAAAAAATATTTTAAACACTTCGTAAGATACGGTTAAAAATTCATTTTTCCTTTCAACATTAAATAAATTCTGACATCGTGTTTACGACAACTCACGCCATCTAGGTGGAAAAGTTGTTGAAAGAGCTGGTTAAAAATTAATTAAGAAAGAACTAATTAATTTACAATTTTCATTTGTAAATCTAAACCATTCTCGAATCCACCTGAAGACACACAAAAAATCTCATTAAACTCAGTCCAGCCGTTTAGGAGGAGTTCAGTGACATACACACGCACAAAAGAAATATATATATAAAGATATATATAAAAGTATGTATGTGGGTATCTATCGTTATATATATATGTAGTTTTTTTTTCTTTTTAAATAATTTATATGTACTAAACATTTTGCAATTATGAATATAAAGTTTCTTTTTTCTGGTAAAACAATTAGTTAGTATAGTTAATTTTATGTATAAATTCGTAAATAAAGTAAAAAATTAAGTAATAAAGCCAAAGCTGTAGCAACAATGTTTGGCTAGGTGCCTGGAGCTGTGACACTGCTTACACCATACTTGCTTCTTTTCTGAATAAATAATTATTTGAATTTCTTAATAAGAAAATCAAAATATAAATGTTTTAGATTTCTAAAGTATCTGATTTATTCTTTGCAACTTTTATATTAGTTTGTTTAAGGAGAGAAAATAGCCCGTTACCATTCATTGGTTTCGCTGTGAAACCATAAATTTTTGGAAAATAAAAAATGCTAATTTTTTTTTTTTTTTTTTTCATTTGTATATTTATGATCAGTGATGCGTCTAAAAATCATTTTTAAACTAATTTCACAATTTTCAAAAGGAAATATGTAGTGAATTTTAAAGGGTTAAGAACCTGTGAAGTTTCAGGTAATATTTTCTATTTTCAGTTTAATGCATATTTATATATATATTTATAATGTGAAAAATACGCCAGAAAGCAAGAAAACAGTATTTCAAATGTCAAGTATATCCAATCCATAAGATCCAGATAGAGAGATTTATCGACAACAAAATTTTTTATATGTGACAAAAATCCATAATTCTCACTTGATAAAAAACTTTTTCAGGCGAACATTTTTCAGGAGGGCAAAAAACACAATAATTCGATCCAAGACAGTCAAATAATGTGTAGTTCATTGGGGAAGCCCTATCTTGTGTGGAAATGTAAAAGAAAATTGAAAAATTAAAAGAAAGAAAGAAAGAAAGAGAAAAGAAATCGGAAATTACCACAAAAATACAATGACATGAGTAAAACACGTAGAACGCTATGAGAAAATATTTCACAAGAACTTAGTTGCATGCAGTAAATTACAGAATTGAGTTAATAATTGAAAGCATTGAAAGAAATTCTTTAATAAAAATGTAGAAAACTAAATAACAGTTCATAATAAAATTTAAAGGTATTATCTAATAATACTACATTAAATCAGCAACAAATATGTTATTTAAACTATATTTTTTAATTTTAATAGACAAAAATATTTAAAATAAAACGAAACGATAGGATACCATATCGATAAAAAATGAGAATCAGTATATAAGTGGTAACTGTGCGGCAATCTATTTTAAATAACTGTATTCATTTTAATTCATATGTTAAATACTATTATGTATTTAATTGCAAACATATACATAAAAAAATAATTTCAAAGATTTTTCTTGCACTTAACATTTAAAATCAATACTGAAAATAAGTTTAATTTTAGATTAAATTTCAGTGAACATTCAGTAGATGAAACTATGCAAAAATACAAGTTTGCATCAAATTTACTTGTGTGCTTATTCAAATATAAATTAGTAAAATTTTTGAATTAATTGTTTAAAAGCAATATATAAAAGTAGAAAATTACGTATTTTATTACTTTTTATTGTACTTGATAGTTTGTAAGAATCCAAACAAATTATGAACAAATAGTATGTAAAAAATGTCAGCTTTCATTTTGCACATTTTACATTAAAATTCATAAGTCTTTCCTTTCTGTCCTTTCATATAAATGAAAGAATAAAACACGCTATTTTTATATCTGTGTATTTCCATGTGATGTATATTAATTCTCGGTAAGTAATAATAATAATAAGAAGAAGAAGAGTAATTGTTTTGTAGCTAAATTTCTTTATCTATTTAAATTTTAATATATCCACTTAATTTAAAAAAAAAAAAAAATCAATATTTATATTCACCAAAAACACATTTTCAAATCATATTTAACTTTCTTTTTAATATAGAATGAATTGTATATTTGGAACACTACTATCCTAACGAAGGGGGAAAAAAAAGATGGCGACTATACTATAGAAAATTTTGATAGTGAATTAAATGAATATAAGTACAATATCAAGAGACTAAAACGATATCAGAAGAATAGGAAAGCATGAACATGAAACTTTTATGAAAACGACTTTGTTTTAATTTTGATTTCTATTACAGGGAGCCTGACCTCAAGTTTTGTTGTTTGTTTATTGTTTAAATCCTGTGCCATTAGCTACAGCATATATCATAAAAAATCATATCGGTTTTCTTAAGAGAGAATAAAACTAGTACTTGAGGACACAATTACAGCAATTGGACTCGCAATAACGTGCTCTTTGAAGAATGTGAACACGGGTTTTGTATAAAGGGATTTTCTATATAATTAAAATTGTATCAACTATATTTTCACAAACTAGATGTGGTATTGTGTGATTTTATGTACACAAACTAGAAGTGGTATTCATTACATTTTCTATAGGGAACATCCGATAGTGAACTTCAATAAAATATATCGGTTTAAAGAAATTCCATAAATATTTACGGTAATTAGAGCTCAGAAAAACAGACAGAGAGACAGACAGACAGACAGACGGACAGAAGAACAATCAGACATATACACAAATTGAAATTATATTCACACTAAAAAAAATGATAGAAAGTGTCCAAAATGCCTTATGTAAATGAAAGTACATTTCTAGCAGATTTTTATTAATTGCTCTTAATATAACTGAATATTTTTGTGTCACCCTGTAAATCTATCTATGCAAAGCATTCTTTTGTGCATATAAATCACATATTTCAATTTCCTAAAACTTCGTGGAAAGTAAAGTTATTAAAATTTGATTTATAGAAATATCTCACAAAGAACACAATGCTTTAGAATATTTTTGAGTGTCCTTGTATATAAAACAAAGTTGGTATTTTATCCATTTTATACAGGAAAAATCCAATAGTGATCTTGAATAAAATATTTCAATTTCATTAAGATATGTTTAAAGTAAAGGTATGAAAATATGATTTATAGAAATACCTCTCATAGAACACAATTCTTTGAAATACTTTCGGGTACCCCTGCACACAAAACAGTAGAGGTATAAACTCCATTTTCAACAGAGAACATCCGATAGTGAACTGGAATAACATATTTTAATTTCATTAAGATATCTGTACAGTAAAGGTTTGAAAATACGATTTATAGAAATACCTCTCATAGAACACAATGCTTTGAACTACTTTCGGGTGTCCCTGTATACAAACCAGTAAAGGTATAAGCTCCATTTTCAAAAGGGAACATCCGATAGTGAACTTGAATAACATATATCAGTTTCTAGAAATTCCACAAATATTTACGGGAATTAGAGCGCCGAGAGCCAGATAGACGGACAGACAGACAGACAAACCGAAGTCATTAACACTTTTCAACCTTGTTGGGAATTGTTAAAAATGTTAGAAAATGTTAAAAACGCTTAATGTAAACGAAAGCACACTTTTAACAAATATTTATTAATAGTTCTTTATACAACTGAATATTTTTGTGTCACCCTGTAAATCTAATGCTAATCATGCCATATTCTATGCAAAGCATTTTCTTTTGTGCTTATAAATAACACATTTCAATTTCATAAATCTTCGTGCAAAGTAAAGTTATTAAAATTTAGTTAATAGAAATATCTCTCATAAAACGCAATGCTTTAGAATACTTTTGTGTGTCCCTGTACACAAATCAGTGGTAGTATTTGCTCCATTTTATACAGGAAACATCCGATAGTAAACTTGAATAACATATTTCAATTTCATGAAGATTTGTGTACAGAAGGGTATGGAAATATGGTTTATAGAAATGCCTCTCATAGAACACAATGCTTTGAAATAATTTGTGTGTCCCTGTACACAAATCAGTGTATTTACTCCATTTTATACAGGAAACATCCGATAGTGAACTTGAATAACATATTTCAATTTCATTAAGATTTGTGTACAGTAAGGGTAGAGAAATGTGGTTTATAGAAATGCCTCTCATAGAACACAATGCTTTGAAATATTTTAGGGGGTCCCTGTACACAAACTAATAGAGGTATAACTCCATTTTCAACAGGGAACATCCGATAGTGAATTTGTATAACATATTTCAATTTCGTTAAGATTTTTGTACAGTAAGGGTATGAAAATATGGTTTATGGAAATGCCTCTCATAGAACACAATGATTTGAAATATTTTCGGGGGTCCCTGTACACAAACCAGTAGAGGTATAAACTCCATTTTCAATAGGGAACGTCCGATAGTGAACTTGTATAACATATTTCAATTTCATTAAGATTTTTGTACAGTAAGGGTGTGAAAATATGGTTTATGGAAATGCCTCTCATAGAACACAATGATTTGAAATATTTTCGGGGGTCCCTGTACACAAACCAGTAGAGGTATAAACTCCATTTTCAATAGGGAACGTCCGATAGTGAACTTGTATAACATATTTCAATTTCATTAAGATTTTTGTACAGTAAGGGTGTGAAAATATGGTTTATAAAAATGCCTCTCATAGAACACAATGGCTTTGAAATATTTTCGGGGGTCCCTGTACACAAACCAGTAGAGAGTTTATATCTCTACTGGTTTATGTACAGGGACCCCCGAAAATATTCAATAGGGAACATCTGATAGTGAACTTGAATAACATATATCAGTTTCAAGAAATTCCATAAATATTTACGGGAGTTAGAGCGCGGACGGACAGACAGACGGACAGACAGAAAGACAGACAAACCCATGTCATAAACACTTTTCAACCTTGTTGGAAAGTGTTAAAAAGGTCAGATATATTTAAAACGTTCATTAATTGTCTTTTTTATTATTTATGTTTAATCTTGATAATATTCCTTTTGAACTGATAAACTCAAATCTACAAAAGTGCTTTTTCACAGGTTATTCTGAATTATTTAAATGTTATTATTTTCTATATCTTCGATAGGAGAAACAGTTTTGAAATATTAAGAAAAAATTAAAAAAAAACATCTGGCTATAAAAAAAATGCTTGAACATGCAAATAAACCTTTTGAAATAAATTTGAGTTAAATTTGAAATTTTGAGTTAAATTTGAAATATACTTTCAAATTTGCACTAAATGTGTTATAAAAGTCCGTTACATACACTTAAGTCGTAAGACCTAGCAATCTATTCTACGGGAATAAAACAAAGACACAGTTATAACCATCCACAAGATCATATTATCTATCATATACTACCTATCATATTAACTATCATATATTGCTAAGAGTATTATATTATAATATTTCGCATGCAATACCTATTAGCTAATATCTTTATTATAGATGTTATCGTTAGAACTCTATATAATCAGTTGAAAAATGCAACTCACATATTTATCAAAAATATAAAGAAAATAATGTTAATAAGAGTAATTACACAAGTCTGTCGTGCATTTAATGTTTTTTTTTTTTGTTTTTTTTTTCACTTTTGTGGATGTTTCTAATGAATTTTGAACGCTGAATTCAGAATTGCTTGTCTTTTCTTCCTATAATGAAAGGGTTTTTCACAAAGTAATTATGAAGATCTGAAGAATTGAAACAGAGACTGTATCAGAATCAAAACTCTTTATGTACAAAATACATTAAAATAGGCTATTATTTAAATATTTTTTAAATGTTTCTGTTTCTTTGCACATACCTGGTAACATTTATAACTTATTCAGGAGTACTGATAGCCCCGCCCTGTTTTCACAACAATATAATTTCAGAGAAATTTTCTGCAATATGTAATTACTATGAAAGAAGAAGGCAAAAGCTTTTAAAATATACTGGTGCGAATAAAGGGCGGGCTAACAGTACTCCAGAATAAATTATAAATGTTACCAGGTATGTTTACATCGAAACTCTGTTTAGGGTTTTTCTCTATGCAGCATTCAACAATAATCTGCTAACATGTTAACAGGGTTTAACCTGGCAAAAAAATTACTTTAGCATTTTAGCGAAAATAGGCAAGCACTATTTTAGCTTTTTCAATAGTTAATTCATTGGATACCATTGATTTCTTTTACTTAGCTTTGTTATCCTCAGTTTTGTTTTCTATTCCTTTTGTTCATTGATGATTTTAACCAAGCATCCATATTTGTGACTTTAAAAATATGAATCAGGGAAACTATGTTTTGATTTTATCAATAGAAAAAGAGGTATTCATATCAGATGTGTAAAATGAAAAAGCAATTTAAAAATCAAGTGTAGTGGTAGATAATCGTGAAATACTAGTGCTAAAAATGCTTCTATGAAGCAAATTCTGAATTCTAACATACTTTTAAATATTTTTGCATTTAAATTCAATCATTGAAAATTAAAAATTAATCCAATTTACTATATAAATAAGGATTCCCAAAAATTTCAGTCCTTTCGTAGTTTTTGCCTGCAAATATTACAAAAAAAAAATCTGAATTATTATATAGAGATATTTTATACAGTTATCCAGTTATAGCTTTTTAGCGAAATTCTGACTGATTTGTTTTAGCAAAATATGATACCTTTTAGCAAAATGCTAAAAAAACTAATGGCAGTTTAAACCCTGCATGTTAACATTCCATCGGTCCTGACACCTCCTTTCGATATCTTTGATGTCTTGATGAAATCATTCATTTTGTTCTTCACTCTCTAGATTTTCCGGGTAAAAACTGATATGCATACTTGCCAATCATCTCATTAATAACTTTACAATTGTTAACGCCCCCTGAAAAAACGCCCCTTTTCTCACACCACTATATTTTTAGAGTAATTCTCTCCAAATGTTGTTACGATTAAATAAGACTAAAATTACTCTAAAAAGTTATTGGTGCGAAAAAAAAAGGGGTATTAAAAATTGTACGGTTCATAATGAGATGGTTAGCAAGTATGGATATGGGAGTCAAGAAAGTGGAGTTTTAAGCTCATTTCTGTCAAAATTTGTACGTGATGAAGGGGTGAAAGTGCTCAGCGTATTCGGCACCACTATTTTTATTTATAAAAATTCAGTGTGTTTTTACACTAATATCTTTGAATTGTATAGAATAGAGATTTTTGTTAAAAAATACCGGTGGAAGAGTTGACACCCTTGACGTGATGGAATTATTTTCCTTAATCATCATCCAAAAATACACCAGAAAAGCACATTACCTTGAAGAAAATAAGTTCATCGCAGACCTGTTTTACATTTTTTCATTTCTAATATATGAATTTAAAATATTTTATGATTTTAGCCATTTATATATAAGGTAACAAACCACTTTAAAACGCGTAGATACAATATTTTTATTAAAAACGACACAAAGCTTTTCGCCATTATAACAATATTATCATCAGGTGTAATTGCGTTACATAGAACCAGCAATTGTTTATATATTGCTGGTTCTATGTAACGCAATTACACCTGATGATGCTATTGTTATAATGGCGAAAAGCTTTGTGTCGTTTTTAATAAAAATATTGTATCTACGTGTTTTAAAGTGGTTTGTTACCTTTTATATATTATATATACACGTGAAATGTTTTCTATTTTTAAACTTTTAATGGTTTTTAATCTTAATTATTTTAGCCATTGTTGTAAATTACATTCAACTAACTATCCAATTATGTAATTTTATTATATATAATTGAATTATGTAGAACGAAATCAGAATTTTTTATTTTTATTTTTATGTATCTCTTAAGATTAGCAAAAAAAAATAAAAATACTCTTCCCGTATAAAATATTTTTGGTTTATTAATTACGTTTATTTGGCCTAATATTTTTATGCTATTCTGGGATTTTTTTACATAAAACATAAAAGATTAATTTAAACGTTTCTAAACAAGCTAGTCTAAAATAATAGCGAAAAAACTTCCATTTGTATTATTTATTTTATTTTATTTTATTTATTTTATTTATTTATTTATTTTTTATTATTATTATTGCTAGTTTGATTTATATACATATTTTGTAATTCATAACTAAAACTTTAAAAAAAAAAAAAAAAATCACATATTTTTCTTAAATTTTAGTAATATAGTGTTTGATATGGGACTCCTATGTATGATAATAACGAAGAAAAAATGATAATTCTTAAAGAAAATACGAAACTCTTCTTTGAAGAAAGAATGTACAAAGTATTGATACTTTCATAACTAATAAAAGAAACAGAAAATAAAAAAACATGTTGTCATTAAATATCTAAAATTGTGAAAGTTTTATTTTTTTTTATTTTATTTTTTTTTTTTTTTTAATTTTCTTTTTTCTATAAGATATTGATAAAATCTTTGGAAAAAGTTGGATGGAATTTCAAAAACTTTTTGAATTGGTTTTTGAACTACTCTACATTCATGGCACATTTTCTGTGAAATTTTTAGTCTCGTTAATTTATGTTATTTTACATACAATTTCTACGGTATATGTAGCAAAAAGTACTTCTTTTTATATATAAGATTTTTTTTAATGGGGGAACGCCTGTAAAATGTTTCCTTTTACATAACTTGAATAGAATTTATTAATATATTTGCTCGAAATTTGATGTTTTGAATAATGCAATGTTATAAATCATGCTATATTAAAAAATGGACCGTTACCATTAAACACAAAATGTATGTACATTTGTACAATATTCAATATTTATCTCAAATGATATCATACGGAAAAACTGTTTTTCATTCATTAAAAAGAAACAGAAATAATTAGATTTATTTAATTGTAATGATACAGTTATTTGCACAACCATTCTTTGCACAACTTCCGCACATTAAAACAGGCGATAGTCTTTATAAAAACTGGTGCAATAACAATCTCTGTTTACGCATACTGGTATGCAATACAAAATTTGATATAATGATTGTGCAGATAATGTTTTTTTTTCAAAAATTAACCGAAATTGAAAAAGATGACGCTAGAAATAGCCTCTGAAATTCAAAAATTCAATTAAACTGTTGTGTAATTATGATGCTTACTAATTACGTCTCATAAGTAATTTAAACCATTCTTATCTACCAAAGAATTTAATTATAGTACTTGGGCAAATATTAATTTCTATACAGTATGCACAAAGTTAGCATTACCTAACCCTACAAAACATATAGTGTCATATGGGCAAAAACCGTGTCTCTCCACCTCTGAGAAATACAGGTATAGACATCTATCGGCATTTAGGAATAACTACACATTTCTAGCAACTATATAATTCAAGCAATTGCCTGTAGATGTCACTACTTTTCCCCTAACTGTGAAAATAATTTGCAATTTTCACGTTAATCTGGCGTTCTTCGTTTGATAAAAAATACTTATCAAAAGTTTTGACCCGGAAAAAAATACTGTTCGTTAGAAAAAAAAAAGGGGGGGTGGTTGAATCGCAAAGGTAAGTTGGTTTTTGTATTACTGTAGTTTACGTATTTGAAAATCGTATTTTTATGAATGTTTCCCATTAAAAAATTGATTTCCTAGTAAAAATATTTGGTATGATTTTTTTTATTATTTTTCGCCAACTACTAATCATTATTATCATTACATACATTTATTTGAGTCACAGAAAAAAAAATCAAGCTTTATAAGATTAATTCAAAATTCCTTAAGGACTATTTGCTACAAAAACTTGCTTTATCTTTTTTTAAAAAACAATTTCAACTATTTACTTTGCTATAAAAACACATTCAAAGTTTTGTTGTCGAACATGAAATATTTTTATTTCTCATTATCTGACTCTCACTTTTTCACCTTTATTATGAAAATTGTTTAAACATGAATAACGAAAATGTTGTAACTTCTTGTCACAAGTACACATGTTTCAAATAAGGGCGTATTGTTTTTTGTCCAGAACGCAGCATGCTATAAGTAGTTCAAGCGTTTTAGACTGGAAATTTTCACTTCTACCGCAAGTTCAATTGTGAATTTGGCAAACCAAACTTTACTCAGCCTGTCTGCAGAAACATACACACACGTAAAATTACTCTGAAACTTATTAATTAAAAGTTTCAAACATGTACACGCCTTCTGTTCCCCTGATTATCTTGGGTCTCCTACCCTACCCGTGGGTTTCGGTAGAATAGACAGCTCTTCTCCGGCGAGTTTAGTTTTTTATACGGAAAAGTTGGCAATGGATGCTGGTGGATTCTTCATGTTCCTTCCTGTTCCTGTGAATCTCGTACTAAACAATTATCTGAGGAATAGATATGCAAAGATAGAAAATACTATGTTTACTGTCCCGGTTCATATTGTGCTTTTCTAGTATTTGAAACTCCAATAAAAAGTTTGAAAATTTTGTTACTGGAGAGTTTAGAGTCAAATTGTGACAGAAATAAAGTACTGGAGCTGTAACAAGATAATGTTATTTGTTTTATGCATTAGATTAAGTCTTTAATGCTCAGTGTTCCTCCGCATGGAGCACCCAACTTCTCTCGCATCTAAAACTATTAAATTCGACTAAAGATGGATAAAAATACGCTTTTGGACTCTTAATTTTATTAACAGTTGTAAACACTATACAAGACCATCCATAATATCAAAGTGTGATGTTTGTTTTTTCATACTTTTTTTAAAGGGTGAGGGGGGGGAGGAATGTAGAGCCAAATGCTTATCTTGGGACACCGTGATGCACTTTAAGTTACTAAATCTGTTACATAGGCATAATATAATGCTTTCTAATTGAGTTTCAAAACTTTATATTCATTTCCACATTACACTGTGCATAACTATGATGGCGCAGTGTTTCATCTGATGGAACCACAGAATCAAACGATCAGGGACATCCGCACAAAAAGATATCTTCATACACCACTCTTCCTAAAAAGGTTGCCTACAACGTTTTTGGTGCGCAACGTTCTAACATAAAAGTTAGTGCAACATATAAGGTTAATAGTGACAGACCTTAAGCACAAGTAAAAAAATATTCAATATGTTTCATGCAGTATTAGTATGGTGTTTATAAAATATACTTTTAAAGAATATTTATATATGGTAAGTGTTATTTCATATTTGTCAAATAGAAAAAAAAATGTATACAGACGAATCTAAACAAATTTCAGTTAGGGCTCATACAAAAAAGGTGAATTTGAAAAGAGTTTTTTAAAAATAGAGCTAGAAATTCGAAATAAAACATTCACTGAATTCCTTAGGTTTTCAGTAAGAAAGCATTGATAGTATTCTTTTCAAAAGATTTCTCTTAACAGACTTTTCCTTTCATGTCTGCTTTGGATCGTAAATCCTTGTTTTCAATTTAAACTTGAAATCTTTCGAAAGATACCATTTCTCATCAAAATCTTTTGCATTTAATAAATATATTATAGAAAATGTATTCCATCCTTACTTTGCAATGTGATATTTGAAAATTCACTTTACGTTACTTAGATTAGGTTAAAATATCAAAAATTTGTTCAAACAATTCAATTATTCGTTGCTTTTAGATATAAGATTGAAAACTCCAAACTACTTTAATCTCAAGAAATCTATATCAACGGATACTGACGTAGTTGCCAGCTTTAGCCCTTTTTGGGAAAATTTTAACAGAAATTTTTGCTTTATTTAATCAGTAAAAAGGGATACAAAAATATATAAAAAAGTTCTATTGAACTTTTTCTGGTAACCAAAAAGTGCTAAAGTTGGCAACTACGGGTATTGACAGTTAATTTTATAGATGAAATTACTGCATGAAAATTAATAAGATAAATTAGAATTTTAATAAATTCTATGCATACTTCATAATCAGCAAATATCCTTTTGAAATATTCAAAATTTATGTTAAAAGAAAAAAAATTATAATAACTTAAAATTTTATTTCATTCACATATTTAATTTAAATATATAATAATCGAGTTCAGTTACAAAAAAAAATGTTTAAATTTTTTTAATTTTTATTCTTTAACTTATAGTTCAGAAAATTTCTATTC
This sequence comes from Salticus scenicus, assembly GCA_963930645.1. Lineage (NCBI taxonomy): Eukaryota > Metazoa > Arthropoda > Arachnida > Araneae > Salticidae > Salticus > Salticus scenicus. Next base: position 204,984,175 of record OZ005657.1, on the reverse strand, counting down.
TGAGATTACAGGTGGCTCAGTATGCAAAACTAAAGGGTTTAAATGCTTCTTTTTATGCTATAATGAAGCGTGCATGAGATGTTACAACGTAAAGCATAACAAATAAATTACATTGTAATACATAATGTTCCATGCTTCAATATATATATATATGTCTCTTATTGGTTCTTAATCTAAATCGCAAAAAAATTTTGTGTCAGTCTTTCCTCTTAGTTAAATTCAGTTCTACATTTTTGCGTGTTGCTATTGTTTTAGATCTATTAATTGCTAAATTTTAAGATTAAATTTTATTATGTTATCTATCATTTATATATATATATATATATTTAAATAGACTCAAAATGTCGCTTCCACCTAAAAATTACGTTTTAGTATATCTGTAAATAAATAAATTGTGTAGCAACGAAATGCTATTTTTTAAGTTATGTAAATTATTTTTTCAACAAAAGAATATTCCTTTGTATAATTTCCGAACACATTATTTTAATTCAAAACGTTTCTGGAAAAAGGAAAAAAAAGTAATGCTTATTTTCATTTTACGAAACATCGATTTTAATTATTCTTGTTACTTAGATTACATATTATTTTTAATAATATGTATAAGGAAATTCATCTAAGCACTTCGCGAGTTCTATTTGAGAAAACTACTTTTCTTGTAACACATTCAGATTCATGAAAACTATGTTACAAAAAACATAATAATTTATCAGGGATGGGAATTCGGTGCAGAACTCATATCACTATTTGCAAAAGCATATGCTATTCTTATTCAGTCTAAGATATATTAAGAAGAAAAATTTTCTTCATAAATAGTGGTATGAAATTTGCGCTAAATTCCCATCCCTGAATTATCTTCATGCATCTCCTTTCTGAAATTCATGCTATGAGGGCATAATAAAGTTTTATTTCTCTCTTTTTATGCATGATATAGAGTAAGTGCACGAGTGATTGACATTTTTAGAGCAATCCCTGATGTTTTTAATGTTCTAGTCATCAGAAAATATTTTTGGAAATCTTAAGTTAGTACATATGGTATGAAAGACATTCAGAACCACATATATGTTAAAATATATACAATTGATAATAATATTTTTTTAATGAATTTTTATTTGACACCCACTCAATGTTCCAGTAATTGACACTGCCAGTTTTTCATTTTATCAGTAATTGGCACCCATGTTCCAATGTTCGACACTGCTAGTTATTCATTTTACCAGTTATTAGCATCCTATGCTGTAGTGTTTGACACAAAATGTTAAAATTCTTATATGTAAAATATATGATTTTATTATTTTACTTATTTATTAATTATTTCGGAATAGATGTCAATTACTGGAGCATGCCAATCACTTGAGCACCTACCCTATATGGATATCGATTTATTTTATAAATTTGCTAGGTACTTAAACATAAGTCAGAAATTATTTTAAAAAAAGTTTTATAATGACTGGGACGACTAGATTCTTGTCATTGAATTTAACGACAAATATGGCGGTGTCCCCGAATTTCCAGGATAAAATAAATAAATCATATTAAATTGCAAATTTTTTTGTAATTTTTATGCATGAAAGTTCTGAAAGTTCTTATTTCAGCTTATTTAATATACATATAATAAATTATTATAATAAAACCTAATAAATAAATAAACACATTGTTAGATTTAATTAAATTTCGAAATGACCCCTTAATCATAGTTTTAACTGAAAAAGTCTGAAAAAAATATTTTAAGCCTTTTTCATTATGTACTTTATAATAAAAAAATTTCTTTAATATCTGTGGCATGAGGGCAACATTTTTTTTTTATTATTATTATTGTTATTTTAGGTGATTTCAAATGAAATGAGCCATTAATAACTTTATATCCGGTGTCTCCAAATGCATTCTGATTTTTGGGACACGAATGATAATTTTCAAGGATATCATTGGGATTCGAGGACAGCTGGTCACCGTAAATGACAGAAAAAATGCATAGATTTTATTTTTAGTTTTAGCCATTTTATTCCTATTACACCTTATTAGTTCCTTTTTTCATAAGATTTTTTTTTTCTTTTTGAGTTTTGAACACAATTCGGAGCATGTTTAACCCTTTGCGGTGCAAGACAATTCGGATCATTTAAATTATAATGCCACCGGAATTCATGAACTAAATTAAACTAGAAGAAATTTTAAATTTTAAGGTTAAAAAAAACTGGCCTTTTCTAATATCTTATAAACGTAAATTTTTGCTAAAAAATTTCCGGGATGAATTTTTGCAGCTGGATCTTAAATTTTGCGTCCTCGCAGCGAGGACGCAGCGCGTTAAGGGGTTATGGACTATTCATTACGAAACAAAAAATGGAATAATTTTTTAAAAAAAAAAGGTATTTAAAAAAAATTGTGAAAAATTTTAAACGAACCATTATATGCATAAAATCAAAAAATTAATTTCAAAGTACAAAATACATACCCAATAAAGATAAGTTCAATTCTTTTTATATTTAATTTGAATCTAGTGCTTCAAAAAGATGTATTTAACCCAGAACAACACCGCCACCTAAAGAATCACTCGGAAAATCTGTAAACAGCTCAAAAGTAAGTATAAGGAAAATTAAAAAATGTGAAATGAAGCTAATTAAAATAAATAAAAAATAATAATAATAATACTCGTCGAAATAATGATGTTGAATGATAAGTCATAATTTTTTATGCAAACAGCAATTATTGCATTTACACGAAACAGTTACAATTAAGCACAATCCTCCATCAGGTGAAAAAAATAGGGACGTGGGCAGCACGAAAGCTGTAAATCAATGCCAGATGTGTTCATTGTCTTATGCCAAAACATGTTTCACAACGTAAGACTATGGTAAGATTGTTTTAACTACTACATGTAAAAGTCGGTTTGCAACCTAAAAACAGGAGAAAATTTCTTAAATAGATGGTTCGTTGAAAATTATACTCGGAGCAGAAGCAGTAACAGTAAAAGTTTTTTGTAGTTATATAACACAAGCGTTATAAAAGAATTAATTTTGCAATTAATCGAAAAGAAGAATTTTTATTTTACTTTAATAGAAAATAGTTTTAAAATGAATTTTATACTTTTAATTAATAATCACAAGAAGCAAGAACAGTGAGTTTTTAGAAAGAAAATGACGGAGAAATGGTTTGTTTTTTCTTTGACTGTGTCTTGTTATAACAAAAATAAATAAATAAATGTATAAATAAAAATATAAAAAGCCATTATCATTCATTTTTTCATCAAACTGTATTCCTATGGAAAAATAAATTTTTAATCTAATATAATACAAACAAAATAAAATGATATTGAGTAAAATTTTCAAAATCCATACAACAATTCATTCCCCTCCCCTTACTGTTCTTTTTTTTTTTTTTTTTTTCAATTAATTGACTTACTTTAAATCTCAGAAATACAATTGTTCAAAATACTTTCGAATTTTCAACAATAATATAGAATGCAAGGTTGAAATACCCAAAGAATCAATAAAGGAATGGAATTTGAGCGTATTTTTAAATGAGCAGCTGTTACTACCAGTCATAAATATATTATTATTAACTGTGTCAAAGATTTTAAATGTTGCGCGTTCATATGCCGTGATGTTTAAAAATTGAACAGCACTTTTGAACGCCAAAATATTGCCATTTAAAGCAAAATATTTTTATGTTCATGGTAACTTACACAAAATTTACATAATAATTATTTTTAAATTTGGTGTTCTCTTAGTATTAAAAATCTGGTTGCTATAAACTGAATTTTTCTATAATATAATTGGTGACGTGTTTTTTTTTTTTTTTTTTTTTTTTTTTTTTTTTTTAATAATATAATGATGACAAGCAAAAACTTTGTTCTATACAATTTATTCATGACTTTAAGTCATTACCTAAATTATATCATGATCAAGCATATTGGGTGTTTTAATTTGTTTGGTCATAGGTATACCTTTTAAACTGTTGATATTAGCACAATATTTTGAATTATAAAAAGTTTTCTAAAGATATGCCAGTACTTTTAATGCCATACTCATAAAGAGTTTCATATTTACTTAATAAAATAGGAAAAAAAACTTGTTTTGGGGATTCTATATACAAAAAAGAAATTCAAATAAGTCAAATCAAATCAAATCTTTGAAAAGCAATTTAAACTAGTTGGCATAGGTGGACTCTGCTCAGTTCCCCATCATATTTATGTTCTCATAAATTTCTAGTGCGAGACATATTATAATCATGTTAAAAGAAATGAATTTGACCAAAGCTTGATATAGTGACAGAATGAAATCCCCGTCTAATAGGCTATCCACCATTCACATCGATATATTTATCTTATTCTAATCTATTAATTTATTTTATCAGGGTCAATTCCGTTGTTTAGTTTTCATGCTACTATTTCCAATGCAATAATCTTCAAAATTCATATTTATATGAAAAATTTACAATTTCGCTATGTTGGTAAAATCGTAAATTACGAATAATTTACGGAATTTTCCTATTACAATATTTGTATTCAATCATGTTCAAACAAATATCATAAACGTAATTTTGAAGTTGTCTAATGTATTTAGGATCCTCAAAATGGAAGTTTATGCTCAATTTTGCCTAATTCTGACATGTTAAGTAAATCGTAAATTCCAAATAACTTACGAATTTTTTAAATTGGAAAAATCATAGTCTATGATATTCATGCCAGTATCCTAAATAATATTTCGAAAGTGGTCTGACATCTTTACGATGAAAATATCCCACAAGATTGACGTTTATGTGAAATTTTCTCTATTCTGCCATGTTAAGAAATTCGTAAATTTCCAATAACTTACGAAATCTTTATATTGGAAAATTCATAGTCATTAATATTCATGCCAGTGTCCTAAATAATATTTCAAAAGAAGTCTGACATCTTGACGACGAAAATATCTCTCAAAATTGACGTTTATGTGAAATTTTGCCCTATGCTGCCATGTTAAGAAATTCGTAAATTTCCAATAACTTGCGAAATTTTCCAAGTAGCATATTTATAGTTACTGATGTTCATTCCAGCATCAAAACGGATATTTTAAAACTGGTCTGACATTTTTACAGTAAAAAGTTTTCATTTAATGCACGTTTAAGTGAATTTTTGTCCTATTCTCCCATGTTAAGAAAATCGTAAATTTCTAATAACTTACGAAGTTTTTAAATTCGAATGTTGCAAATGAATAGGGTTCTTACCAGTGTCGAAAGTAATATTTTAAAACTGGTCTGACCTCTCTGCGACAATTTGTTCTTGAGATATCGTGTATACAGACTAACACACTAACAGACTAACACACTAACACCCTACAGACAGACACCATAGAAATTTTGTCATTTTCGGATTCCTCACACCTGAAAACGTGTAGAAAAGTAAAAAAACCGAGGTCGAAAATTTTCACTATTACCTAAGTTCCCCATACCTATAGTATGATGGGGAACTAAAAAAGTTTCATGTTTAAAACATAATATTTAGTGATATATTTAAAAAAAAAAATGGTAATCATTTGTGTCAAATGGTTGCTCTTTTGGAGGGAAAAAATTCAACTAACCTTTTTAATGACGACAGACGATATACACTTGCTAAAACTGACAGCGATGATAGATCGTTGTTACTGTGCTTCTATTTGCATAAACGGTTTAATCTTGGATGAATAATGCAAAAAAGATAATATACAGCGTATCAGTATGCAATGCAAATGAAGTTAACTGTTGTCTATTCAAAATGGTTGCCGCCATAGCAGCCGAGGCTAACGCAAGAGCCATATTGAGTCTATCAAAACTTTGGATAATACTATGTTATTTTATTTATTTGACAGCTTTGAGACTTATAATTACAACGACTTTCGTCTCGAATGATCCATATTACATAATTTCACAATATCAATGCAGAATTTCTTATATAACTGTGTTATTTAATTGCTTCTGAGGTAACGATCTTGGCTTTATTCTTTTCCGGACATGTCATCTACTCTTATCCTCTTAACGCGCGCTGTCCTCGCTGCGAGGACGCAAAATTTAAGATCCAGCTGCAAAACTTCATCCCGGAAATATTCTAACAAAAATTTACGTTTATAACATATCAGAAAAGGCCGGTTTTTTAAACTAGCGTCTCGCCGCATCGCCGGCTCCCTACAAATATGCTAAATGAGCATGCGTACAGACTTGGATTTTTGCAAGTTAAACAGACTTTGGCGAGACATCACCCTTTTGGCACATTTTCCTAATATATGTATATTCCTGTAACACAAAGATGTTTCAAATGACAAAAACATCCCCACCCCTATTTATTTTTTTATTTTTTTATTATTTTTTTTTTTTTACAGTATTTTTAGGAAAATTAATAGATAATTTAAAAAAAAAAAAAAAAAAAAAAAAAGAAAGAAAGAAACTGCCATTTCCTTTTAAATAACTTTAAAAAAGATTTAAATTTATTGCTTTTTTTTTTTGTAATAACAACTTAATAACTTTTTGTAATAATAACTTAAATAACTCGCATATTTTTTTTTTTTTTTTTTTTTTTTTTATCTTCACAGGAATTAGTATTAAATAAAAAAGAAATGTATAGATAATTGGACAATTTGCATTTATGTAAACTCAAAGTGTTTACGCTGTTTTTCATTAAGAGAATTTATATATGCAGTAAAAATAAGTATAAAAAGTGCTCTCTTGTGTGTCAATGGCGACTCATGAACCGAAAATAGGTGAAGAGCTCAAAAATAATATTTAAATATTTTTAATCATAATTTTTACTAAGCATGGTCTTAACTAAAAATACTTATTTAAATGTGAATTTATATTCTATAAATGAATACAGTGTAAAATACAGTGTGCCTCTTTACCAATTTTCGGTGCACGAGCCGCCACTGTTGTGTGTATATATATATATATTAATCTTTATCTACCATTTTATATTATTGGACCACAAAATTTCTATTTCTGGCATGCACTTTGATATAGCAGATTTTATTTTGTAGCTTTATTATACATATAATTTAGAACATATAAATGTAGTCAATTCTAAATTTAAAAGCAGTTTTCAATTTATTTGAGATAAGTTAAAGATATAAAAAATACTGTAGTATTTTATTTATTATTCCCTCCCCCTCCCCCATAAACATTATTGTAGGAAAATCAGGGGTAGAGGTATTAAAAGTTTCACAAATAAAAAAAGAAGGTGGATCAAACAAGTCACATAGGTTATTAAAAAAAAAAACTGAACAGAAATGTGAAAAAAAAAAAAAAACATTGTATTAAGATTATAATAAATTATTTCAAAACTTTTACAATCTGATATTGGTTTTATTTCTAACAAATATACATATATGTAATTTTTTTCACATTTATGTTGTATTACATTAATCAAGATTTTAAATCATATGTTCTTATTCTGATAAAGGGTCTGACTAAGGCAGGGCCGTAAGGGGCAACTGCTTTAGGCTCCAGTGACGTAGTCCATTTCTGGTTAAATCTTTAAGAGAAGAAATATGAGTAATCTGATCACAAGATGAATAAGAAATTAGATTATTCATTATCAATAATTGTTAAACAGCTTCCGAAAATAATTCAGTTCAATATGAACTACCATACACATCTCACCCCTTCAGAATTGCATCGCCAAATACAGCATGCCAAACCTGCCAAGGCAATTTATTCAACTTTTCCGTAGGGAGCCGGCGCTGCGGCGAGACGCTAGTGTTTTTTAAACCTTAAAATTTAAAATTTCTTTTAATTTAACTTAGTTCATGAATTCCGGTGGCAGTATAATTTAAATGATCCGAATTGTTTTGCGCCGCAAAGGGTTAAATCATTCTTTCAAGGGTTTTATGTGTTTGCAATTTTCTATAAATTTAACTTTTTGTTATATTAATGGTATTATATGCTGGTTGATTCCGGCACGTGAAGGCTAAAACGGTAAGACAATGATAGTGACATTGACTTAAGTAACGCAGTAGAGCAAATAATGAATTTTTCTTATGTGAAAATACTGTTTGTAGGACAGAATTATCTTTTCTGTTTTTAATAAGCTTTATATTTACAATATTGGTATAATTTTCATTAAATATTGAAATACATTCAGCATTAATTCATCCTCTCTTTATTTTACAATGTGCTACATTTTGAAATTTTTGAACACCATTCTGTTTTCTTAGTGAACTTCTCACCAAGCCTTATAAAATTCGTCAAATTGGTCTAAAATCCAATTGTGCGTATGACAATCTTCGCATACGGACGATACTGTCGGTCGGCATTAAAAGGTTTAAATATCATACATATATTGGTTAAACAAAATTTAAATAAAATCCATATATAAACATTACTTTGATATTTTCTTTCTATTTTCAAAATTAATATTTATATATTTGGTCATACAGTTATTTTTAGGAATATTCCCTTACTTTATTTTATCTATTATTCGTTCGTTTATTTAGAATATAATTAAAAATATTTTTATAAAAATATTAACATAATCATGTGTCTTGTACGGATAAAAAGTTCAAAACATTAATATGTTATTAAATGAATTTTATTTTACGCATTAATAAGTATTAAGCTAACAAAAGGTGCGTAAATGCTAAACTTTTGTCTACGAAACTTTAAAAAATTGCAATTAAAAGAAAAAAAAAAATTAATAAACGTAAAATTGTCTAAACTTTTTAAAAATCGAAACAAAATACAATGTTAACATTAAAATTATCAACATTATAGTGATCGTTACTCAATTTTCTATGCAACACTGAAAATATTTATTTTATTTTGTATTTTATTTACATCTTCGCATTTTATGAATCGTCTCTTAGACGTTGGCAATAAAATCGAATACTCAAATTTTAAAAATCGAATCTCATTTAACACATTACATTTACACATATGCAATATTTTTTTTTTCAATTTATATCTTGCAAATAGGACTTCATTTTACTAATTTAAATTTTTCGTGTATAAAAATTTGTTTTTCTATCTTCTTAAATACACGGTACTTTTTAAAATGTATGGCATAAAAAGCAAATGCATACAGTTAAGACAGTTTACGTAATTGAAAATACAGTGCTAATATCAATAGTTTAAAAGACCATCCTCTTGCAAATAAATTTAAACACACTGATACCTACAACATATACAGCACATAAAAGTTGTTCCTATTAGTACTACAAATACTTATAGAAGTTACACGACTTCAAAAGTAACTATTATTATTATATGAACCAAAAACATAAAATCAGGGATTACATGAAAATATAATTAATAGGGAGCATTTATTAGTAATTTACAGTCCTAGATTGATACATTTAATGATAGTAGAAGATGTGCTGAAATATCCCATCAGTAAGCAGTCGTGTCTTTCTGAAATAGATATAGCAGAGATTTTCAGGTATGTACAACATGCTTTTCAAATTTCTTCAACAGTTACATCAGCTCTGGCAAGACTTACCACTAGATGTATATAAGAGTAATAGGCAATTTATACACTATAAAATTTAGAGCATTAACTCCTCTCGAAAAAAAAGTGATATCAATTATCCTTGCCATGCCCGGAATATTTATATATGTGTGTGTGTGTGTGTGTGTATTTTACTTTCGTAAGAATATCTTAAAAAATAACTTCAACATAAAAACTGGTATAAAAAGAAATGTATACGCGTAGATAATATTTTGTACACTAATTGGGACATTTTGGTGATAAAAAAAAGGTTCCAGGATCATAATATATTTACACATTAACGGCAGACATTCAATGCAAAGGCAAAGTCTCGCGATAATATCTGGTTTATTATTCATTACGTGCATCTCATTTTTTTTTTCTTTTTTCATTACGATTGTAACTCGTTCACTGCTTCACAATTTTTATAAAATATAATTTTTTCACATTCATTTACAAGTGCTTTCACCTTTGTTACCTTCCATCACTGTGCCTATTACCCCAAATATCTTATAATCGAAAACAAAAAATGATTGGAACATTTTTAAAAGAAACCTGGAATTATTGAAGCATTATCTCGAGTTTAGACTGATGGCATATTTTAGGCTATTATTACTGTTTATCCAGCAGAATTACAGAATTACAGTTTATTCTACAGAATTATTCTACATTATGTTTATTCTACAGAAATATGCAGCATTAATTAAAGCTAGTAACTGACTTTCAAACTTTTAACGCTACTATAGCACATTAACCACCTTAACTCCTTGGAAAAGGGCAGAAATATTTTCCCTGTAAAGTTTTGTAATATACTAAAACGAAGATTGTATCTCTCTCAACTTGACATTAAAAACATAATCTTGTCTATAAAGGTAAACCTTATTACTATTATATATAACCTTCACACTTTAATAAAAGCAAAAAAGTTTTAACTAAGTAATTTTAAATTACAAGTGTGTTTTGGAAAAAAAAATAAGAGCTCAGTGTATGGATACATCCAGTCAGTAGGTTAAATCTACTTTACCGGTTCATTGTTAATGTCGCATGTAGATAATAGATGTATTCGTGCTTTCATCTCTTCAATAAATCACTTTTACAATCATTATTATTAATTTGTAAAACGTATACCATTTTAAAAATTCATATTGATTTATGCTTATTTTTTTTATTGTTATTTACTATATATTATGATAGTTTTATATTGTTCAGTCATTACTGTCTGAAACAAGGATAGACATTTTATGCAACTTATTGCCTTAATTTCACTCGTAAATATTGAGCCGTGTTTCATTTTTGTATTGGTGTACAGTCAGTAACAAAAGTGTCCGAACACTAGCAAAATTTCCTATGTAAAAAAAAGTACACTTCATACGGTTTTGTTAAATAAATCCTTGTCGAATCATGTTCTTACACTGACAAAGAACAGGATTCGACAAGGATTTATTTAACAAAACCGTATGAAGTGTACTTTTTTTACATAGGAATTCTTGCTAGTGTTCGGACACTTTTGTTACCGACTGTACTGATGTTTTATGATGTTATGCAAAAAAGGGGCATTTACTATTAAATATAATTATATATTTTTTAATAACTTGAACCAACATGATAAGACAAAAAAAAAAAAAAATCGAAATTAATTACTGTGAAACTTTCGGTTGATGTCCGAATAGTTTCATTCTTGTATTTCAGGACCATTTTGAGGCATGTCTATGAGAATCAGTGTAAATATTTCTGAATATTTTTCAAATGTTTTAACTATGCAAATTTTAGAATAAATTTCTGTATCTAAGTATGGATTACCTATATTTTTACAACAGCACTGTTAAAATATGCTATGGATTCAAAAACAGCTTTAATTTTATAATTTCCAGTAGAGCATATAGCACAAATCAAAAAAAATATTAAGTGTCTATACATATTGTTAATATTTACTAGACATATATATACGCATTAAAACAAAATATTAGTAATTTTCTTTAGTACGTCTGTAATAAAGGTGCTGTTAATTATAAAAACTAAAATTTTATGCCATACTATAACGTAATATTTAAAATTATGTATATAAGCTTGTTATCTTTAAAATAAAATATACCTAAACCATGTCATGACATTACCTAACACACGTATTAATGTTTTTAGGGATATACAAACATATGTTAGGTGAAAAGAAATATGGGTTAACAGTTAATCTTCTAGCGACAAAAGTAATGCCTGTTCTAATCCCTGTTGCAGTTAGTCCCGGACTTAAATTAGACCAAGTAAGTTAATCAATCTATTTTCCATTTCTTTAATTATTTGTTTATATTGTATATATACACATAATTTGTATATTTTCTTCCGCAGTTTACCAGTTTAATAGAACTTTTGCGAGAAATGTTAGATCATGTCGCAAGAAATCAAAGGAACAAGCTCAAGCTAGAAAAACTGTCATCCACAGAAATGTAATTTTATGTTTTAATATTATTATGTGTTTTAATTAAGTTTATATTAAGCTATGTGTTATTATTACTGCACTACTGGCCATTAAAATTGCTACACCGAGAAGGAATGATAATAATGGAATGAAATTTATTGGACACATACATTATAGTAAAAAGAACAAATAATTAAAATTTCAGAAAATTTGGAGTAACATATATATTGGGATAACAGTAAATAAAGCAGCGACCTCTGTGAAAAATAACAGCACTTATCTGTTTAGGCATTGAATCAAACAGCGACTGGATAACATGTACGAGTAGAGCATTTCATGAAGCTTCAACATGATGCCACATTTCATTGATTGTAGTTACTGGTGAGTGGTCTGGCGGGCCAGTCACTTTTCCCCAATTAAACAGTCATTTTCATTTGTGCGAGATCAGGTGAAAGCGCTGACCAGAGCAACAGTCGAACGCATTATGCATCAAGGAAGGACCGAACGCACAACTTGCGGTCGTGTATTGTCTTGCTTAAATGTTGCGCTACGGAGGCCTTGAACATAGGGCAAAGCAACAACCCTTAACTTGTCAGAAACGTAATGGCCGCTATTCAAAGTGCCGGGAAGAAAAACAAGAGGTGATAGAGACGTGTATCCAATGGTACCCCATACCATCACTCCAGGAAGTAACCCAGTAGCGGCTACCAAAACTTTGATTACCCTCAAAGCTGAATCACTGATATGGGCGCCTTTAATGTGTGATCAACGACGAACTTGGACACAGGAATGGCGTGACGTCGCCTTTCAGACAAATCACAATCCTGTTTACAGCATCAAGATTGCCTCATTCATATTTAACGGCATTGTGAACAATGCACATTTCCAGGTGGGATTCGACATCGTTATACTATCCATCACCTGCAGTAATGGTATGAGGTCCCATTGGATACACGTCTGAATCATTTCTTGTTCGCGTTCCCGGTACTCTGAATAGCGGTCATTACCTTTCTGATGAGTTAAGGCCCGCCGTTCTGCCCATATTCGAGGCCTCCGTAGCGCAACATTTAAGCAGGACAATGTACGACCGCAAATTGTCTGTATTGTCCAGACTTTCCTTGATACATATTGTGGTCGACTGTTCCTCTGGCCAGCGCGTTCTCCTGATCTCATACCAATGAAAATGACTGTTTAATTGTTGTAAAGCGACTGGCCCGCCACTACTCACCAGTAATTACGGTCGATGAACTGTGGCATCGTGTTAAAGCTTCATGAAGTGCTATACACGAATATGTCATCCAATCGCTGTTCGATTCAATGTCTAGGCAGATAAGTGCAGTTATTGCTCTCAGAGGTCGCTGCTTTATATACTGTTTTCTCGAGATATAGTACTCCAAATTTCCTGAAAATATAATCATTTGTTCTTCCTACTATAATGTATGCGCCCAATAAATATCATTCTGATATTTGCATTCCTTTCTGGTGTAGCAATTTTAATGGTCAGTAGTATATATTGATAATTAATGTAAATCGAACAAATATTGCATTTGCGATCAAAGTGCGGAGTGTAGTGCTGCCAGATTTTGCGACTTTTTTTTGAATAGTTACCAATAATATTTAGAAGTGATATTTTATATAAATAGCAGACAATTTTTCGATTCAGTTCGTCCATTATGTACATCAAATATCACTTCTGAAAATTATTGGCGACTGTTGAATAAAAACGTTATAAAGTCTAGCAACACAGTCGTAGTATCAAATTTATTATCTAATCTGAAATTAATCGCGCTGTTATTTAGAATAGTACTCGTGTTTCGGTCTAATCTCCGCCAGTACAACGGGAAAGAGTAATTTCATATGATTTTTGAAAAATTTTTCTACTAAGGTTTTAAACAATGAAGAATAGCAGATATTAGGAAGTATATTTAATTTTAAAAACTACAAAAACGTAGTTATTAATAAAATAATTTGAATATATTTTTCACAAAAAAGTGTATGAAAAATGAAGGATTAAAAATAAGTTATCAAATATGCAAAAAAATTGCACGTTATTAAAAAAAAGATTTAAAATTGTAATTATATCATATTTTATCTCATATCTCTTTTTTAAATATTTTATTTCAGAAAAAAAATAAAATAATAAAAATAACAATAATGAGAAAGTAGATAATGAAATGAAACTTTTTTTTTAAATTGTAAGCTTAGTATAATTTTTTATTTTAATTAATTATAGTTTATAATTTTCAAATATTGATCTAGAAATTTTTTTGTAGTAACAGAGTTGTAGTAAAGTTCTTTTAAAGATACGTCATAGCAAAAGGTGCTTATCAAAATTGAATAAAACCAAATTTAATTTTTTTATTTGCTTAATTAAATATATTTTTTACATTTGACTATATGTGATTATTAATAGTTCTTCATTTTTTGTCTAACATTATTTATAAGAACAACAAAAAATAGATATTTTTTCTATATTTATAGAAGAAAGAAATGCAATAAATACTTTATTTATGAAATGAATGAATACGAAATCATTGTACTGTGACAATATTTTAAAGAAAATCTTTAAGCTATTTCTAATGCATTATTTCTCTCTGGTCGTGTCATTAACGCAATTTTCCTTTTTTTAATCAAAAATATTTTACATTCCCGAATAGTTGACGTGTTTTTAAGAGTCATAAAAAAGAATAAAAAATGCGTTGAGGAGGTGCAGATTTCATAATGTTCATGCGAGATAGACTTGCAACTCATCGAAACTCAGTATTTGAAAACCGAAAAGAGAAGAAAAAATAATCGGCTCTAGATATCGAGTTGCGGTTCATTAGACTAATTTTAAATGTAAAATGTTATGAACTGCTGCAGGAATGACTTGAAATTTTACTATATTAGAGGTCAAACCCTCAAAGTTTGACCGCTGGACAGAGTTTCCCTATTTTATCTGTAAGATACGACCAGTTAGAATCATATCATTGAGTGGGCGGCGATATGAACAATGCGCTACTACCATACTTACATACTTGCCAACATACTAATTGATATTCCGTACACTGTAAACGTAAATGTCTTAAATTCAGTTTAAGAAGTGTCTTAAATGGATGGTCATTTTTTAAGTGAAAAAAAAGTGTCTTACTTTTTAAGACACCTTTTTGCATCAGAAATTAAGATATTGCAAGTGTCTTAAAACGCTGCCATGTTTTAGGCTTAAAAACACCGCCATGTTAGGCTTAAAAATACTACCGTTTTCAAGACTTTTTAATAAATATATAAATAAATAAATATGGCGTACTATTATGTTTTTCTGCTAAAAATATATTTTAGAATTGTTTAGAGCATTAATGCAATATTTATAAAAAAAAAAAAAAAAAAAAGAAAAAGAAAAAAAGTCCCATTTTCCAGCGCTGGGATTCGAACTCAAACTGGCTAAGGAAACCGAAACCTCGAGCCAAGCATCGTCGGAGTGAAGCATTTACCAATCACGCTGCCGTCGAATACAGTAAAATGTGTTTTTATGGTATAATATACTGCAGTATTCGTGAAACTAATCGCAGTGTTATGTTTTATTTCTAATTTTTTGCCATAAAACTATTGATAGTATGGTATTTTAAACTTAATAAATATTATCTTAAATTTAATATTTAGAGGATCAGAATTTTTTAATAATTCATAACAAGTATGTGAAGGTTTCATCCCTCGATGATAACGATTTCTTTCCTTAAAGTGATATTTAAATAAAAACGAACTGTAATCATGAATACAGGAAAATTTGTAGTTTTACATTTAGATGTAGGTGAATTTGTGAAAGAAAAAAGTTTTTAAATGAATAATAATAAGAAGACAGAAAGAAAAAAAATATATATGCACAAATTATTCATGATTGTTCAATTATAATTTCAGTTTCTTCTCTACAATACAAATTACTTGATACATCCGTTTCCACACTTTTTCTTTTAATATAAGAAAGCTTTAAAGACAAAGATTTTTTTTTTTTTTTTTGAACAAAATAAACTTTGTGTCTAAATATGTTGTTTATGAATTGTGTTAAAGATAATAGCATGCAAATATAATTCACATTCCATAAAAATATAATTTCATAGAGCTACCATAATTTAAGTAGTTTAAAATCTCATTATATAAAATAATAATTTATTTATTGAATGTGGAAAGAAGTAGGATAAGCATTTTTCTTAAAGTAGATTCCGTATGAAAAAATTTCTAAGTAATGCAAGTGTCTGAAATTCTAAAGTGTCTGAAAATTCAAACGCGTTTTGCTGTCTGAAAATTCGCGAATTTACGTGTTTCAGACATTTTTGTGCCTGAATTGATATTTCAGACATATTTCTGTCTTAAATTAAAATATCTATAACGTCTAAGGTATATTTTAAGACATTTACGTGTCTTAAATGCCGTTTCAGTTGTTTTTATGTCTTACTTTAAGACCCTTTTATTTGCAGTGTAGTATTGTTAGCCACGCCTTCTTTTTCACACCAGTATCTTTTTAGAGTATTTTTCTTCTTACATAATCGCAATTGGATTTGGAGAATATTACTCTAAAAATTTACTGGTGGGAAAAAAAGGGGGGACTAACTATTTATTCGATATTTTTCAAGAAAGTAACCTGAAAACACAATATAGTAAAAAAATATATCTTGCAAACTAATAATGCTATATTTTAATATTATAGCATACCAACAACTTTCACGAGCACACAAGAGCAATCAGCTAGCTATCCCCATAGACCACCAACCCTACGGTTAGAATCTAGGCGCCAATCGATTTCAGTGGATGATGTTGCAAGAAGATTTTCAGGTCCCAATGGTGGATCAGGTAATTTAAGAACATCTATTTCAACTTTTCCTGGGCATAAAAAAAATTCTTTTTTTTTTTCTGTAATTTACCTTTAAGTTACATTATTTAAAAAAATATATATATATGACCTGAACGGCCAAATTTTCAATTTATTCTGTAGCATTAATAGTACTCGCCTTTTTTTCACACCAATTTCTTTATATAGTAATTTTCTCAAATACGTAATTACAGTTAAATAAGAAGAAAATCACTCTTCTAATTAAATCGTATGAAAAGGAAAAAGGCGGGTATAAACAATACTACTGAACAAATTAAAAATATGGCAGCTCTGTATACGACCAATATATTTATTAAGAAAGCAATATTAAATTACATAAAATTACAAAATAATGCAACAACTAATAAGATTTAGGTCATACAAATAAATATTCATGAGGTTCTAAAAAATAAGAATTTACAAATAAGAATGTTAAAAATTCTACATTTCTTTAACTATAGAAATCTTATTACCGTATTTTCCAAGCTATAATTCGCAGGCCATATAAATCGGTTATAAACCAGAAATTTTAATAAACAGACAAAGATATATTTTTAAAAAGCAATAATTCCATACGACTTTGTCTATTAATTAAAATTTCTAGTGAAAAACTAATTTATCTCAAGTGCGGACATAGCCTCCTAAACCAGATGCCTTCCGCGAGGCTCAGAAACTTGGCAACAGTTCAAGCGGTAGACAGCGCCATCTGGTACAGATTGTTCGACTTTTTTATTCAACTGTCAACAATAATTTTAAGAAGGGATATATGATATCGACGCTTATTCGATTCTATTGGCCTTTTATGTATATCAAATCCCACTTTCAAAAGATTTTGGCGGCTGTTGAATAAAAAAATCGCGCAATCTGTACCAGGTGACGCTGTCTACCGCTTGAACAGTTGCATCTAGTTTAGGAGGCTATGGTGCGGTTCACACGCAGGAATTATGGTAAATACGTTAAAAAAAAAATATAAAATAAAAAAATAAAATAAAAAGAAACATTTATTGAAAGTAAATACAACTTAGATTTGCATTTAAAATTTACAAAATCTGCTTAATAATTATTATACTAACAAAATGCGTATCACGAGCAATTTTCTTCAAGAATGTTTGGGAAGTTAATATTGTAAATACATTAATAACGTTTCAATTTTTTATTTTTATATCAAACTGAATCGAAGAAAATGCTTATATCTATGTATTAGTGCGGTGAGCAGTCACATTATTGAAAGCCAAATTAATCACTTGTAAACACTGTAAAAAAAGAAGACTAGCTCTTACCCATATTTACGCACACGTTCAGATAAAAAGTGTGGGAAAGAATTTTCTTTTATTTAACTAATGTCATAAATATGATACCTATACATATAAATAAAGTGAAATAAAAAATCGAATTCGCTGAGACCAGAGTTCCCAACTTTTATAATTTATTCACGAGCGTTTTTTGCCCCGCCTTCTTTTCGCACCAGAAATTTTGTAGATTATTTCTCTTTAATATTTGACAACAATTAAATAAGAAGAAAATCATTTTTCAAAATTTCCGGTATGAAAAAGAGGCGAGTCTAAAAATGCTCGTGAATAAATTATAAAAGTTGGGAACTCTGGCTGAGACATTCCGTAATAAAAAAAATTAGAACAGCTTCTAGGAATAAACAAGCATTTAAGCAGAAAGTTTTAAGGTGTTATAAGTTTTATGTGTGACATTATATGCATAAACAGCCTTAGAAGAAGCTTTAAAAAAGGCAGCTAAAAATTCAAACGTCAGAATTTATTCATTTCATTCACAAAATGTATAAAAGAATGCAGTATACTTTGTCTAAAAAAAAAAAAATGCCTGTTTAATCACAATATGAGCATTCTCTGAATTTTGTATTTTAGGTTACATAAAAGTTTAGATTCATCCTCAACAGATTAACAATTATTTTATTAACAGCCTAATACAAGATTGTCATAGGCGACTTTTTTTTATTATTATTTTCGTGCCACCATTTCCATAATATAAAATTTATAGTAAATTTATGCAGGCAAAGTGCAGATTTACCTGCGTAAATATAGCACAAATTTTGTTTTTTGGAAATAGTGGTACTAAAAGAATATAAAAAAAAAAAGTCGCCTTTGGCAGTCTTGCTAATACTCTGGAAATTCTATGTGAGATAAAGTCATCGTGAAAAGTTATTTTGCAGATGTAAAATAACTTTTAAATATTAAAAAATACTCTGGGTAAGTCATTTTCATGAAATTCAAGGGTGGAAAACTGGCGCAGAATTCATATCACAATAAATATAACAAAATTTTCTATTTCTTAAACCAACGATACCAGAAATATTTTAAACGAATTCTGGTATGAGTTCTGCGCCAATTTTCCAGCCTTGTGAAATGGCGGATTCATAAACAAATATTACATAGGCCTGCGAAATCGTTCTTTTTATTTATTTATTTTTTCTTTAGTTTCTTTTATTTTATTTTAGTATATTTTATTATTTTTTTTTCACTGCATTTGGATGTTTCTAGTGTATTTTGATGCGCTGAATTCCGAAATGATTGTCTTTTTTTCCCTATCGCATTAGGAAGTTTCACACAGTAAGGATGGGATCGGAAGAATTCACCTAAAGACTATAACAAATTCGAACCAATTTATGTATAAAATACATTAAAATCGGCTATTATTTACACATTATCTTTTAAATGTGTTTATTTACATCGAAGCTTTTATATCGAGCATTTTACCTTGTACACGTCTTAAAGGTCCTGTGGGGGAAATTCTCTATACAGTATCCAACAATAATCTGCTAGCATGTTAACAACCCATCGTCCCTGGTACCTTCTCTACATTTGTTTGGTGTCTTGATGAAATAGCTCTCCTTGTTCTTCACACACATCACCCAGATTTTCTGGGAAATAACTTAGATGGAAGTTGTGAAAGTGGAGCTTTAGGCTCATACAATACCGTTTTTTGTCAAAACTGTACCTGATCGAAATTTTTGAATAGCTTTTCCTTAATCAGCATCCAAAAATACATCATATAAAACATTACTTTGAAGAAAAAAATTTCATCGTCGACCTGTGTTATTTCCTCATAGCATACTTGCCAACATCCTAATTAATATTCCGTAGTTTTGTCAGCCCCGCCCTGTTTTTCACACCAGTAAATTTTTAGAGTAATATTCTCCAAATGCAATTACAATTAAACAAGCAGAAAAATACTCTAAAAAGATTCTGATGTGAAAAAGAAGGCGGGGCTAACAATACTATGGAATATTAATTAGTATGTTGGCAAGTGTATCATAGTCATTAAAGAAATTCCTTCAAATGAAGGGTAAAAGGGATAGTTACAATTACTGCAGATTTCATCGGTGCATTATGATAACTGATAGCTACGGTTAATTATTAATGTATTTTATTATTTATAATTCATTAGATATTTTTTTCAATTGTAGATTAAGGACTGCTCAAATTAAATTTTGCGTGACTCTTTCAAAATCTTTATTCTTCAAAAGTTTGTTTTCTCGGGGATTTATTTTTAAACTTCTGTGTTAAAATTTATTAAAAAGATTTTTTTTTTTTTCAATTGTGTAAAATTATATAATTTTACAATATGTGTAAAAGAAAAAGAAAAGAAAAACTATTTCGAAACATTTATTTATTTATTTATTTTTCAATAGAAGCATCATCACCGGATTCCAACTTATTACGAGTTCAAGCAACATTACCAGGTCGACGTCATTCTGATAATACGATACAGCCTCCAAGAATATTAATTGCCCCATCCAGTCCAGATGGATCTTATACCCCTGCTAATATGTCAATGCGACGTCATTCAAGTGTCGTTCCTACAGATGTTCGATTTCAGTTCTCTTCGTCTAGTAAGGTAAAATGAAAATAATTAATTTCTGAGTAATGTAACGAGTTGCTTTGTCATATTTTTTAAATATTTTCGTGATGTTAATGCCATCAAACCAAAGTAATGAATATGCAGACATGCCAACATTTTAATTTATTCTGTAGTTTTTTAGTACCTGTACTTTTTTCACGGCACTTTCTTTGTCGTGAAATTTTTTCCACTATCTAATTAACTTTAAATAGGAAGAAAAATTCTTTTCAAGAAAAGTGATAGGAAAAAGGGGCGGGTACTAACAATGCTCCGGAATAAATTAAAATATTGGCATGTCACTGTTTTTTGACTGCTTATCATTGCATTCAGACAATTAGACTTGTCTAATTAAATAGCATATAACATATGCAGGGTATTAATATCTTTACTAATATTTACATTTCTATTCTGTACATTTCTCTTTTAGGTGTTTCATTATTCAATGAAAATTCGCATTCTGTTTAGCTTTTAATGAACTATTTATTATTCTAACATTCATTAAAAGTTTACTTTAAACCGTTTCTATTATTATACATTATTAGAAATGTATTATCTCGATATACAAAATATAAATCAAGAAAAGATATACTTATTTCTATTTTAATGAACATTTTTTCTTGTATAGAAAGGTAGAGCGAATAAAGGAATTTTTTTTATTGAAATTAAATACCGCGGAAAATATAGAACCCATTGATAGAAAAAATTTATTTTAAATAATTATTCGGACTATATTTGACCTTTGCGCATCGAGGTCAAATCTTCAAAAATTCGAAAAAAGAAAATTACATTTTTCTTCATTTTGTTTCGTTCTACAAAAATATTAAAATGGTAAAGTATGTTAAAATATAAAAAGTATTGATTATATGTTAAAAATTTCCATAAACTTTAAGCATTCGAACATAATATATATACAGGGTGTTTCAGTGAACCGTTTCAGAACTTCTAAGAGGGGTAGGGTACATCCTGACAACTCGAAATCATATAGCAATGTGGGGTCGGAAATGCTTTCCTGAAGCGGTGTTGTACACAGAAGCACCATAAAGAAAAGGGACCGTAAGTGAGAAATCGTTTTAATAATACATGAAAAGAAGCAAAAGGTACATGGATTAAAGTAAGTGTTCGAAGTTTTTTCCACGGGCTACAATGCACGCTTCACATCTCCGACGCATGGACATCCGAACATTCTGGAATACTCCAGGCATATCTCGAATTTTTCCGTCAAGAAAGCATTTCTGACTGCCCATTGGTATATGATTTTGGTTCGTCAGGATGTACCCTACCCCTCTTAGAAGTTCTGAAACGGTTCACTGAAACACCCTGTATATATATATATATAAATTAACTGACCAATCCAATCCCCAAGTAATACCCAAATAAGTTCAGAATATAATGTATTAAACCATAATAATGTAAACTCGGAAGAAGAAATTAACAAGAACACAAAATCATGCGGTACGCATTCATTATTAACGCTTTCCAAATGTACCTAATTGTTGTATTGTACAACTTTCAGTGCTCTTTGCCTACGTAATCACATAACGGTCAGACAGTAGTTATGAAAGGCATACAGATAGACTAACTGAATTCCTAATCATTCTTAAAAGTTGTTAGAAAGTGTTAAAAATGCTTAACACTCAAAAAAACGTAGCCCTTATATTCTAATTGCAGTCCAAAATGTATCTGAATACTTTAGTGTAGCCCTGTAAATCTGAAAGATAACAAAATCATATTCTATACAAAATATTATTTTAGCATATTAAAAATCAATGTCAATTTCTTTATGATTTTTTCTATAGAAAGTTCATTAAATGTAATTTATAAAAATGTCTGTTTTTTTGGGTGTCCCTGTACACAAGTTGCACCGGACCTGTTAATGCATTTTAAAATAGGGAACATTCCATAGTGAATTTGAATAACATATATAATTTTGTAAAAATTCTGAAAACATTGACGGACGCTGTGGGCGGGCAAACGGACAGGTAGAGAGAGGGACAGTTGGACAGATGGATACTTAAATGGAAATCATATTCCCACTTAAAAAATATTAAAACGTGTTAAATCGTTTAATGTAAACGAAAATGCAATTTCAGGAAATTTTCAATAAAAGCCTTCAGTGTAACAGAATATTTTTGTGCGGCCCCGTAAATCTAATGCAAATCATACTGCATTCTGTAGAAAGCATTCTTTTGTGCATATGAATATTTCATACATATTTCATATATAAAAATATCAATTTTATTAAGATTTGTTCAAAGTAAAATTATTAAAATTTGGTTTATAGAACATAAACCTCTCATAAAACGATTGCTTTGAAATAACTTTTGGGTGTCCCTGTACACAAACCAGTGGTGGTATTTACTTCATTTTCAATAGCAAATATCCAATAGTGAACTTGAATAACATATTTCAATTTCATTGAAATTTGTCCAAAATAAAGGAATTAAAATGTAGTTTATAAAAATACCTCTTATAGAACCCAATGCTTTGGAAAACTCTTGGGTGTCCCTGTACACAAGCCAGTAGAGGTAATCACTCCATTTTCAATAGTGAACTTCAGTATCATATATCAGTTTCAAGGAATTCCATGAACATTTACGGCAGTTAGAGCACGGACAGACAGGTATACAGACAGACAAACCTAAGTGTCATTATATTAATTAAGACAGTAATATAAAAAATTCATTTGTAATGTCCCCCATCCCCTTAACAATCCAGCAGGTGCGTAATTATTTATTACCCAAACAAACGTGTGTCGTACATTTTACAAACGAGGCAAAATACTTCTTAAAATCTTATTAAAAATCGGACAAACACATTTCATTCCGAACGGAAAAACGCATGAGGAATAACATTTACCTTCAGACAATTCTGACCCAGTATGAAAGAAATATTGTGTTTGGTATTGTGTGAGAAATATTGCATTTATCTCTTACGAAGATAGAATAAGGGTTTCAGATAATTCTTTAAAAATAACACATTTAATTGATTATGAGTGTTTTATAGCTAAGACCGTTTGCTCTTAGAGTAGATGATTTTCGTAATTATTTTTTATTGTATAAAGGTGTCTTGACAAAATGTACTTATATCTAATAGTCTATTCTTAACAGTATTCAGGAATGACATTTACGTTTTTTTTTTTTTTTTTTTTTTTTTTTTCTACCCCAATATTTTTTAATAATAATCTTTTATTAAATTACTATTCTATTTAAACACAAGAAACTGCTGTAAAAATACCGTAATGATTTCTATATAGAAATAGTGTTGGCAGAAAGATTTGGATATCTCATCTGTGTATAGTTCTAGCTAAAATTCTCCGTTAAAGTAACTATTGCCATAGTTGTAAGTCTTCACTTTATAAATACCACTAGTTATTTTGTTTGTTTGTTTGTTTGTTTATTAAAAAACTTAATTTTATCAATTCAATAAAACTAAAATAACTATTAAGAAAATGGTACTAAAAAAATGCTATGTGTTTCCGTCGTGTCAATTTTATTCCACTGTTCTTGGGCCGTTTTCAAAAATTCTTTTAGCGTTTTTCATATGATTTTTTTTTTTTTTTTTTGGTACATTTTAACGAATGGAAAGTGAAAAAGCCCAGATGAGGTATAAGTGATTCTTAGATGTTTTATTAAGTGGAATATACTTTAATTCTGTTTCTAGTACCATTTTTAATAAATAATCAAATTCTCAACTATCAAGAATAACTTTGGAAACTTTTCAGCACACTGACGGAGCCATTTTTGTCAATTAAGCAATAAAAACTTCTCTCTTTTATTACAGATACTTTAATACACTTACTCTCCATATCGTGTAAGTTATCTATATTAATAAAGAAATGTCTCTGCATGTGTGTGCTGAGTCCACTGATTACAGAGCTACAAAACTTGACATAAGAGTATGTTGGGCCATGCAGGGGTGCACCTCATCGATATTTTTGAATTTTAATTTATTTTATTTTTATTTTTTTTTATCCATTCATGTTTTCATTTTCTTCAATTTCATTCAAATTGCAAGTTCTTTCATTTCAATTGTCTGAGTTCCTTGGCAACGGTTACTATACTGTTTCATTTTCAGTCTTTCATAGTAAGACACGTGATTAAATACAGTTTATATATATTCGTGATTTTAATATGAAAGTACTGCTTCGATATATCTATATATGTATATACATATACCAGTATGTTTCGATTAAGAAAAATTTTCTCAATTTGGTTCCATCCTTTCCTAAATGAACTAATCGTTAGTTTTTTTTTTTATTTATTTTTTTTTTTTTTTATGAAACAAAGTGTGATATTTTATTTTAATCGTTGTCATTTCAAAGCAATTGTCTATGTGAAGAGATAAAAATTCCTTTGAAAAAGAAAGGTCTTATTATTTTTAATTTTCTAATAGTATAAAATGGTAACATAATTGAAAGGATAAAACTTGTATAACAATTAAAAATGTATAACAATTAAGTTTATATTTTATGATATAGTTAATTATAATAATATAATTAAAAATTATTTTACTTATAATTTTATCATAACAGAACAAAGGCTAGTCCTGCTATCAGGTTCCGGTAATGCATGCTGCCAAAACTGAAATATATAGTAGATCATATATGCTATGTATGAATGTTTTTATACATAAAAGTAATTTCAAGACGTTTAATTCATCTATCAGACATACCAACATTTCAGTTTATTCCGGAGCATTGTTAGATCCCGCTCTTTTGTCACACCACTTTTCTTGAAGCTCACTTTTCATATTATTTAATCGTAATTACATATTGGAGATAATTTCACTGCAAATAAAGTAGTGGGGGAAAAGTATGGTTATTTACCGTGCACCTCAATAAATTAACCTTTTCATGGTTTTAAACGCGTGTTCCCAGTCACAGGGTTTTTTTTTTCTTCTGAATAGTTTATTCATTGCTATGAATTTGCTACATAGAAGAAAATCAGTTTCTGAGTATTACTGATAAATTTGTAGCATTATTAGAGCTTAACCACTTAAAATTATATGAAATTCGTTCCAATAAAACGGCTTCAAAACAAAAAAATAAATAAATAAATAAACAGCGTGACCATGGATGTGTTAAAATGTTGGTACGGCTACATCTATCAATTTTCGGAGCCATTTTCTAGATAATTTTTTTATTCTTTCAATAAAAACAGAAGTGTAGAAGATGATTATTTTTGAAATTACCGGTTTTGTATCTCAAAATGTAACTAAAAGTATAGATTCAAAATTGTTTCTGTAAAATGAGAAAGACCTTCTGTAGAGTCCCTCTATAAACAGGCTGACTCATCCGACAGTTTGGTTTTCGAAGCAGGGCTGCTGCGAGCGTAAACGAGTAATCGTTGTCGCTGTCAACGAATGATTTGGCGGTTAAACACAATCATTTACACTCATGTTTATGAAAATTACAACACAAAGAAGGAAGACGAATATCAGATTGATATTTATTGGGCATATACATTATAGTAGGAAGAATATTTGATTAAAATTTCAGGAAATATGGAGTAATACGTAGTGAAAAAACAGTACATAAAGCAGCGACCTCTGTGAGCAATAGCAGCACTTATCTGCCTAGGCATTGACTCAAACAGCGGTTGGATGACATGTACGGGTAGAGCACTTCACGAAGCTTCAACACAATGCTACAATTCCTATATCGTAGTCACTGGAGAGTGATGGGGGGGCAGTCTCTTTTCAACGATTAAACAATCGTTTTTGTTGATGCGAGATCAGGAGAACGCGCTGGGCAGAACAACAGTCGAACTTATTCTGCATCAAGGAAGGTCTGGACAATACTGTCAACTTTGCGGTCGGGCATTGTCCTGCTTAAGGGGGTATTCTGGTCTAGAAATTTTAAAAAATCAAGAACTTCTCAAGAGCTGAATTATGAGAAGGAGGAAGGCCCAATGTATGGATCTGGGATCGCCGATTGATGCAAAGTGAGTATAACATATTATTTTCAGAGTTATTCCATTAGAATTGTTTCCTAAACTTTAAACGCGTTTTTCTCGAAACTACTTTTTTTAAGGTGGTTGACATGATATTTCAAGTTCTACTGAACCGATTGCTTTGAAATTTGGTATATATCTTGTTTATACAACTCTCTATCGCGTCTGCCTTGGATTTGAAAAAATTTTGATTTTCAATATTTTTAAAAAATTCGAAAAGGTCGAAAAAAGTCGGGTAAAAATTTTTTTTTTTTCAAGTCGACGCCATTTTGTCATTTTTTATTTATTTATTTTTTTTTTTTTTTTTGAAAATGGTCAACCCGATAGCGACATCTTTATTAATGAAGAATTTGTTTGATTTTTTTGTTTTAGATCACTACAAGGGTTGAAATCATGTCAACCAGGACGCACCGTTTTTTTTTTTGAAGCCCCCACTCCATCGGCCTGTATCTCGGCGATTTTTTTTTTTTTTTCTGATTTTTTTTTTTTTTACATTCTCAAAATGTCAATAAAAAACATATAAAAAAATGGATAGTAAAAATGTTTTTCATTTTTTTTTATCTTACTTTAAAAAATGCCTAAAATTCAGGCTTCTAGACCAGAATACCCCCTAAAATATTGCGCTTCGGAGGCCTTGAATATAGGGCAGAGCGATGGGACTTAACTCGTCTGAAATCTAGTGGCGGGTATTCAGAGTGGCGGGAATGAAAACAACAGCTGATCGAGACGTTTATCCAATGATACCGCATACCATCACTCCAGGTGGTGACCCAATATGCAGCTACAAAAATTTTGATTACCCTCAAAACTGCATCACTGGTATGGGCGCCTTTAATGTGTGATCAACGACGAACCTGGACGCACGAATGGCGTGAAGTCACTTTTCAGACAAATCAAAATCCTGTTTACAGCATCAAGATTGCCTCATCCGTGTTTAACAGCATTGTGAATAATGTACATTAACAGCTGGGATTCGACATCGTCACACTGTCCATCACCTGCAGTGATGGTATTAGGTCCCATTGGTCCATACGTCTCGGTTACTTCTTGTTCGCATTCCCTGCACTCTGAATAGCGGCCATTAAATTTCTGGTGAGTTAAGGCCCGGCCCTTTGCACTATATTCTAGGCTTCCGTAGCGCAACATTTAAGCAGTATAATACACGACTGCAACTTCTATTGTCAGAACCTTCTTTGATTGAGGATGTGTTCAACCGTTGCTCCGGCCAGCGCGTTCTCCTGATCTCGCACCAATGAAAATGTCTTTAATCGTTGAAAAGCGAGTGGCCCGTCACCACTCACCAGTAACTACGGTCTATGAACTGTGATATCCTGTTAAAGATTCATGAAGTGCTGTACACGAATATGCCATGCAATCGCTGTTCAATCCAATGCCTAGGCAGATAAGTGTAGTTATTATTCCCAGAGGTCGCTGCTTTATGTACTGTTTTCTCAGGATATATTACTCAAAACTTCCTGAAAATTTTATCAATTCTCTTCCTACTATAATGTATGTGCCCAATAAATATGATTCTTATATTCGCATGTTTCAATTTTCACAAACATGAATGTAACTATGCGCAGTTAAAGGGCTCTGTTCATATGTAGAACGCAGCTGTTTATACAGATGTAAATAACATTTTTAAATGTGCATTTTCTACAATTAATAATCTGTTAAATTGTTCAAAGTAAAGAAAATTTAACTTCCAGTTTGTCACAAACTTTTAATAAACACAGAATACAAAATTAACCAAATAAAATTGCTTTTTTCTACCTTTTTTATATGATTGCTATAGATAATATGTATGTAAAATATTTTTTATAAACGTATTTTAGAATAGAACAGTTTATACGACTTTTATTTACTTTTTAAAAGAAATATTTTTAAAAAATCATATAGAACTTTTTTTAATATATTTCTTGTCACTTTCTTCTAAATTTGATAGAAGAAAGTATTGATTTCATAGAAATTTTCAACTTTCGGTTCCGCACATGATCCTAAATTTTTACCAAAAATAATGAGGTCAGCACTTTAAGAAACTTCAATCAAAAGAAAAAAAATGCATTTAGATTAATTACAATTCCTATTAAATTGTTTACGTGTAATCGAGTCTGGAGTGACTCCACTCGACTTTCCGAACATTGAGTAACTAACAGTTTTGTAGATAAAATAAAGAAAGAGGTGTTGCTAAACAAACAAAAAAGAGAAAACCATAACAGAGTGTTTGAGTATTTTTCTCCATATATCACACGAGGTTTTATTTAACACTACTGAACTTTGAGCCCTTAGATCATAAAGATAAAGAATTTTTCGTTGTGTCCCTGTAAAAATCTATAAATGCTAGATTCACCAAAATGCTTATAGTTAGTGCAACAGTGATTTATAATATTCATACAAATTTTCAGCTGAATTGAATAAGGCGTTTAGATGCTATCGCTGGTCTCATAGGCCATAAAGATAAAGAATTTTTCTTTGTGTCCCTGTAAAAAAACTGTAAGTGCTAGATTCACCAAAATCTATACAGTTGGTTCAAATGTGACCCATAACATGTGTACAAATTCTTTGCTGAGATTAATAAGGCGTTTAGACGCTATCACACTTTTAAAAATTTGGCAAAGAATTTTTCTTTGTGTCCCTGTAAAAAAACTATAAGTGCTAGATTCTCCAAAATCTATACAGATTGAGTATCTGTGACCTATAATATGTGTATAAAGTTTTTGCTCAATTGAATAAGATGCTATCGCACTTTTAAGATTTTGGTCCCTTGGCCATAATGATAAAGAATTATTCTTTGTGTCCCTGTAAAAAAACTATAAGTGCTACATTCACCAAAATCTATAGGGTTCGTACTATGGTGACTTACAATATACGTACCAACTTTCAGCTTATTCGAACAAAGCGTTTAGACGCTAGCGTGTTCACTCACAGACATACACACATACATACACACATACATACACACATACATACACACATACATACATCATCGTAAAAATAGTGAAAACGGACTCGCTGGTCCTCGAAACGTATAGAAACATCAAAATCTCGAATTCGGATTTTTGACATGATTACAATACTTTCCTCACTATAGTGTTCGGAAAGTAAAAAGGTCAACTTTAGGAACATAGCATGCAATAATAAATATTTCGTATAAGTCATTCTGGTAATTTTTGTGTAAAATAATATCCTTAAAATTATTTTAAAAATCTATTTGTGAACAAATAATTATAAATCTATACACTACACACAAAAAATATTTAGATTAAAAATGCGATTTTCACATCAGATTATCAAATTCACAAATAAATAAATCCACACGAGGGAGGAGTCGCCAGTAGGCTAAATCGCCAAATGTTTACTATTGAATGCTCTTTTGTATTGAACTTTCAATGATGTTTAAATACTTAAAATGGTCATAAATCGTAACTAGACACTATATATAGTAGAAAAGATAACAATCATCCAACTTGTCTTACAAACTTGGTCTTGTATTTTTTCATTTGGTGTATGTATTTGAACTTAATTACGTTGTTCTATCAGACGAACGTAGAAATACTGTTAAATAATAGCATAATTTGTAATATATTTCACACAAAACTGTTTAGAATTTTTAAGATTTGTTATTCCGTTGAAAATAAAACAATTTGATAAAAATTAAGTGAAAATAAAGCTGTAGACTTTTAATGTAAATAACTGCTTCATGCGATATCTTCCATGTTTGTTGAGCTCTCAAAACAAAAATAGTGGATTTATCGGCCCGTCTATTTAGTGGCCTTAACCTTTTTCATTACGAACATTACAATGTGATCTTCGAAAACTTATATGTGTTATGACCTATAAACACCACATTTGCCCCAAATGTTTTACCTTTTTTTTTTTCCTTATGGCCTCATTCTGTCATTCTTATACACATTGAAAAAAGGTTATATAGAAATAAAATTTATTTCAATATTTATTTTTTATATATATTTATACTTTTTCTTGCTTTAGATTGGTCCTTCATCGACAATAACTACTCCAAGCACTGCAGGCATGGATTTCTTAACTTCAGGTCGATCCAATATGCGGCGATATTCTGCTGCAGCACTTTACGCAAGTAGTGGAGTACCAGCTACATGCAATAGCCGGGGCCCAAGTCCTGCGGGCTCTGCCTCTAGCCTCTTACAACAAATTGGGTCCGGAGTGGTAAGTATTGAAATTTCTTTTCAAAAAATGTCCCATAAATCTAATGGAAATCATTTTCTTGCACCTCTATCATAATTGCAACAATATTATTTATTCTCAAAATATGGCTTTAAAACAGACTTATAAGAATCAATAGGTAATCATAAAATATTAGTAAAATTTGGAGTTAAATATTGAACCACTTTTATTCACTGTTTAAAAAATGCAACTTTGCTGCCAGAAATTCTCTGTAATTACAGAAAAATACGTTTTGTCAACGTAATTTTTCCGTTATTTACGACTTTTTTCTTAAATTACAGAGAATTTCTGTCAGCAAAGTTGCATTTTGTAAAGTGTTCTAAGCAAAGGGTGTCTTGGTCAGGATTCGAACCTCATTCTTATGTCTCATCTACAACTAAGCTATTCTTAACAATTCCCGAGTGACATATTTCATTTTATGTCAATCTCATTCTCGCATTTTGCATTTTAACAGATTTGAACAAGGAGAAATACAATGCATTAAAAATGTTAATCACAGTGTATTGCGACATATATAGGAGGCAATACGCTATGATGTATTACGTTTATCATAAGTTGTATTTCTCCTCGTTCAAATTTGTTAACACATTACGTAAAAGTGCATGTTTTAAGAACAACGAGTCCCGCCTTTACGTGTTCCTCTAAACTATTAATTTAATTAAAAAATAATAATTTGTATATTCGTGTTAAATATTTTATATGCTTCCAGCGTACAGTGCAGCCACGTTTCCTAAAACTACCAGCGACGACGCGTCCAAAATGTTGGAGGGATGCCAGCTTGGACAACAGGTTGTGATTTGGAAAACATCCAATAATTTGCACTCTGTTATTCGTCTTCTATGACTGTCATCCCTATTTTAACAGTTTACTCGTTGAATTAGCGCTTGCGCAGAGTCTTCCATGGTTTCATGAAATGTGGTCGAAGAATACATTATGTGCCTTCAGTAGTATTTACCTTATAGATTGCTCAGGATAAAATTTAATTGATCTAATCACAAATAAGTAAAACCCTTTTGTTAAATAATGTAACGTTTTAGAGAAATGCCAAAAGACTGGGTTTACTGTTTAAGATAGGAAAGTGCCCTGACGACAATGTGTTAAAATGCAGTATGCGAGGATGAAATCGGTCTTGTGTAAAACATGTCGGTCGTTATTTGTCTGGGCTCTGTGATAAAGCATCGGTTCGTTACGTCTTAGGTCCCAGGTTCGATTCCCGGCCAATACAGTTTTTGATCAGAATAAAATTTATTCAGCTTTCATCCTCAAATATATTAATTAAACTAAATTTAAAAATATATTTTTATTAAAATAGCCTTAAAAGATTTTCTATAAAATATAACTTCTCTCATAATACTGTGCTAAAATTAAAGCTTTAACTCTGATGCCAGAGAATATATTTTAGCTCAAAAACAACAAAGCTAACACCTTAATTCGATATTTAGGTTTCTTAAATGTATATTATAAATCTTAACTCTCTAAATCTTTAAATATTAAAGGTTATCGTAATATCAGAGAAATTATGTCAATTTATTTTCTAATTCAAATAATAACTTCTATCTGTGAATCTTTATTTTAGTTCTTTAAAGTGACTGAGCCTTAAAATCACATTTTACGCGTTTTTCAACTTTTATAAATCTGAACTATTTCTTCATAAAAACAAATAGTGAAGTTTTTTTTTTTTTAAACTTATATTATCCGTAGGACCGCGTCATTATTCATCACTGTAAAAAATATGTCTTATTTGCTGCTAGACATTCTCTGTAATTTGAGAAAATACGTTCTGACAACGCAATTTTTTCGTAAATTACGCGTATTTCCTCAAATTACAGAGAATTTCTGGCAGCAAATAGGACATATTTTTTACAGTGTAGAAGAGATGAAATATCTAAATTTAAAATTTGCGAATTGTACAGGCCAGATGTCGATCTGTTCAGCTTAACGAGAGTAAATTCGTATTTTTAACCAAGAACTCAGTTTTGATTCCTGCACTGTTAAAAAAATGCAACTTTGCTGCCAGAAATTCTCTGTTATTACAGAAAAATACGTTTTGTCAACGTAATTTTCCCGTAATTTACGACTTCTTTCTCAAATTACAGAGAATTTCTGGCAGCAAAGTTGCATTTTTTTAACAGTGTTGTCTAGAGACTTTTAACACTTGTTACATATTATACGTCCTCTCTCTCTCTAAAATTAATAACTTGAAACTTGTATTCTTAAAACTCAATAAGACACTCTTGTGTTTTTCTTTTTCTTTTCTTTTTTTAATCTACACTGTTAAAAATTTCAGTTCAAGGTTGAACCAAAATTTGGTACTATGGTAGCTGCAATATGCTTTATTGAACCAAAACTCGGTACTACAGTAGCTGCAACCATACGATGTGAAACCTTCTACCATGATTTGATACTTTTTGTTGAAAAAAAGCACCAACTCATGGTAAAAGATCACCCCATTTTATGGTTACAAGAATTATAGTACAAAGCTTTGGTAGAACCAAGTATCAAATCATGGTAAAAGGTTTCAACCTCTCATGGTTGCAGCTACTGTAGTAAAATATTTTTGTTCAACCTAGGACAAAATTTTTAATAGTGTAAAAATTTCAACTTTCTTTATTTTGTAAACTTTTCATTTTGTTTTGTTTTTCTTTTGGAATCCTTAATATGTCTTTTATTCTTTTTCCTTTTTTTTTAGCAATCTCTCTTTGGCAAATAACAGTTCGCAACGGACCAGTATAACAGATAAAGAGAGGAGAGAAACAGAATATTTTTTGAATCCAAGCAATAGAGACCAGAAGTGTGTGGGCCTATACCCCCCTCTGACAATCCGTGACAACATAAAGACCGTTATATACGGTCATATTACATTGCTCTTTTCCGATAGATTTTTTTTCAAACCTCCATATCAGTTCGTTCAGTATAGAAAGAAAGCCAATTTTCCAGCATTACTTCTTTAGAGTCAAGAGAAATTATATGTACAGGATCATTTAAGTCAGATCTGGTTGTGTTTTTTATATGTGTTTGTTAAGTGGGTATATGAAAAGAAGTATATAATAAATGTAAATCTAGTTGTTTCAAAAGAACCAATTTGTAATGCCTCACTCGCATACTGTACTCGAATACAGCACCTGAAAAGCGTAACCATGTGATTATGTTTACATGAAGAAACTTTTGATAATCTCTTGCTATTACTGTCAATATTTTTTTAAATCGTTGTACATGGGTGGAATTTTTTCCAGTGTTTACTAAAATGTAATCGCGAAAGTTGCAATCCTATGATGGTAATTTTTTCCATCATTTAGCGCCTTATTCAAACGCAACACTATAACAGCGAATTCAGTTGGCTATCAGTAATAATCTTTTTGTAAATTTTCTCCAAAATATTTCATTATGAATTAATTTTTCTCTTATATAAACGAAGAAACTTCCTCTCTTTTTCCAATAAGTTATGAAAGCAACAGTAGCATTTTATTGTAGCTGCCTTAGCTCAATATTTGGCTGAGATTTTGTCTTATATCTTAGTCTAATCAATTTAGCTAAAGCGTTTAGGTAGAATTTAATAGCAAGAGACCTCTTTTCAACACCACTTGTATAATTATCTGTAAACTATTTAGTTTTTGATCCATTGAGATTGATTCGTAAACATTCAATTTTAACTTCAACTGAAAAGACAAAAGAAACCATTTGGATCTATTGTTATATTACGTTACCTGGAGGTACTCATCAAATATTCAAAATTAGGTCATTTAGACATTTTAAAATGTTTTCACACAAGTTAAATAATAGTAAAGTTTAATAAATCTAAAAATAGAAGTTTTACTATTTTTTATACTTTGTGAATTATAAGAAACTGCTTGTTTTATTAATAGTGATATAAAATCCCTAACTTTTCTTAAATATACAACACAAAGTATGAACCATAATATATATTAATAAAATGAGTACTTGATATCAACGTGCTTAAAATAAATTTGGAAAAATAACTCTTTACAATGTTATTATTATTATTGTTAATTTTATTAAAGTAGTGTATAATGTAATGTAAGAAGCCAATGGAATAATTTTAAAATATAGTATTTTTTTAAAGAAATATAAATTTTCGGAAACATCTTTACACTAACCATTTATGTAGAAAAAAACATTTTAATTGCTTCTTTTTTTAAGTGAATAAGTTATTGCAACTACTTCTTTTAAGTTGAATATTTTTTACTATTATGTCGCTTTTGTAATTTATTGGAATAATGAATAATGTTACCATACTTAATGAACATATTCCTCCAGTGAAGCAATATAAAATACATCATTTTTTTTTTTTTAATTTTTCCTACGTATGTGATACAAAATAAATGAATAGCACTGTATAACTAAAAATGCTATTGCATCTTCATAAATATGTATTGCATTGTAATTCATATATATTGTATCAAGATTAGCTTATTATTTTTCTGTGATCTGCTCTTTGTAATTTCTGATATTTATTGAAATTATTTCGTGACAGTTAATTTTTTCTTGAGAATAAAAATGGTAACTAAAATACCTTAACCCAGTTTACATTTTTGCCTGGAAATTCAGGAATATCTAAAGGTGCTTGTATTTATCCTAATTTGAGTGAGACAATACGAACAAATTACATTATATCTAATCCATCTAATTTATCTTTTGAAGCAGAGAACAACGATAGATTTCCCTTAGAAAAGATCATGTATAGGTATAATACAGTGATACGGAAAGATAGAATGCAAACAGAAGTGTTTACTGAATAAATGATTTCTAAATAATATTTATCTTTTATAATGGAAAAGAAGCATTTATAAGAAAAATTAGATCAAAAATACTACTTAGCGTATATCTAATGACCTATAACCTATGTTCTTACTGTTTGTAATCTTAATCAATATATATTTTGCAGATATTCTTTACAGAGACTTAAGGTTTTTGTGTAATTTCGCTTCATTAGACCTTCTCTACCATATCTATGGCTCAGATTATTGCGAGATTTGCACTTGCATCCTTTCTTTCACGATCGCTCTGATTAGAATCAAAATTCCATCTGATGTGCTATATTTACTATTTAGAAAAGAACTTTAGCAAAGATTCCAAAGTGTGCGTTTTTTAAAATCTCATTTCATGTCTGTGTTTCATGTGGATATAGTTTTCCTATTCTAAATCACGTAGTTGATGTTGCTTTCTTTGTAAAAAGCTTAGCAAAGCATTCACACATTTCTACGCACTTTTCATTTGAATGTTCCGATCCCTTACTTACCCTTAACTTCATCCATAGATTAAGGAATACAGTCCTTAAACTATTACATTAACCAGTCTGAAAGACAGCCATTTTTTTTCATTTGGCTGTCTTCTTGCTCACTGAGAGGGGATGCAATATTATATGCAGTGGTGGTTTCTTAGCAGTTCGAATTTTACTGTTCGTTCGAAATAGCAAGTGTATAGAACAGAGATTATGTTTATGTCTACGAGAAGTTAGTTCACGAAAACTTACCATAATAACACATTTACTTATTACAGTAATCTGTTGCGTCTGCAAGGTAACGGATGAGAAGGTTTTCGTTAAATAAAATAATAATAAAATTTATTCTAAGTACAGGTTTTCTCATAGGAGAAAGCACTCAAATTTTAGTTTTACACCATTCTACGCTTGTATACGAGAGCAATTTTACTTTAGCAAACTTTAGTTTCTAATTCTCTTTGTGCCAGAAACATAAATAAAAAATAGATTTATATATAAATGCAAAGTGACAGAAAATCTAAAGATATTTTTAAACACGAAGATTAGAAAATTTATATCGCAAATATTATTTATGGATATTTTATTTTTTACAATGGGAGCTTGCAAGTTGAAATGCCTTTACCTCCCTTTTGAATGCAGAAATGCTGCTTCTAACTCAATTTTGGACAATCATTTAAAGTGTGTTTGCATGCTTCCTGCCTGATAATCTGAAATATTTGATTAATGCGACCTCATTCGGAATGAAGCCGTTGCAGTACTCTAGAATTATCAAAAGTGTACAGAATTTTCGATGTCCTCGTTTACAGAAATGTAGGATATGTTTAAAAATCAAATTACAATGCATAACTCAAAGAGCAATAACAAATAAATGGAAATAATATTCTTACTGCTCTGTTTAAATCACTTTTATTATTAAAAAAAAAAAAAAAAAAAAAAAGATATTGATACATTGCTAAATATCTTGCTGTTTTCTTGACATGGTCTAAAAAGAAATAAATTTTAAAAGACGATTCAATGAATGTTCTTTGAAAACATAAATTAAACATGAAATATATAAAAGACATTCACAAAACTGTAAAAGGTTTTATTCCATATATTTGTTATTTGCTAGAACAATATTGCTCTACTCAGCGTGTTACATACATCGAATGGTAAAAAAAGTGAAAAGAATTTCAAGTGTTCCAATCTAACTTCAGTTGAAAGAGCATATTTCAATGAGTTCTTCTCAACCAGAATATTAAAGTACCTTGTGGCCTACTCAACCATTCTTTGTGCACGCCTATAGCAATATACATGTTCTTTTGATCAAAGTCTTCTAATAACCATTGTACAGACAGTTTAAAAGAACAAATACTAATTCGTAGCCCCTGATGGCGTTTGATGTGTTTTTGTGTTTGTATTCAAGTCTTCATGTGCTGAATGTAATAATAATAATCTGTCAATTATTTTATGTATTATATGTTCTTTGATTGCAATGTTTAGAAGACCTGTTGGTTTGGGTGTTATTTACAATTAATGATAAAAATAAATTTTATGCATGTCTGAGTAATATTGTCGTTATTAAAAAACATCCAATTCTATTTCAGGTTTTTTTTCCAAACTAAATTTAAAAGTATTTTTAAAATAATTATTAACCTTTTAACTGTATGGGTATTAACCTTTTAACTACATACAACTACAAAGCCAAATTTTAAAAAAAATCGATTTTAAGAGATAGTGACCGGAAACAAAAGTTCTTGTTTAATAATAAAAAAAAAAAAAAAAAACTGAGGCCCCGGACTTCAAGCATTCCTTCAAAATTATACATTATTAAAGAAAAATAAAGGAATTTTGTGGATCCGTGTTTAACCACTAAATTTCCGTTAGCGTATGTATACGCCAGGGGCATTCACTTCAAAATTGCTGAGGATAAAACTGAAATGATTTAAACGCGAATATTCAAAATGTCTTTGTTAAATAATGTAAGATTTCACAATAATGCCAAAAAACAGGGCTTACTATTCAAAATAGAAAAATAGAGACAAAGAGATAAAAAACACGAATCCTCTATGGACAACCACCAGAATGCAAGAGCTACGTTTTCTTTTGTGTTAAGCATTTTT
Organism: Salticus scenicus; assembly: GCA_963930645.1. NCBI lineage: Eukaryota > Metazoa > Arthropoda > Arachnida > Araneae > Salticidae > Salticus > Salticus scenicus. The sequence goes on along the minus strand of OZ005657.1, from coordinate 204,946,133 downwards.
AACACTTTCTAAGAATGTTTAAGAATGACTGGGAATTCAGTTAGTCTATCTGTAAGCCTTTTAGAACTACTGCCTGTCCGTTGTGGGATTACGTAGGCAAAGAGCATTGAAAGTTATACGATACAACAATTACGTACATTTGGAAAGTGTTAATAACCAATGCGTACTGTATGATTTTTCGTTCTTGTTTTAATTAAAATTCCTCAATTTTTTTCATTTAAAAATAGGGATGTTACAGATAATGGTTTTGCCGGATATCAGATATTTGAAGCTCTTTTTTCTGCCTTAATACGGATATCCAAGGCCCGGAAAAATCGCTATCTGTTTAATCCTTACTTTTAAATGATAAAATTGGCAATTTCTGAAAGAGAAAAAAATCTTCAAGTGAGGCTTTTTGGTTTTTGTCCTTTAATATACACATCCTACGTGTGGGTTTAAAGTGTATTGAACACATTTTTTCGAGGAAAGTAAAATTATGTTGAACAGAAAAGATCTGATGTAAATATGCAAATTATTAATGATTTGATAAGGGCTTCATTGGAATTCTCATTCGATGCATCATCAACGTGTCCACCTTCATTAGCTAGGCCAAGCGTGAAATAAGTATCCATGAAGTATTTTTTAAAAGCCAACTCTGTGTTTTAAAAATACTTCATGTTCACCACGCTCAGTTGACGTCTACAATAAAGAAACTTACGTATCGAGTAACGAGCCGACCTAACGAGGCTTCTATATCTTGTTATCCCTTACGAGATCATATACTACGACATTTCTTGCAATACTTTCCTATATGATATGAATGGTATTCCGACTCAGCTTTGGCACCGCTATTTTCATCTAGTAATCTTTTATAGTGATCTTCTGTAATTAAATGTTAAGACTTATAATTCATAAATAATTCATAAACAAAGGTGCTCCAAAATGCCACGACTGATATGATTATGTTTCCAAATGTGGGATTCTTTTTTCCCTCTAAATTTATACTGTTTGTATAATATTTTGTTTGTATCTGACATTAATAATTAAATAATGAATTAAAACTCGTAAAATCGTTTTCAATTTATCAGTTTCTTGCTTTTTTTTAATTATTATTATTAATCAGACGTCTTTAATAAAAATAATATTTTATATTTTGTAACGCGAAAAAACCCTCATTGTACTTACAAAAAGGAACATATTGCATATTGAGGAAAACAGTATTGTTGTATTAAATGAAAGGTGTAACAAAACAAAGTAATTAATTCATGATGAGCTATTATTACTAAAGAAAGTCTGAAAACTTGAGCACAGTGCTAATTTTGCAAATGATAAACAAAATCCTTTTTTATCAGAAATACTACACTGCTGGACAAAATTAAAGCAACAACCTGTTTTCTCGTTCTCTTCTTTTGCACATAATTTTTAAACAAATAAACATATAAACATAAAATTTGGATGGCCTGTTCGTTACTATATTATTAGCCAAATTTTATGTAGCTTTTGCATAAGAATAATTTTTAAGCTAACAAATATTCATTTTTCTCTCAAAAGTAAGCTTTGGAAAAAATGAAAAATTTCAATAATTTTAGGAAAGAACACTTAATGAAAAGTGGTGTTAAGGATGCATTAGAGATAGGTAAAGACGTACAGTCGAGGGAAAAAAAAGCGCAGCACTCGACGTAACTTCGTAGCTAATCGATGCACAAAAATGTAATAGTTATCATTCGACGGGGAATTGTGAGTAGTTTCAGAAAATGAAGTTAAGTTTTGAATTGGGGGTCGTCTGCATATTAAAACGCGCACCAACTTTGATTTTTTCAACGGAAAAGCTCCATTTTTACTTTATATTTGAATTCCTGGGATCGCGACAACGCGAAAAAGTATATTGGTTGTATATTTTACTTATTTTTTCACAGAGTTATAAGCGTTCAAAGTTTGAAGTTGCTAATGTTAAATTCATATTTCAAACTTTTATTAATATCTTCACAAAAAATAACTTGATCAATATAATTGTTTTTCTACGAGATACAGTAAAGAAACCCAAACATAATCCATCATTACTTTTGATTCTGAAAAATGTTTTTAATTCTAAAAAATATTAATAAATTCATATTCATAAAAATTATGAATTATGACCTATAATAATTTTTACATAAAATGAATCCTAATGCTGAAAAATATGGGTGTGCAAATTTGCAGCTCATCCCAGTTATTAGTTTTCGAGATATAAATAAATCTTTCTTTTGGAGTGGTTTAGAGGGCCGTCTCTTATAAAGTTTCGAATGAGATAACGAAGCAAATCTTTAAAAATAACAGAGAAAATTAAACAAAATATTTTTATTCTTTATTTACAGGTCAAATTATATAACAACGTCAAACGCAAAGAAATAAAACAAAAATGATGATTTTTAGACATTAGTGTTCGCATCAAGAATTCCTGTTTTCTAAAGCCCCGCCTTTCATCATTTTTCAAAACAAAACAATACAGAAAAAGAAAGTAAATGTGACTTTGAGTATTCGTGTTAAACCCCTTATTTTCCGTTGACGAAAATATACATAAGTGGTATTTACTTCATCGATTACTGGTGATAAATGTTGAATCCTTTAAAAGAACACTACAAGAAAAAAAATAACTAAATAGGCGGGGTTCACTATTTAAAATAGAAAAATATGTTGAATGTAAAAATTGTCAATAAAAAAAAAAAAAAAAGAAGGGAATTGGAATGCAAGACAGACTTGTAAAATCTTTTCTTAACCGCCGTCATAGTTAAAAGCTTAATCTTTTACTTCCTATATTGCTTTTTTTTTTTTTGTAGGGGGGGGGGGATTATTAGTTTAAGGATACTTTATTCTTTAAAATTGTATAAATATATTTTAACTTTATATATTTTTAAAAATATACTTTAACTTTCATAAATATATTTTAACAACTTTGCGTCCGCAGGATTTTTGACAGTAAGGTCCACCTACGGGCGTTATTCTCTCAAAATAAAATATGTCAGAACACATTTTCTGTATTCAAAATTATATTACAAATGGATATACATTATAATTATATTCTTTCTAATCAATATATTTCTATCCATAGTATATTTTATTGAAAAAATATGAACACTGTTTACATACTTAAGAAATAAGTAACACACAAATTACGAAAGAAACACCCACTGACAGATTTACAGATTTTCAAGTGACGTGACTCTATGTCAGCAGTCGCGAAAGCGTTAGTTAAGAAATTATATTTTTATAGAAATTATAAAACATATCGTACAGTTTCAAAGAGTTCAACTGACACAAAACTGATAAGTGCGATTAAAACTGTTTAATATTTACTTCATAAAACCTTAAAATAATTTATCAGAAAAGATTTAGTTTATGCGTTGTTGTATATATGTATAGCTATATTACCCCCTCACGTCCTGTGTGCTGCCTCAAAGTGGCGAGGGGGTGTGCCTGGGTGGAATGGACGATGTACGTCGGGAGCTTTTGGCTCCTGGTAGGGTCACCCATGGCGAGAAGGCCATTCCGCTATACCCAGCTAAATGCATACAGGCACCCCAATCCAAGGTGTTAGGTACCGTGCTGATGGATGAATGGCACCAGGGGTTATGGTGTCGTGAACGGTCCCCTCGAGGAACCAGGCGAAACCTCGTTGTAGTTAGCCTTACACCTGTATTGGGAGGCTATGCAGGTGTGGACCTCTCTTTCCTCCCAGTTCTGCGGTCCTGTATGGATTTATCTCTTTCTAAAGGACTGTCTATGCAGTCAAACAAGGACGATGTTCCTTTGGGAACTAGTCATATTCAGGAGGAAACCTGTAAACCTTCTGGATCTACTATGGGTGCAGCAGGCTCTGGCCAGCAGCACCCTGGTGGACCCGCTGGTGAGCAGAAAGTACTCACAAAATCACAAAAGCGCAACAGAAGGAAGAGGTTGCAGAAGGGTTTACCGCCAAATACGGCTGGTGACCAAGATAAGGATGGTGGACGCAAGAGGCTTCGGTCACAAGTGTCAACTCCTTCTCCCAAGGTCTGTGAGATGACAAAGAAGCCTAAGCTTCAGTCATTTGCACAGGTAGCAAGGTCAACCAGGATGGCAGTGGTGAAAGAATCTTTTCCTTCCCACAGGCTAAATTCTTCGGAGGCCTTTGCTATACAAGAGGAAATTTTGAGAAAGGGTGATTTACTTCCTGTGAGTGAACACCTTCCAAAATTAAGCAGCCCTACACTTGTCGATGGTGCTCTCATCTTTCAGTGTGATGACGCCTGGACAGTGGAGTGTCTGAAGAAGGAATTCGACCAAAACAAGAATGTCCTGAAGGAAGAGTCCCTGCGAGTCATTCTTGCGAGCGAACTTCCGAAGCCTGTGAAGGTAGCCTTCAAAACAAAGGATGTAGTCAATAAGGAGCCCAAAGATCTTCTGAAGCGGATCTCTAGGTACAACCCAAAGTTGAAGTCTGAAGACTGGCGTGTTCTGCACAGGCTTGTAGAACCACAGTCCATCAGATGGATCTTTGAGGTTAGTATCGAGTCTGCTAGGGAAATCAGAGCTGCTGACTACAAAGCCTATACTGGTTTGGACAGAGGAGCCTTCAAAATTTTGAAGGATCCAAATGTACATACCCTTGCTGTTGCGCAAGATGTAGGTAGAGGTAAGGAGGATGAAGAGGATAGTGTCACTACTGGTGAAGCTTCCTCTTCTAAGGTAAGTGAAACAGTTATTCAAACTAATATTGTTCGCTTACTTTAAGTGAGCTAGATATTGAATCTAACTCTGAAGGCACGCTTACTCCCTCATCACCTATGTCTTTGACTGAGGTTGAGGCGTTGCTAGGTAACTCCTCAAAGGAATCTAGTGCTACTCCTTCATCTGAGGGAGATTTAACTGGCACTTAGTTGTGCCTTTTTCCTCCCTGATTTATGGATTGTAGCATTAAGATAGTGCAAATCAATCTGCACCATAGCCAATCGGCTTCTGCCCTTCTTGGCCAAAAGCTGGCTAGTGGTGCTGTGGACATAGCACTTATCCAGGAGCCATGGGCTAAAGATGGTAAGATCCTTGGTCTTGGTATAGACAGCAAGAGGATCTTCTTTGATAGAACCTGTTGTAGGCCCAGAGCATGCATTTATGTTAGCTCTAAGTTACATGCTCTGCTCCTTGTAAATCATCTTAATGGTGACAATGTTGCTGTTAGAGTGAAATACCAGCATCAGGGTAACAAAGAAAGTTTTACTTTTGTGTCCTCTTATCTTCCATATGAGGATAAGGATACTCTCTCAAAAGAGATTATTAATCTTATTGAGAATTGTCAGAATCTTAAATTCAAGCTCATCATTGGATGTGATGCGAATGCTCACCACATATTGTGGGGTAGTAGTGATTGCAACAAGCGGGGTGAGGACCTTTTAGAGTATATTTTGCATTATAATCTGTATACTCTAAATTCTGGCAATGAACCTACTTTTGTTACTTCTAACAGGAGTGAGGTCATTGATATTACGTTCTGTAATAGTATATGCTATGACAACGTCAGGGATTGGAGAGTCTCTGATGAAGAAACTCTTTCTGATCACAGGCTAATTTGTTTTACTGTTACAGGTCCAATAAGACTTGAGACCAAGGGTAGGAATCCACGCCATACCAAGTGGGGTTCCTACTGTGAAGACCTAAAGAAAGCTGCTTTTGGCCACTTTGGTAAGTTGTCTTCGGTGCTGGATCTCGAATTGGCTGTTGACCAGTTGCAACAGATCATTTTAGAATCCTACCACCAAAATTGTAAGATTATACACACTAGCTTACCAAGGATTGTTCCTTGGTGGTCTAAAGAGCTTAGTTGTATGCGTAGCAATTGTAGAAAGCTCTTTAATAGAGCTAAGAAGAATGGTGAGTGGCAAACCTATAAGGCTGCACTTACCTCTTATAATAAAGCTGTCAGGAATGCCAAAAGGGCATCCTGGAACAGCTATTGTTCTGGCATCAGTGATATTTCAGCCACAGCTAGGCTGGTTAGGGTGATGTCTAAAGACAGGATGTGCAATCTTAATGTTGTTAAGTTGCCTAGTGGTGATTACTCTGAGTCTGGAGAGGAGACCCTGGCAGAAATGTTTAGGGTCCATTTTCCGAACTCCAGTACTTGCCATGAGACATGTTTTTCTACTCCTCTCAACACTCGTACTTGTGGTAGAGAGAAATGGAATGCTGCCAGGAAGGTTGTAACATATGAAAAAATTATTTGGGCTATTAACTCCTTCAAGTCTTTTAAGACTCCTGGAATTGATGGTATCTTTCCAGCACTTCTGAAAGAAGGCGCTGAGGTTTTGACACCCATCCTTTGCAGGATTTTTAGATCCTGTTTGGCACTTGGTTATACACCAATGGCTTGGAGAAATTCCAGTGTTATCTTTATCCCTAAGCCTGGTAAAGATAATTATTTTGAGGCAAAACCTTTAGACCTATTTGTCTCACTTCTTTTCTCTTAAAGACTCTTGAGAAGCTTGTTGATAGGCATATCAGGGAAGCGGTCTTATGTGTTCGGCCACTTTCCAATTTTCAGTTTGCCTATCAGCCTGGCAGGTCAACTGACACTGCGTTGTATCACTTAACTCATATTGTTGAGAAGTGTCTGATCTCTAAGGAGGTGGCTCTTGCTGTCTTTCTTGATATCGAGGGTGCCTTTGACAAGGTTCCTGTTGACACCATCATTGATGCGCTTTCTAATAGGAATATCAATAGTACCACTGTGAATTGGATCAAGAGTCTTCTCACCAACAGGTTTGCCTCTGCAACACTGCTTGGTGATTCTCTAATGATCAAAGCCAATACTGGATGTCCACAGGGTGGTGTTCTTTCTCCACTGCTGTGGTGTCTCGTGGTTGATTCACTTCTGAATGAGATTGGTCACTCGAGGGTGGATTGCATTGGTTATGCTGATGATATTGTCATTGTAACCAAGGGGAAGTTTCCGGATACTGTTTGTTGTATCATGCAGAATGCCCTTAAGAAAGTTGAGTCTTGGTGTTCTTCCAGGGGTCTTTCCGTGAACCCTGCGAAGACACATATGATTGCCTTTAATAGAAAGAGGACCATTATCTTAAAAAATATCAAGTTTTTTGGTCATAACCTCACTTGTTCAAGTGAGGTTAAGTATCTTGGTGTCTATCTGGATGAGAAACTCAACTGGAGGAGTCATCTTGATTATTGCATTTCTAGGGCTAAAAGGGCTTTTTGGGCCTGTAGGAATGCTATTGTTAGGTCATGGGGTCTTAGTCCTATGGTTATCCGCTGGATTTACTCCATGATCATTTGTCCAATGATTACTTATGGTTCTATTGCCTGGTGGTCTAGGACTAGGCTTGACACTGCTAAGAAGAATCTTAATAAGATTCAAAGGATGGTGTGTGTCGCGATGACTGGTTGTTTAAGGACAACACCAACTGGAGCTTTAGAGTTACTCTTGGGCTTTATCCCTCTGCATATGCGCATTGAGGCTGAGGCTATCTTATGTGTAAAGAGGTTAAGAAGTTTTGGGCATTGGAATAATTATTCCAATTATCTGAACTGGAAGCATCTTAATAAGGAGATTTCGGATCACCCGCATTTTATTATGCAGTGTGATAAGGTTCTCCCTAGGTATGCTTTTTCTAAGCCGTATATTATCCACTTGCCCTCTAGGGACATTTGGATGAATACTCCACCTTGGGGTAATACGAATCACATTAAGTGGTACACTGATGGCTCCAAGATGGATAATGGCACTGGTGGTGGTGTTTGCTGTCCTGAGGATGGTACTTCACTTTCCTATCCTTTGGGGAGGTATGCTACTGTCTTTCAGGCTGAAGTCTTTGCGATCCTTATGTGTTGTAGGACTTGCATGAATAGGGGCTATAAGAATCGATATATTGACATTTATTCTGATAGTCAGGCTGCCCTGTTGGCTTTACAGAAGTCAGTAATGACTTCTTCTCTTGTTTGGGAGTGTTATTTCACTCTTTGTGCTCTTACTGCTAACAATAAAATCTTCCTGTATTGGGTACCAGGTCATGCTGGTATCCTGGGAAATGAGTTAGCTGATGAGCTGGCTAGTAAGGGTTCTGATACACCTTTTATTGGTCCTGAACCTGTCCTGAGTATTTCTGGTAGTTTGTTGAAGGGTACTATTTTCTCCATCATGAGAAACTTGCAGTACTCTACTTGGCTCAAGACTGAGGGGAGCAGGCAAGCTAAAGAGCTTAACTGTGGTAATCCTAGTGCAAGGGCTAAGGAGCTCATGAAGCTCAATAGAAATGGCATCAGCAAGGTGATTGGTCTCCTTACGGGACACTGTCGCGTAAAAAGACATCTTTATGTCATGGGTATTGCTAGTGATCCATTTTGTAGGGGTTGCAAGTACAAGGAGGAAACTGCAACACATATTTTATGTGAATGTGAAGTCTTCTCTGCCTATAGGTTTGAGCACTTGGGGCGGCATATAATTGAGCCTTGGGAGCTTCAGGATATTCCGGTTAGGTGTCTGCTGGGTTTTCTTTCTGCCACAGGTCTTTTTAAAGATTAGGTTTTGTGGGTTAGTACAATAGACCTCTGGTCGCAGTGCTTGGTTTCTTGTAAACCACCCACTTATAATTCATTCATTCATTCATAGCTATATTATTTCAGTACGTATATTATGTCACACGTACGAAAGAAAATTTAAGCTTTATTGGTGATCAGTATATCAGTGATAGACACTTTTTAATTGAAAAATATTGCACTTTTTTAATACGTATTGTCTGACCAATCGTAAGTGCAATGTATTTAAATATACCTAAAATTATCTAAAAAAGTACTGAAGTATATACATATCTAAAAATCTGAATTTTGGATAATTAAGGTACTGCAAAGGTGTTAACATTTTTATTAATTTTTATAACTCTTTTTTATTTGAAATATTTCCGGTGCGAAACAGTAAAATTCTGTGTAATTCTTGTAGAATCTTAATTTTGTTTTTCTACATTTACAAATAACCCCCTAACACATTTTTGATTATAACTCTATGAATACTAAAGATAAAATATACATATAGTATACTTTTCTGCACTGCCAGACTCTCAGAAATTCGAATATGAAGTCAAAATTGGGTGTTGCTATTGAAAAAAAAAACGAAGTTGGCGCGCATTTCAATATGTAGATAATCCCTAATTCAAAATTTGACAACATTTTCAAAATGTGCATTTAATTTCATGTTGAATGGTGGCTATAATTTTTCTGCGTCAATTAATAACGAAATTACAGCGAGTGCTGCGGTTTTTTTTTTTTTTTTTTTTTTTTTTCGACTGTACATGCCTTGAAACGTTAAACTAAATTTCGATTTTTTTCTTTCTTTTCTTTTCTTTTCTTTTAATTTTATAATGGACTTTTTAAAAAAATATAATTAATAATTTCTAAACTATGATTATTACCAGAATAATAAAAATGCCGATAAATAGTTTTATAATGAACATCTTATTCAGTTTTCACGTTTGTATGTATATTTTTTAAAAAGCTATTCACATAAGGAGAAAAAAAGAAAAAATAAGAAAGAGTGAATACAGGAAGAAAGATTTGGCTGCAATCTAACATATGGGTGTACATCTTCACCTATCTGCAAGGCATCCTTATGACCATTTGTCATTAATTGTTCTTTTCAAAAATTATTGAAAATTTTCATTTTTTCCAAAGCTTACTTTTGAGAGAAAAACGAATATTTATTAGCTTAAAAATTGTTCTTATGCTAAAGTCACATAAAATTTGGTTAATAATATGATAGCGAATAGGCCATCCAAATTTTATGTTCATATGTTTATTTGTGGAAAAATTATGTGCAAAAGAAAAAAACGAGAAAACAGGTTGTTGCTTTAATTTTGCCCACCAGTGCAGATATATGTCATTAGACTGCCAACTATACCGGATACCCGATATTAAATTTGGTTTGCATATTTAGTTGAATAAATGAATCTCTACACATAATTAAAGAAGATGTGTATGTGTGTGTGTGTATGTTCTTCGTTTCGTAGGCAAACGGCTGATCGCAGAGCTACAGGTTTTTGCATGAAGGTCCGTATTTACCTCTCCTAATGCACCTCGAAGACAAATTTCGAATCTTTGATTATTTATATATATATTTTTTTTTTAATAAATTAAAATCTATAAATTTCTGAAATGGTCAACTTTGAAGATGAAAACGTAAGAGTAAATGCACTTTCCGTGACCCATTACAGCTCAGTTGGTTAAAACTTCCTACTAATAACGCAAAGGTCGTGGGTTCGATCCCCCAAATGCCAATGCGTTTCTTTTCGAAGATAATTAATAGAAAAGATGTCAATTGATAAAAGAAAATCTTTCAGCGTCTTCACAGTATTCTAAACCATAAGGATGACGAGAAAATGACAAAGCGCAAAATTAAACTTAAAGGCGTGTTGGTCGCTTTATAGGCAAACGGCTGATCCCAGAGCTACAGAACTTTGCATGGAGGTCTATTTTAATCTCTCTTGATGTACCTTGACCCCGAGTTTCAAATTTTTGATTAGTTTTTTTAATTAATTAATTAACAAATGTTTCATCTGAAAAGATTGTCTGGTGCTGCCACCTGCTCTCATAGAATGAAGATAATAATCTGTCCGATAAATATTTGTCCAGAAAACATAGATCTCGAATAATAGCAGCGCCAGTTGAATTACCGCCAATGAATTATAGTCCAGTTAGCACCTAAATTGAAATGTCTGATTAAGGGGACTCTCTACCTATCATCTGCGAAATCCGAATCCATTGTTAATCTATGGGAAATTTTGCCCCGTTATAATTCATTAACTAATACATATTTCAAAATTCCGTTTTCACTTTCCAAAAATTCACAACTATTAAACAATTTATCGCTTTCTAAGAATTGATTTTTTTTTTTATTTTTAAGATTTCATTTTTATGCTCAAAAATAAAAAAATGCACATTGTGAAAATTCGCATTTTACAACCTCAAAATAAAGTGTTAAAATTTTTTAAAAATAATTTTAGAAAGCGATAAATTGCTTAATAGTTGTGAAGTTTCTGAATGTGAAAACAGAATTTAATTACATATATTAGTTAATAAGTTATAATGGGGCAAAATTCTCCATAGAATAACATTGGCGCTGGCTACTGGGGACGATAAGTGGAGAGGCATCTTAAGGAGCAAATGCAAGAAGTGGGGACCCAGAACCGACATAGCATAAACGGGAACCCCATAACAGGTTTTAATTGATTTCAATTGAACTTTTTTAATTTAAATAAATAAATATATATATATATATATATATACTGGGTCTTCCAAAACTATTTATATGAAATTCATTGTCTTGAAGGAACGTTTCCAGGGATGCATCACAAAACATACTTTCCTGTTTGAAATTTTAAAGTTGCCCTCCCTAGCGGCACTACTACTACCCCCTTGCCAGTGTCCAAACATTTTTGCGCAAAGTTTATCCTGTGATACATCCCTGTAAACGTCTCTTCAACACAATGAATTTGATAAAATCAGTTTAGTCCTGCAATGATTATTAAAGGGGATACATAAGTATAAAATCCACATTTCAAAAGTCTAAAAACTCATGCATCTCCTTTAATTATCATCTTAGGGCAAAACTATTTATATCAAATTCATTGTTTTGAAGAGACGTTTCCAGGGATGCATCTCAAGACATACCTTCCCACTTGAAATTTTACAGTTGTCCTCCCTAGCGGCCCTTCCTAGCCCCCTCCTCCCACCCGGGCACAAACTTTTTCCACCAAAAGAGGTCCCTCGCATATATATATATATATATATATATATATATATATATATATATATATATAGTGCTTTAAAATATAGTGATTAATACTTTTGGATTTTTTTTTTTTTTTTTTTTTTTTTATAGCGACTAGCGAAGCAGGCAAAGCCTGCTAGTACCTTAAATAATTGTACTTGTTTTTGAAGTAATAATTGCTTCAAAATGTTTACATTAATTAGATCATGATATAACTTTTAAATGTAAGCCATTATCTACCACCATTTGGAGTATTTATTAAAGATTTTCTAATAATAATGCATTAACTAATATTCTACAATATATCAGAACTACTTGAACTGTATAAATTGAAACACTTAATCGATAGAAATTTTCCTTTCGTTTAGATTTGAAATGTACTTAATATAAATTTTCTTAGTGCAATCTGAACCGATTTGGAATGCTTTTTGCCGGTCACAGACAGCAATTTATTATGAAAATTTTTTATAGTGCAATATTATCTATATTTTGAAATCAGGTGTTAAATAAATTATACTTACAAACGGGCAAATAATATTTTTTAGAATTAATGGAATCCATTTAATGGAGGGGGCTGCGGTAGCCCAGTGAGTAGAGCGCAGGCCTCGTAATTGGAAGATTGCGGGTTCGGTACTCGAGCCGGCAAAAGACCGTCGTGTACACTAATGGTGGCTGGTGCACGTAAAATCTGTCGTGGCCGCAATGTCCTCCACGTTCCCATCAAAAATTATACCTCTGGGGGTCACCGAAGCGGGAGAGCCATCCCTTCCGTGGAGGACCGAAATTGTGATGGCATGTCTCTGGACCACCTCTAGGGGTGTGTCCCAGACCCTCGCCAATTGCCCATCTGCGCAGCACTAGTGCGACGTAAAACCTAACCAACCAACCATTTAATGGAGGGGAAAACATCTATATGATTGTTAAAGGCAAAATTAAAAATTTTGACGTTTCTGTTATACAGAAATTATTATACCACTAATAATAATAATAGCAATAAAAGGCACTGGAAAATTAATATTAAATGATAAAAATAATAAGCAAACACCATAATATATACAAACAATTGCTGCGTGTTTGCGCATATAATGAGATTTTTATACAAATCTCACAGTTTTTCTCAATAATAATAATTGGAATAATAATTTTAAATCAAAATGACTTAAAAGATTGTGTATGATATTGGTGAATATATTTTTTCCCCTGTATCAATCGCAAACTTTGAGATTTTCTATAAAATGAAAAAAATATGTCACCAAAAAATTAGTACATATTTTGAAACTTTTTAATTTATACTTGAATGTATATTTTGTTATTTTTATAGTACAAATCAGCCGAGATCTAGCATGATGTTTTCAATCACATGAGTATAGCTATAGATATATGAGTAAAAATTGCCATACAAATAAAGTACATTATAATGCTGCATAGTAGTAACCAATAAAAGTCTATATTAAACCCGTAAGATTATAAAAGAAGTTGTAAAAGAAAAAAAATCCATCTTAAATTACGAGGAAATCATGGCAGCAAAAATGCTAGAAATGCCCCATTAATTACTTTCATTCTTTCATTAAAAAGATAAGTAATTTCCCACAATTTTTTGGGGAAAATCCCGTGGAAAAGTGGGTGTGATGTAAATTTGCGGAGACACTCTACTTATCGTCACCGGTAGCCAATGCCAATGGTATTTTATGGGAAAATAATCCCCATTTTAACTCATTAACTGTTATATATTTTAAATTCCGTTTTCATTTTCAGAAAATTCACATCTGACAAATTGGTTATCTTTCGTAAAAATTAATTTTTTTTTAATTTACTTTAAATCCGTAAAATGCAAGATTTTACTTAGTGAAAATTCTCATTTTGCGGCTAAATAAAATACTAAAATTTTAAAATAATAATAATAATAATTTGGAAAACAATAACCAATTTAACATTTGTGAATGTTCTGAATGCGAAAGAGGAATTTTAAATTATCAGTTAATTAGTAATAATACTACTTAAGTAATAAATATTTTCCTTTAGAATAACATTCTCTTTGGCTTTCAGCAACCATCAATAGAGAATCCCCCTAAATATTAAAAAAAAAAAAAAAAAAAAAAAATGAAAATGAAAATGAAAATGAAAATTTACCATAAAATATAGTAGAATTCCTACATTTTTAATTTTTTTTTTTTTTTTTTTTTACAATAAATATCTTTTTTTCCGGTGAAAAATCACTTATTTTCTATTATTATTCATCACAATTTCCATGTAATCTTATTATCAAGCTAAAAAATACAAATATATCACTTACCATTTCAAAATAATTCTTTTACCATACAACCATCGTAAATATAAAAGACGTTGGGATCGGATATAAAATTTTAGTTAAAAGATTAAAAAAGAAGGTGCTCTTTATGTATAATTGACAATCAAATCACAAAAAAATTTGCTATTAAATTTGCGTTGTTTCTTTCTGAATGCTACAAATGCACTTTTTTTTAAAAGGCGAACTCTTTACTTGAGTTTGAATTGCATCGTTTCTGGGCATATTTAAATTTTCGTGTGGCTAAAAATGGTTATATTGTCAAGATTCATTTGTGTTTAATTCATTTGATATTTTTTTAAGTTTAATGTAATAACTTCATTGTTTCTTTTATTTTTTATTTTTTATTGTTAAAAAATACGCATTCTGTATGGTATTTAAATTAATTTCAAGTAATTATAAAAATTATTACAGCCAGGTTTTTAAAAACTGTAGAACTATTTCGTTTAAGGACTGTCATCTCACATACACGGCGAGTCTCAACGATAGAGCTAGCAATGGATCAAATCGTTTGAGATTTTCTTTTTACCAGCAATTGATAAACAAGATATTTGTAATAAATAGCAGAATAAATAATATAAATAATTTATAAATAAATAATAAATATAAAAATAAAATATTTATGAATTTATTTTGAACTTATTTGTATTATTATTATTATTATCATAAAATTACTTAATAAAATTTATTATAATCATTTTAATTATTTTAGGACTGCCTTTAATTTAGCTAAATATTTTGAAAATAATTTGTGCTATCGCAGGGGTTATGGAAAAAATTTGTTAAATCCATCCTCAAATGGAAAAGTACTAAAAATATAAACTCAAATTATGCGAAAAAAATTCAAATTATGCGAAATTCAAATTATGCTATTTCAAATTATGCGAAAAAAAAAAAAAATACTACATTTTTGAAAACGCCAGTGTAAAAATACACCCCATGTAGAAAAAATCAACAAACAAACAAAAACTTTAAAAGTAGCGTTCAGGAAAAATGCAGGAAACCTGCAGGTATTTCAGATTTCGTGAAATAAACCTTTATGAAACTAATACAAAAGCTAAATATTTCTTGAAGAAAACCTGCTGTTTTTATTTGTTTTCAAAATACTTGTGGAAACATTTTAAATACCTACAAAATATTATAGGAAGTCCGAAATATACCTACGGTATAGCTGCAGTTTTTGGCTGATTTTTTTATCATAACTTATTCTTTTTCACAGTAATTTATTAAAGATATACACAGGTTCCTCTCTTTATACTAGTAGGATTTACAAGATTAAATTCCTCAGAAAGGCGATAAAATAAAATTCAAAAATCAAGACTTGGACTTTATGCGATAATATACACTGATTTAAAATAATATAGTATTTGAATATGTTAGAATTTGTTAGAATCATAAAGATTTTAAGATACAATGGTGAGTTAAACAACGTTTCTAAGCAAACACATAAATAACAAAAGAACTGAAGCAACTATTGTTTCCCGAATGAAAAGCACCATCCTTCATCAATCAAAAAGTTGTTAATACGCAGAAGTGCAGTACTAGTGTTTCTTTCATGCTGCTCTCGTACCTACTTTCATCGCCAGATGAAAGATCTTACACAATTATTTTGGCCCGAGACAATCATTGGGTGTTTTTGCAATTTTATTGCGTAACAATGATTTATTCCCTTTTCGATGTAGTATTTCGATGTACACTTCTACATTACTGGATGTAGCCTCTATTTAAAGTTCAAAACAAAGAGTGCAATGGGTTTTGGAGTCGCACTGTAGCTACGCATTGGGCAATTCACAACGGTCTGAGACTCACCTTAGGGGTGGTCCAGAGACATGTTATCAAAATTTTGATTCTTTTGACTGTGAAGGGGTTGGCTTCCCCGCTTCGGTCACGCACAGAGGTATTATTTATATAGAAAATGGTGGGTATTGAGGTCACGACATAGTTTACATGCACTAGTCACCATCAGTGTATACAACGGTCTTTGACCGGCTTGTATCGAACCCACAATCTTCCAACTACAAGCTCGCAAAACAGATACGAAAGTAATAATTGAAAAGCAGTACTATATTTAATAACGTCTCGAGAAACGGTTTGATCCATTTCAGTAAATAATTGCGAATTCTTAACTTTAAAATAACTAATGTAGGGTAATTGTACCAGTACTCCACGCTTTAAAAACAATTTTAGACTATAATTTGTGTGCTTTTCTTAATTTTAGAAGCTGTAACTATAACCAGAGATCGATACCTCAATTAACTCTTTTTGTACATGACTGTATTACAAAAAGGGCTAACTGAAATATTTTTATACTCGAAAAATTCTTCTTTCAAGGGAACTTAAAATGCGCCAGTAGTGGACGTTTGAAAACCCCGTGGCGGATGCTTGAAAACCCAGTAGTCGACGATTGAAAATTTTGTATTGTACAATAGCTAAATACAATACGAACTGTTTTGTTGAAATTAACAAAAGTTAATTTATGTTTCAGTAATGCATTAAAAAGACAAAAAAAAATATAAATGAATTTGTGTTTTAAATTAAGAACGAATATTCTTTGAAAAATGTCAATTGAAAAATTCAGTAACACAATATTTTATTTAAATTGAGTCTTAATATGTAAATAACATTTTAATCACCCTCTTGTATGTTAATCTTATAAATATAAAGACTAGTCAGCCTTTCTTTAAGATATTTGCTGAAACTATGCGTGCCAATTTTTAAAAATGTAAATATCTTCTCAAAATTTGGAAAAAATAACCTCTTATTAACATAATGAAGTCGTTTGATCTCATTTTAAGTGAAATGGATTAATATTACTTTCCATATTCCGGATATGGGAAAATATGACCCTGCTTCCACTATACTCTTTCCCTCCTTCAAAATCAAATGACACAGTAGTAGACAGCACCTCTGACAATGAAAACGTATTGTAGCACTAGTAGTGGACATTCATAAAAACATTATATTCTATTAAAAAATCAAAATTTAAGCCCTATATTAATTCTGCATGCTTATTTTAGTCACGTGAAAGCAGCGGGTATAATAAAACAGAAAAGAATTTGCTCTCTTCATTCGAAACCACAAAAAATAACAATAAGATGTAAAACAAAACTCCCTGTTTAAGTACAATTGATTTCATTCTACAACTAATAGTTTAAAATTTTCTTAATTCAAGACATTGATAGTAGAGGGTGCTAACACCAAACTTGAATGCGAGGTAAATTTATGCACAACTAAGAAAGCTTATATTTTGAGATATAGATGTTACTGGTAACGTATCACCACTGATAGATTTACCTTACATGCAATGTAATGTTTGTGGAAACATTTTATGGGATAGATGAAATCTTAAAAAAACATTTAGTGTAACCATGTTGCTTAAACATATAGATTAACGGATTCGGAATTTTGAGGCAGTAAAATCACGTTTATGTCACTCATTGATGCTTTCTTTTTTTCTCTTTACATTTTTCTAAAAAATTTAAATATTCAAACACAGATAATCATTTTACTAAATATAAAATTATGTATCAGTTAATTTAAAATTTGAAAGTTATCATTACATTTTATCGTTAATTAACATCATTCATTTCCATCATAAAAATTATTATCCAACTAGTTTGTTGAAAATTCAAGAAATATCCACATTTACAGTACTTAAGAAAACATAAACATTTCGTCTTAGTTCTTTCAGTGACCGATATTTTCATAAGTTCATGAATAAAGATTATCGATTAAATATTAATAGATTAGTTCTCAGAAATTATTTTTTCGCTTTCTAATAACTATTAAAATTGTCAATGGTAATCAACTATTAGGCATATTCATTGACATTTATTTTTCGTGTGTGAGATACACCTGCAGCGTGCGTTTCTATGGCAAAAAATAAAATAAAAATGCAATGAATAGGCACGCAATCGATTTATGTCTAACGGTTCAAAGAAAACACAGACAATTGGGGCTTTATCCCCAAATCTTCGTTGGAAATACCTGTCGTTGCGTGTGACAAATAGATGGTTGCCACAACGCATAATATTCAGCTATTCGTTTTGAAACATCAGCTCGGCAAATCCATTTGATAAATGCACAGATGCGTGTTAACATTAAGAATTAAACAAAATGATTTTAACTGAATGCAAATATTTTAAATAATGTGTGAGAAAAAAATGGTATTATTTACCATATTTTGTGGATTTTTCCTTTTCCGATGTTATGATTTCAAACCTATAAATAGTTATCGAGAGGAAAAGAAAATATTTAAAAACATGTGCTTCATCCTATAAAAGAAAAATCAGTTTATGGTAAGTTTAGCTTTTTTTAATTCTTGAATCAACTTTCTTAAATTTAAGAGTTCTCAATTATTGGCAATGCTTATCTTATAAGTATTAGGTCTACCAGAAAATTCTGTTTCTTTGAAATTAAACAAATTACACGATAATTTTCTGTTCGATAATATTTAACTAACATTTGAAATAATATTAGGTTAAGGATATTGCTAAACCAAAATTTCAAGCATCAGTTTTTTAATCCAAACGGACGGAACCTCAAGGGAAAACCTAATATATATAAGAAATTTTATAAAAGAAAGTGTTTAAAAATACATTTAGAAGTAATTCAGTCTGGACAAACAAAAGTAATTAATAGCTTATAAATTTGTGTTGTTGTTGTTGTTGTTGTTGTTTTTGGCATAGATTACATGGGTCATTTCATATATGGAATATGGGCAAAGATAAAATATAATCAAAATCTTTTTTTACAAATACACGAGTACATATTTTGTAAATTATAAACAGTTAATTAGAAATATGGAACTATGAGCTTGGTTAATTCTGTAAAGTTATAAAATATTAAAAATAAGAAACAGCTATGTCGTAAAAAAATATCTTTTTAAATATACATAATATGCAGGTATCAGTGTGCATATATATATATATATATATATATATATATATATATATATATAAATGATAGATATCATAATAAAATTTAACCTTAAAATTTTAGCATTTAATAGATACATGTTAATACCAACACAACAAAAATAAAACTGATTGTAACACAGTACAAAAACTAGCACGCGGATGTTGAGATTCATATTTAGATCCAATAAGAGACAAAACCAATTTAAATTACTTACGCCCACATGATTAAAAATGACCATTATATATATTATATATAGGCCATTGCACATAAAAATGGACATGGAGAGGGGAAAGATTTTCAAATTTGTTACATAATCACTTATTACACATTCAATTAGAACTAATTCTATGTATAATATGAACTTCAAAAATATTCTGTGCTACAATAACACAATTCTAGAAAGTTTACCACTAACATAGAAAAAAGTTGGGAAAACAGCCAAAAGAAGCAGCATTTCTTTAAAATACATGCATGTAAGTGCTTCTCCTTAGTATTGTTCAAAAAAGGTTGATATATCAGATGAAAATCAATTTGTAGTTTCAAAAAAATTCAACCTTCCACCGTTTGTAAAGAATATGATTCATATTTTTTTATTTGATCATTTTTTGGAAAATTATAAAGCTTATTCAATAGTATATTCATAGAATCATCAATCTTATATTTAGTTTTCGCTATTTAAACACCTAATTTAAAAAATTTCACATCTATCTTTTTTTTTTAGTTTCAATAATTGAAATTCAGTTTGAAAGTGGGTATTATTTTGCTTAACAGAATCTGTTTTATCGATGAAAAACTAATCAAATGTTTATCGTTGTCAAATTTATAGATATTTCAACAAATATATATGCTAGAGATAAATGTATGTTCCGAAAATCTCACACTCGTCGAAAATTTTAAAAAGTACAATTTATTTGCTATTGCTGAAGATTATAAGACAGTAAGCTATGATATTAAACTACTTTTTATTTATTTATTTTTTAAAATTTGTTGATAAATTCTGCATTTAAAAGTATATTATAATTCCTAAAAATGATTTAAAATGTCCCATCCGTCACCGTAGAATTTTCTCTATATCCCTCAGTATATATGTATATATATATCGCAATATATAGTTACGCTCAGCACTGATTGACTGACTCTGTCACGCTTTAAAAGGCTAACAGATTTCCATGGACTCTGCGTGTGAACGCAAGTTGCCACCTAATTTTCATACTTCAGTTGATTTTTAAAAATCTAATTGTCCGACCAATAAGCTGTTTAATCCGACGGATTCAGAAAAATCGCCCCCTTTTATTTGGTACCTTATTTGTAACGAACTTTTGATTAGATTTTTTAAAATGAATTAAAATATGAAAATAGACATAGCTTTAAAATAGACATTTAAATTTTTAGTTGTTGCCAATTTTTCTTTTTTTTTTTTTTTTTAGCATAAAATGAAATATGCTTTCACGTGGGAAAAAAAATATATATATACATAAAGTATTAAATTTGCGTCTATACGATGTCGTGATGATCTAAAAAATGACGTATATAAAATAATAATAATAATTTTAAATTTTAAAGGTAACGAAGAGATAAATAAAATGCGAAAATTTCGCACGGGCTTTCTAGCAAATGAACTATTTGAAGTGAAAAATAAATAAAATGAAATGATCATTTTTCAACGGGCGCCTTAGTCGCCCTACAACTAACTAGTATTACACAGTTGAAACCAGTTTAGCGGGAGTCCAACTTTCCCCAAATCATCTTCAAGACCATAAAAATGAAGATAATAATTACTTGAAATTTTAATATTATTTAAAGATACTAATGAAAATAATATCAATTATCATCTTAAATTCCTTCATTACTTTTACTTTCTCTTACCCATAAGGTAGAGAAAGTATTGTTTTTGGGTCAAATTTTCGAAAGTGAGATTTTGTTATATTTACATGTTCTGAGGTCCCCTAAATACGAAAATCATGTTTTTAGCAAATGGTCTGTGTGTATGTCTGTGTGTGTGTCTGTCTGTTATCAGCATATCTCAAAAACAAATTATGGCAGAAAGTTCAAACTTGGTATTCTAAATGTGTATCATATAAGGATGCTACACTAAACTTTTCGTTAAGATCAAGCAAATGATTCGTGTACAAGGACACTCAAAAGTATTCAAATACATTACCTCTATGGGGGAAATTGCAGGTAAGTAGAGTTTAACATCTATATACTGCACTAAACCAAATGAAACAAATATATTTTTTTTTTTTTTTGTAATAGAGATAGTCAACAGGGAAAAAAATTGTGTGTGTAGGAGCCTCGCCTTTCCCCCCTGGGGGGAAGTCCCCCCTCGAGGGGAGTAAATTTTCATGATGGGTATCTTTCAAAAGAATCTTTCTTTAAAGGTAACTTTAAAGGTATCTTTCTTTAAAACGAATGGTTGAACCATCGATCTGCGATAATTTAAAACAAAGTTATCGATTTTTTTTTACTTTTAACGAAAAAAAACTTAGAAAAAAAAATCTTTTTTTTTTTTTTTTTTTTTTTTTTAATATTGAGAATAAAAGGGACTTTTTTTGGATATTTGGTGTTATACTACCTCTCTAATATGGAAATCGTCTGCATTATCATAAAAGATAATTTTTTAAATAATAATTTTAATAAATTATTTAAGGGTGGGGGAGGTATTTTATGAGGGGGTGGTAGTAGCCCTCCTCACACACAACTAATTATCATATAAAACTCTCCCGAAGCCTAATTTGAATTGTTTAACATAGGTTTACATAACATCGTTATCTTACCTCTTAATCTCCAACCTGTATTTATAGTATTAAATTTCAGAGTAAGAGAAAGTCGTGTGAGTGACACACCAGATTATTTTTTTAATATACAATTACTGTGTAATGTTAATTTGATATCTATATCACCAAATATATACAGCTAAATCTGTATGGCTCGTGAACATATGTATCAGTTTGCAAGTCAATCAGGTAAATTGTAAGCAGACTATCGTGGTACAAACAAATTCTGTTCATAGGTTGAATGATAAGGTACACGACTATGATAAGGTATTTTGGTATATCACTGTACACGAAGCACAAACAGAATGCACAACCGAAATATAAAACGAATTCTATGTGTCCCATGGAAATGTATACAAGCCGATCGGTTGATATTTTATGGCCGCTATTTTGTTACACACAGACCTCAAAATCTTTTATAATCTTAACAGGATGCCCTGCACTAATATTTCGGCAATTAGGCTTATAGTACTGTGTAATAACGTATTTTTTTCATGTTCTGATTAAGTTTTATTGCTGATTAAGTATTCATAAACGCAAGAAAGTTTATCTCTTATAAATTAAGATTAACAGGTCCAACAAGTTAGCAAACATTCGTAAATGAGATTCTCAACGGCATTAGATTCACACACATAACACTATTTTTTTTTTCAATTAGGCGCTGATGTTTCCGTCAAAATGACTTTAGGGGTCACCGAAGTGAGAAGTCATCCTCTCCGTAGAGGATCAAATTTGTAATGGCATGTCTCTGGACCACCTTTACAGATGAGTCTTTCCTAACACAGGGATGGAACACGGGCGCAGAATTCATACCGGAATCTGTTTAAGAAATTTCTCCACCTATAATATCGTTGATTCAAGAGGTAGAAAATTTTCTTATATTGATAGTGGTATGAATTCTGCGCCCGTGTTCCATCCCTGCTAACAGCATATCTTCAAGATGAAAAGACATCGCAGAAACAACCTGAAGATATACTGTGGATAAGCTTGCTTTTAAGGTTAGACCACCGACAATTACCCACAGCGTAGCACTAGGGAAACATAACTCCACTCAAACCAGTTAAGCACTGTCCGTTAAAACAGACAATTTTCCTGAAAGCCTCCTGATTCGGCCCCATCACGATACTGGCTCCTTGACTCTCATTAGATAATACCTTTGGTAACCATGATGTTTGTTTTCTGGTGTGTATTCATTTAATTTTTCTAAATTATATATTAGGGAAGCCGGAAAGCATACTTGCCAACATCCTAATTAATATTCCGTAGTGTTGTTAGTCCCGCCCTTTTTCGGACACCAGTAAATTTTTAGAGTAATATTCTCCAAATGCAATTACGATTAAATAAGAAGAAAAATACTTTAAAAAGATACTGGTGTGAAAAAAGAAGGCGGGGCTAACGATACTACGGAATATTAATTAGTATGTTGGCAAGTCTGGGAAAGTAATGTTTCTGCGCATGTCGATATTCGACTGTCAATTATTAGTTCATTCAGAGATACCAATCTAATCCGGAGATATTTGTTTGTACCGCCTTTTTCTTCTCACCACTTAATTTTTAAAGTAATTCTCTTCAAATATATTTACGATAAATTAAGAAGAAAAGTACTCCAAACAAATACTGGTGTAGAAAGGGGCGGGTACTAACAATCCTGCAGATTAAGTTGGCAACTATGCCCATTACGTTCTTAAACTCGGCCGATACCATTTCAAAGTTAGAGTGATCTATTTACTCACAAATACTTAAAGCAATTTTTTTTTTTCAATTTATAGTGAAATGGCAAACTAAATATCAGAAGAGTATATATCCAGTATTGTAGCCTTTTTAAGTTTCGAAATGGTTGTAAAGCAACAATTGCTGCCAAAAACGTTTGCGATATTAATCTAAGTGCATTAAACATTCGCAAATGCCAACGGTGGTTTTCTAAGTTCAAATTCGTTAATTTTGATCTCTCCTACTCGTATCGATCATGAAGACCAATAATTTTAGACAATAACATGTTAAGGGCGGAAGTGGAAGCAAATTCGTGTCAGACAATCGAGGGACTGTCAAACCATAGCCTCCTTAAGTAGATGCATGTCGCGTGGCTCTTAAGCTTGGCAACAGTTCAAGCGGTAGACAGCGCCACCAGTGCTGCCAGATTTGAGGGAAATTTTTATTCAACAGCCGCCGTTAAATTTTACTTGCAACAGTTACCTAATTACATAGACGATTTCTGTGAAAAATGTTTCGAATTAATTACCAAACTGTTTCAAATAAAATTTAGTGGTGGGAGTTACATAAAAATTTCCCTCAATCTGGCAGCACTGAGCGCCACCTGATACAGATTGCGCTACTTTTTTATTCAACTACCACCAAAAATTTTTAAAAGTAGGATTTGAAATACATGAAAGGCGAATAAAATCGAAGAAATGTCGATTATACATATCACATATCACTTCTTAAAATTATTGGAGGCAGTTGAATAAAAAAGTCGCGCAATCTGTACCAGGTGGCGCTGCCTACCGTTAGACCTGTTGCCAAGTTTAAGAGCCCCGCGACAGGCATCTAGTTAAGGAGGCTATGGTCAAACACTCTTAACCAAGCTTGGTTGAGTACCCAAGAACATTTGGAGGAGATTCAGTTAGTCGACAGTCGAAATTTTTCCCCTGATTGTTCCAAACAGTGTTTTTCTTTCGGAATTTTAAGTAGTAAGTTCCACGATTAATTAAGTAAAAAAAATAATCTATAAATATACTGGTGTAAAAATCAGGAGGAAAATTTCGACTGTCGACACCCTGAGATTGATAAAGTAAGCAGAGCTTATGTTTGGGTCTCGCATAATCTGTCAGCTTCCAGATATTTTGCTCAACAATCAATTGATTTTCAACGTTCCGGCATTGAAAATTTGCACGCTAGACGGCAAAAGCAGAGCTGCCAACCTAATCTGGCAAATTGTTAGTACCGCCCATTTTTCTACACCACTTAATTTTAAGAGTAATTCTCTTTAAATATATTTTCGATGAATTAAGAAAACAAATACTCTAAAAATTAAGTGGTGCAGAAAAATCGGCGGTACTAACAAATTGCCGGATTAGGTTGGCAGCTCTGCAAAAGGGTGTTGATAAAGAAGGTGATTATATCATTGATTAAAAATAAAAACTTGTTAAAAATTAATCTGTTTGAAATTATTGTAAGAAAACTACATTACTTTCCGAGACCCCAAAATTTATACAGCCATCGAAACCCACTAAGTTGTAAGATGCGTAAATAACGTTGCTGACTGATATTGAAAATTTATTCTTTACTCTTTTCCTATTCAAAAATTAAGGAATTTATCTGTAATACGTCTCATGAATTTTGAATAGAATTAAAATTAAATTTCTTTCATAAAACAACCTAAATGGTTTTATTTTCTTTCTTTTTATCATTCTCAATTTCAACAGTGTTTTTATATTGCAATACTAAAGAAAGAAAGAAAGAAAGAAAAAGAAAGAAAGAAATGGTAAAGGGTTAAAGTTTGATGATGTAGTTTTAACAGATATGCCAGCATTTTAATTTATTACAGAGCACTATTATTACACGCCTTTTTCTCATTCTACTTTATTTGTAATTTATTATTGCACCATTTTATTTGTTTTTTAGGAACCTTAAGAGCTACCATGTAAAGACGGAAGTTGTTCTAAGGAGTCCTAGCTCGTATGTACGCGATGAATCATTAAAATATTTGTAGATGTACTGTAATTACGATATGCATTCAGTGCTGCTAAATTTAGAGACTTTTTTATTCAACATCTACCATTAAATTTGAATCGTAACGGTTACCTAATCACCTCGGAAATTAATCTTCTATTTTCAATGTTGCCAGATTTGGGGATTTTTAATCAATATCCACCACTAAATTTTAAGTGTAACAGTTGTCTAATTACTTCGATTAATCGTCTACTATTATATCATATATCACTTCTCAAAATTATTGGTGACTCTTGAATGAAAAAGTCGTTAAGTCTGGCAACAGTGTTATACTGATAAACTGCGTTGGATTGATCCCCGGTTGGCAAAGTGCCAGGACGATTCCACTGACGTGCTAGGGGAAACAGCAAGGGAAGAAAGAAGGGAATCGTCTTCTATATGTAGAATCGTTGATACTCCTGCTTTGTTTTCTGCTGCGAATATTCCTATTTTATAAATGTACCAGCCATTTTCACTCATGCGCAGATGACGCCAGGGATCTTTCTTCCGTGGTTCATCAATATTGTGTATATCAAACATCACTCCTCAAAACTATAGGTGATTATTGAATAAAAAAGTCCCTAAATTTGGCAGCACTGCATGCGTTTATATAAAAATATATTTTTCAGTTTTGCTGCACAAAACGTAACAAAGTTAACATGCATATACACGTGCACAAAAAAAAAGAATTCCAAACGTTATGCTATAATTAACATTGTCAGCTTTAAATGACTACATAAATATATACAGATACATCATAGTATAATATACTCGGGCTTTACTTGAAGAGCATTTTCAGTTGTACTATGGGTCATAATATTTTCGCTCAGTCAAAAAAAAAAAAAAAAAAAAAAAACTGAAAGAAAGAAGATCCATTCTAAACATTTTAATGGTCGAGCTAATATACATAATATTAAATAATAAACTAACTCGAATATCAATATAAAAAGGCTATATTGAATTAAGAAGGGAAAAACTGATTTGAAATTTATTATAATAAGAAAATAGACATTATATATATATATATATATATATATATATATATATATATATATATATATATATATATATATATATATATATATATATATATACTACGATTTTACATTAAATTTTACTACAATATACCAACAATTAAGAAGTTGATTAACGAAATTTATAAATTAGATTGGAATAAAAATTTAGTTTCTAATAATAAGTAATATACAATTTCACTATTTTTTCTACAAATTTTTATTTGTTTTTTCGCGTTAAACTTTAATGACACAATGGTGTTGAATATCTACAGAGTGGATTACATGCACTTAAAAAATGCATGCATGTAAATATGCACTAAAATACCCCAAAATATGCATTTAAAACAGGAAATAGACATTTAAAATATCCATGAAAATATTGCATTACTTAAAGGAAGGTTAAGAAACTCTTTTTTTTTTTTTTTTTTTTTTTTTTTTTTAATAGCATAGTACTTGCTACTAGAGCATTGACCAGAGACAGGCCAAACTGAGAGCCATTTGTGAAGGGACAACCAGGGCCTGATTATCGCACAGGCCGACAAGGCCTCGGCCTAGGGCACCTCTATCTAGAGGCACCAAAATAATTTTTAAATTTAAAAAATGACATTTTTGGAAAAGATTTCCTTAAAAAAATTAAACAAAAGTTAGCTAACGATAATAATCTTTAGTTGAAAGTAGGGATTTTTTAATATCTTTTAACCAATTATCCAACTAAATTAAAAAATACAACATTAGCTAGATTATGAAATATACCAGTTTTCGTGGAGATCGGTAGAATGATATAACATTTTATAGCGGACCAAAAAATCCAGATAAATTTTCACTTGCAGACTTACAGTTATATAATACAAATTAAAGAACTTTGTACCATCTTAATGGAAAATATCTTTACATTTTCAGTAGTATTTGGTCATGTGTTAATATTTACATAACCGCTGACTTCGTATGGTATGAATGAGGTAGATTAGGTTTAAAAAAAAACAGTATTATAAAGAATACTTTGTAAAAAATTACATCTCTATGCAAGTAAGTGGATTCCAACAGTCATAGAAAAAAGATTACCCCTGCACCAATAATAATAATAATAATTTGAGGTCTCGTTGCAAAAGAAGTTCCTTATGAAGGTGATGCTTTAACTTTTTTACCAGCAGTCAAACTTTGTGCACAAATTAGATTTAAAAAAAAAAAAACTTAATTTGTTCAAGAGTGTGTGTATGTGGGAGGGGGGAGGGGGGAGGGGACCAAAATCGTCCTGGGCCTTGGGCCCCAACAGGTGGTAATCAGGCTCTGGGGACAACCGTGACAACACAGGACGAAACATCCATGCTTTTTTCGGGATTCAAGCCCGGGCTCTACCGCGAGTGAATCAGGGTCAATTACGCTAACCACCGCACCGTATAAACGACTCTTAATTTATAATAGCTGAACTTATAAAAGAAAAGTGGGTTTCTATATTTGAAAAAGTTATTCGAAGCGAGATATCATGTAAGTGGGTCGCGATGAAGAACTCGTGGATCTTTTACGGTGAAAATAGAGAACAATTCTGCACTGTACAAATGCGAAAAACACATTTTTTATTGGGAAAAAATTTCTATGAAGGAAATACAGCATCATTTACAGAGCTGCCAATATTTTAAACTTTTAAATTAGAATTGACTCCAGTATTTTTAAATGGAATATGCTATATATATTTTCGACGATTAATCTTACTGAAAACAGCAATAAAAATTTTTCAGTTTGAAGTCTCCCGCGGAAAACAGTAAACTTGGCACCTATGCATTTACATAGCGGGCAATATTTTAATTTAATCCGGAGCATTTTTAGCCCCGCCTTTAGTTCGCACCACTTTATTTTTAAAATATTTTTCTCCAATATATTCCTACGATAAAATAAGAAAAATTTAATCTTACATAATCTGGTGTGTCACTCACACGACTTTCTCTTACCCTGAAATTTAATACTATAAATACAGGTTGCAGATTAAAAGGTAAGATAACGAGTACTGTTATGTAAACCTGTGTTAAACAATTCATATTAGACTTCTGAAGAGTTTTATATGATAATTAGTTCTGTGTGAGGGGGGCTACCGCCCCCCCCCCTCAACCTCCCGTTTCATTAATGCACCTACATTTATACAGAATTTAATTCGGTTATTAAAAAATAATTATGTTTTTAAAAAATAATTTATTAAAATTATTATTTAAAAAAATTATATTTTATGATAATGCAGACAATTTCCATATTAGAGAAGTAGTATAACACCAAATATCCAAAAAAAGTCCATTTTATTCTCAATATATATAAAAAAAAAAAAAAGAAAAAAAAATACGATTTTTTTTCCAAGTTTTTTTTCGTTAAAAATAAAAAAAAAATCAATAACTTTGTTTTAAATTATCGCAGATCGATCGTTCAACCATTCGTTTTAAATGTATTGGCGAGCTCTTTCGAAAGATGCCCATCATGAAAATTTACTCCCCTCGAGGGGGGACTTCCCCCCCCCCCCCAGGGGGGAGGCGAGGCTCCTACATACACAAAAAAAAATTCCCAGTTGACTATCTCTATTATAAATATATATATATATATTCGTTTCGTATGGTTTAGTGCAGTCTACAGACGTTAAACTCTACTTACCTGCAATTTCCCCCATGGACGTAATGTATTAAAATTCTCTTGATTGTCCCTGTACACGAACCATTTGCTTGATCTTAGCGAAAAGCTTACTGTAGCATCCCTATATGATACACATTTAGAAAATACCAAGTTTGGAATGTCTGCTACTATTTGTTCTTGAGATATGCTGATAACAGACAGACACACACACAGACACACACACACACGCACAGGCATACACACAGACCATTTGTTAAAAACATGATTTTTGATTCAGGGTACCTCAGAACATGTAAATATAACAAAAACTCGCGTTCGAAAATTTGACCCAAAAACAATACTTTCTCTACCTTATGGGTAAGAGAAAGTAAAAAAAAAGTGGTATGGAATAAAGGCGGAACTAAAAATGTTCCGGAATAAATTAAAATATTGGCAGCTATGCATTTATCCAAGTACACCATTTAGAGTTCGAAATCTCCGACCTGTTTTCAGGACACCTTCAGGGTTGAGATATTTTTGCCTTTTTTTGTAACAAATATTTTTATACAGAAATCTTTGCCGTATTGTTATAGTTGCATATCGTGATTTAAAATATTTAAAAGTCATTACGTCTCGTAGTTAAATTAAATTTTAATCACATTAAAAGCTTAGACAGACAATATCAGGGATGGAACACGGGCGCAGAATTCATACCGGAATCTGCTTAAAGAAATTTCTCCACCTATAATATCGTTGATTCAAGAGGTAGAAAATTTTCTTATATTGATAGTGGTATGAATGCTGCGCCCGTGTTCCATCCCTGCAATATGCACGAAAAATACATAATTTAAAACAATAAAAACACAAAACACAAATTTAAACGTTTCGAGCCTTTTACTGGCTCCTCATCACTAAAAAACATCAAATGTAAATGCAGAGAAGAACAACAGACTTTCATTAAGTGAGTACAACGTATTCATCGGGAACTGCGCATGCCCCATTAAGCGGTGAAAAATGTTGATTTGTGTACCAGCCCTCCAGGAAAATTCTAGAATGATAATTTAAGCAGTTAGATATGATTATTTTAGTACTGTTGAAATCAGATAAATGGTCAGTTTCTATGGCATGCTGTACAATTTTCGAACGTATATCACGGTTTTTGAAATTTGTTTTATGTTCATTAATTCGAGTATGAAGAGAACGGGCAGTTTGACCAATATAAACAGAACTACAAGATTTACAAGGGGTATTATAAATAACACCTGTACGGGAAAAAGGGGAGATAACTGTTTTAAAATTAGAAAGGAAATTTCGAATTAAAAATTGGGGTTTATAGGAAACAGATAAATTAACAGTGTAGATAAAGTAACAGTGTAGATAAATTAACAACCCTTTCTTAGATATTTTAATTGGGCGTTCCCCTTCTGATACTTATTCTAAATTTGTTACTTCTGTTTATAGGAAACCTACATTTTCAGGCCAGTATTTAAATTTTAATTCAGCTAACTCTTCTTCGCATAAATCTGCTGTTTTCCATACTTTACTTCACCGCCCAAAATCATATTGCAGTACAGATGAGCTTTTCCAGTTGGAATTGAAAAGGATTTTTTCAGACTTAAAACGTAATAATTATCCCTCTCGCTGGCTTAAAAGAAAGTTAAAAGAGTATGACTTTAATAAGGATAATCATGAAACTAATTCCTCTAAATCACCTAAATCGTTCGTTACTATTCCTTACTATAAAAATATTTCTGAATCTATTGCCAAAGTTTTACGCACTGTTAATTTATCTGTTTCCTATAAACCCCAATTTTTAATTCGTAATTTCCTTTCTAATTTTAAAACAGTTATCCCCCCCTTTTCCCGTACAGGTGTTATTTATAATATCCCTTGTAAATCTTGTAGTTCTGTTTATATTGGACAAACTGGCCGTTCTCTTCATACTCGAATTAATGAACATGAAGCAAATTTCAAAAACCGTGATATACGTTCGAAAATTGTACAGCATGCCATAGAAACTGACCATTTACCTGATTTCAACAGTACTAAAATAATCATATCTAATTGTTTAAATTATCATTCTAGAATTTTCCTGGAGGGCTGGTACACAAATCAACATTTTTCACCCCTTAATGAGGCATGCGCAGTTCCCGATGAATACGTTGTACTCACTTACATTTGATGTTTTTTAGTGATGAGAAGCCTGTAAAAGGCTCGAAACGTTTAAATTTGTGTTTTGTGTTTTTATTGTTTTAAATTATATATTTTTAGTGCATATTGTCTGTCTCAGCTTTTAATGTGATTAAAATTTAACATATCGTGATTAAATAGTACTATATAAATTATGTTTTAGAATAGTGGTAGCAAAACAGATGGATGTTTCTCATTCTCATGTAAAAAAAGGGGCGGTACTAACAATTTGCCGGATTAGGTTGGCAGATCTGAAAGTGTTAAGATAATATTAAAAAAAAAAATTACTCTCAGATAATGTGGTATGAGAAAAAGGTCTGGTTAACTATTTTCCGGAATAAATTAGAAATGTTGGCATATCTGCAATAACCTTAAATAACCATTTGTGAATCTGAAAATTGTTGAATGATGACCGTTTTCAAGTAATTGATAAGCCAGAAGATGTCGACGCATTGGAACAATATCGAATTTTTCGAAAGCTATTTACTTTGGGGAAAATATGCTCTAAAACGACAACATCTGTCTATGGCTTCATCAGCATTAATCCATGTGAATTCTCTCTATCATCCTGACAAATTTCATTGAAGACTTCACTGTAAATGGCACCAATACAATGTTTTCTAAGAGTAGATTCATCTGGAATGATTTGATTTACACAAAATATTCCATTAGAAAGTCTCTAAACTTCTGATTAGAGTCGGCAGCAAAATTAGTGTAGCACACATCCCCATTTTTTATATATATTTTAGTTTGGTCGGTAATTTTTATCATCAACTTACTTTTTTAGAAACAACATAAGACTAATATCATTACTCAACAAATATTTACTTAACCCATTTGCATCATTCAAAAATGTTGGAAATTGGCCCATATCACCAAACTGATTAGATGACCGATATTTCAATACTCGATCCAATAATTTTGTAATGTAGGTTTTTGGACCAGAGACATCAATATCATTAGCAAAATTAATTTGCAATTTCTAAACAAAAATTTTTTGAAACTCGGATCGGTTTTGTCAAATTCATTAGTTTCCACTACAATATGTCAAATAATTTCCTATGTTGAAAATAATCCGCAAACGTTCTTTCTAGTAAAATTTGTAATATCATTTACACCACTAACAGAATTAAATTTACACAGTTTAAGTTGATTTTTCTTTTCATTCAAAATTATTTGCACTGTGATCATTATCGTCATGGTCAGAAGATATGGTAATAATACATATACATTTTTTGGATTTATTTATTTCTTCCTTACTATTCGGATCAAAACCTTACCAGCTTTATCATCTTTCGAATATTTTTTTCCAAGAAAAGTGTGTTTGCAATCATCACTTTAAACTAGTGCGTATATATGCGCTTCGGTGATAATGGCCAGGAAATTTTGGCTCATATATGCGCTTATGATGCAAATGGGTTAACAAAACGGTATTAGATGTACATCTTATACACAGAAATTATTGATAGCGCTACAACAATTTTGCTATCGACTGTATTTTATTTCCTGATATGAATATTGCCACCAACTAGATCTTTACATGAATAAATACAGACATCATTTTTACTTTCTTCTATACATAGCTGCCAAGTTTTTTAACCCTTATCGCTCGTGTATGTTCCTTCTGAGGGGACATTAAAAAATCGAGCCACGCCTTAAGGTGTTCCTCTGCAAATGAAATGTTATTTTTCTAAAACGTGTAACTATAGGCTACCTTTCGGCTACCGGAAAATTTTAACAGAAAGATTTATTTTATTTAATGATGAAGTAAAATAAAACAAATTATTACAATTTTTCGGTAGCCAAAAGGTAGTAAGTTGGAAACTATACCTGTGACGTTTTAAAGGAACGCCAAAAGGCGTGTCTTACTGTTCAAAATAGGAAAATATGCCGAGCGCAAAGGGTTAATTTATTCCGGAATGTTGTTAGCTCCGCCCTTTTTTCACACCGTAATCATCTTTGTAGAGAAACTTCATTCAATATATAATTACGATGAAATACGAAGACAATTACTCTAAAAATATTACGATGTGAAAAAGAGGCGGGACTAACATCATTCTGGAGTAAATTAAAAAACTTGGCAGCTATGTCTATGTATAAGAAAGTATTGGATTCGTGAAAATTTTCGAACTCCGGTTTTCGATAGACTTACACGTTTTGAGATGTCCTGAACACGATTTGACTAATTTTAGAAAATGTTTGTCTGTGTGTCTCTATCTGTGAATATATGTTTGTACGTGTACATCACAAATTTTGTGGACACTGTATCTCATGAAGCAATGAACAAAATATAACCAAACTTGGTATTTAATTGGACCTTCACTTAAAATTGTGCTAATTACACTTCGGGATCAATCGCTTCACAGATGACGCTGGCATCCCGCTTTTTCCTAATTTTTAGCATGGCAGTATAAAGCAAAAATTATTATAAATACACATAGTAAGTGTTATTTTTAACAAATAATTGTAAAATTAACATGAATTATTGAAAATAATAGCAAACTAGGAAAATTATTGAGTCGATAGAATGTTCATGGTCAGTAAAATATGCACAAATCCATGATAATTAATCTTCTGATTTTAGTTTGTGCAGAGTGAACATTTGTTTTCACGGGTTGGTCTATTTGATGTCTTTTATCACGAGAAATATTTTTTTTTTTTTTTTTCGCATACAACATAGTAAATAATTTGTCCTTTTGCAATAAAATTTTATCTAAAAAAGGAAATTCGCGTTTTTTTAGAGATTCTTTGTTGAATGAGTCTAAGCATTTGTAACGTATTTTTAAACTTTTACACCATGCATATACTTCATTTACTTCATTCCTTCTCCAACTTAAAAATCTATACTTAATTAAGATTCCATGTCAGTTTCATATTTCACGCCTGGGAATAATATAATTACATACAATAGTCCCAAGAGGTGAAAAGTGTTTAAAAAAGTACAATAATAAAACTCCAAACGAGAGATTCAAAAAATAAACGAATTTTTTCTTATAAAATTCGTCGAAATAAGTATTTAAACTAAAAAATATGTATCTTTGGAATTATGCATTTATATGCGAAAATACAAAAACATACTCAATATGCAAATGCATGTGTAGATATGCAATTGCATATAATCCGCTCACTACTGATAAGTGTGCTATTATCCTGAAATTAACCAAGCGCTTCCTTTAAGCAACATACTTTTAAAATTAACAGAATATATACAGGTGCATATAAAGAAACATGTATGAGAATAAAAAAGAAATATATTCCGATATTCGTGCTCACATTGAACTTAAAAAATGCATATTTATATTTACATTTATATAACAGTTTTTTAATTAAATATTTAAAATGCATACAAAAGTTTAGAATTTAGAAAAGAAGCACATTCTTTCCTTTTAATGTACGGCGTGAATAAAAGAAAACCGCAACATCTGATGTTTTGACATTTTCAGTTGAGATTGAAAGATGGTATGGAATTGGCGCTTGCGCCGCACCACCAACCGGCCCGGGCTCTCTTGGGAGCCCATACGGTCCAAATAATGTTGTCCCAGAAATAGAAATCCATGTCATCACGACAGCAGAAAACCCATCACACGACAGCAAGTGCCAGCCCAGATATGGACAGCTTAAGACTCACAAAGCCTACGCCAACCCTTCGGACCAACCTGGGTTGGTCGACAGCAGGCCCGTCTGCCTCGGGTCCTGGCTGTTCCACGGTTTGACGGCCAGAAGGGCCAGTTTACCTTCTGAGGACGGTTCTCGGCCATCCACAAAGCAGTGCTCCCGACGGCGTTCACTGCACTAGCCGAGCCCAACAGTATCGACTAGGCAGCAACACACACGTTTCTCCTATATATATAAGCTGGCCTCCACTGCCACGTGACAGGCCCCACTCAGGACACCCAGACACCCTGTTGCCCGGGCAATCTTCACCACAAAAGCACCAAGTGAGAAGTACCAGAGAACGCAAGCCATTTAGTCATGCACCACCAGTCTTCAGAGACAGACCTGCTCCCACCACAGCAGCAAGAAGCTACAATGGACGCCACAGCACACGCTCATGCGTTGTCTACATACGTTCCACCGAACGGATTTCACCAAAAATGGATACTTGGAAGGAAGGATTAGCGCTGGTTTGGTATCAGCTAGGGGAAAATCCTCAAGCGGGTGAGGCAAAAACCCTATTTCAAAAGGCGTCCATTAGTATTGCATCTTTCACCGCTATTGCGGGATTCTTCTACACTAGTAGAGCGCACATAACTTAGGTTGGCGGAGGGAATATCTCCGGTACAACCAAATAGGAGCTAGCTCCTTCAGCCCATTGTAGTTGTATGCGTCCGAGGTTTGTGTTCGAACCCAATTCTTTAGGCAGTTGGGACGGGAACCGAAGTTCCCTACCTGCTTGAAGTCTTCCTAGGAGGTTGAGGAGTGAGCTCAGGCGCTTCGACCATTCTGACCCCACCACCAAGCGGGTCTGTAACCCAGTGCAGTAGATCGGACATTATTATCGCGATTTCTTTTCTGAAATAGTGATCTAGGCACAGATCCCGACGTGTTCGAGTCTGAAAGTCCGAGGGGAAGTACATTGAAAGATGGTATAGGTACCACTCAACGATTCAACTAAGAATCATGTATAAGTTTAGACTATTTAGAGAGTTTTTAGATTAAGGTTTGTCTATGTATTAAAAATTGTACCAACTTTGATTTTTTTTTAATGGTACCCATATTTAACACGAAAGAATTTCTCAGATCATGGCAGCCCGAAGGAGTTTTCAGGTTACATACATTTAACTTTATAGAGTTATAAGAAATCAAATTTTAAATATGCTAATTATAAATTCATGTGGAATACTTCAATTTATATCTTCCCAAAAATTAGACCTTTTTGGGGATAATAAGATAGAATTAGTATCCATGAATATATGATTTAAGGCAGATTTTTGTTCAAAACCGGTTTTTAAGATAAAAATTATACATGAATTCACATCCAAAAAATTAAAAATTATAACCTATGTTAATTTACACATAGAACAAATCACAATCATAAAAAAAACATAGGTGTACAAATTCATCATTTCAACTATCAGTTTTTGAAATATCGATAAATATCAACGATCTTACAGAAAAGTCTCTTATTACCATTTGCATCTGAAAATAAAGAAAATCTTTAAAAATAACGAAAAATGTTAGACAAAATTTACTTTTAAAAAAGTGTGATTTTAAGTGATATTTTGGCGCTTTATTTTGTTCAAAGCCTCGTATAAAAAAACTGGTTTATGAAAATTACAAAAATAATAATAATAATAATCCCATAAAAAATGTCTAAGAACGGGGTTTGTACGGTCCTATTTTTTTTTCCCTGAGTCTTATACCAGTAATTTTGAATAACGATTTTCGTTATAAAATAAACAATCTTCTATTTATAAATTTAAGTAGAAAATTTCTGTTTCAGAATATTGGTGACAGACTCAGTGATAAAAAGGTGACTCCATACGAGCCCTGAAGAATAAAGCTTCTTATGACTAAAAATATGTTAAATGTACTGTAAGGTAAAGCTAGGAGAGATTGCGCACGTAGTTAATCGAAGGGAAGGAGTAGAGTGGGCGCGCTGCGACTCTAGTTAGCTGTACAACATCAATAGCAGAGTGCTGACTTAAATGTGCGTGTTGATTGCTTCAAGCGACTAAGGTAAAAAGTTTTTTTTTCTCGTTTTACAAAATAAATGATGGAATTTTCATATCACTTCCTACGAATTTTTATAGAATGGAAGTAGTAAAAAATATTTTTTAATTAAACTATTTCTCATAGGCTTCTAACCTAGACTAATGGTACGAACACCAACAGTTCTCTATAAAAGTGAATAATTATTGAATAAAACACTGCGCAATCTCCTCTACCTAAATGGGAGACTTTGCACATTTGCTACTTAGGAGAGATTGCGCATTAATTCCATTAAATTCTATACTAGAAGGGATTAAGCAGTTTATTGGTAATCACAAGATAATGAGGATGAAATCGTTGAATGTTTGGAACTGTACCAAGAGAAAACTTCGACAAATGACCAGTGTTGTTGCCAGAGTTTGCTACTTTTTTATTCAAAAGTCACCAATAATTTTCCGAAGTGATATTTGATATATTATTTCCTGTAATTAGGCAACCGTTATATTTAAAATTTAGCGGTTGTTATTAAATTTAAAAAGTCACAAAATCTGGCAACTGTAAATGACTGGACTAGTTTAACCCATTCGAGACAGCGAATCTTTTTGGAGACCGTGCCCAGAATCCGAAATTGGATATTAATCAGGTGTAGCAATGAGTAGCAAAATCCATACTTCTGGTGGTATTTCCTCTTGAGTGCGAATGTTAGCCTATGGGAAACTTATCGCAAATTATTTAATGTTATTCTATATATATTTATTTTTGCAATATTTTCAAATACCATGCTTAAGTTTATGCAGCTATCGGCTGCTTAAATAAAATCCACAAAACTGAGTGGAAACAAAATATATCAGCATTCGCAAGTTTCTTTTTAAGGACTGTAATCGTCTGTATTTCTCGAAAGTAATATAAAATAAATTAATGTAAACAATGTTTTAATTGAAACGAGAAAATTTCAAAGCAAGTGAAATTCAAGTTTTGTATTTTGAGTAGAAGTTTTTCAGAAAATAACTTTAAAAAATAATAAACGGTGGGTGGATTCTGTGGTTAAAATGGGCCGAACCAGCCATATAACATTGCACACATAGTGTACTACCCGTCCTTTTGGCTCGGAAATGCATTGCACACGCGAGCACAATCCGTCTCGGTGGGTTAACTTGTGGCAGGTGCTTGCAAGAAAGCTGCACCACTTACAACAATTAGTGCAACGATTGTGGACAACGATAGATTAGATTAGCAAATAAGAAACCATTCAAATTGAAAAGGAAATGTACTAATTTTAAGTTAAACATGTTATCTAGTAATTTAATGTTATTTTGTAATCTTATTTAATGGTGTGTTTTTTTTTTTCTGATTCTTTGATACATATATATACACTGATGGAAAAAAAAAATCCCAACACCAAGAAAAAATTATTGTACAGTAATGAAATTTCAGCAATACATTTGTCTAGGTAACATATTTAATTGATTAAAGTTTCAAGATCACAGGTAGAGCCATTGGTGAGAAGAGCCATTTCAAATGTGAAATGTTGGTACATTAGTAACCGGTGTAACCGCCAGAATTTTGAATGCAAGCATGCAAACGTGCATGCATTGTGTCGTACAGGTGTCGGATATCAGTTTGTGGGATGGAGTTCCATGCCTGTTGCACTTGGGCGGTCAATGCAGGGACGGTTAATGCTGGTTGTGGATGACGCTGGAGTTGTCGTCCAATGATGTCCCATACGTGCTCGATTGGAGAAAGATCTGGTGATCTAGCAGGCCAAGGCAACACGTCGACACTCTGTAGAGCATGTTGGGTTAGAACAGCGGTATGAGGGCGAGCGTTATCCTGTTGGAAAACACCCCCTTGAATGCTGTTCATGAATGGCAGCACAACAGGTTGTATCACTAGACTGACGTACAAATTTGCAGTCAGGGTGCGTGGGATAACCACGAGAGTGCTCCTGCTGTCATACGAAATTGCTCCCCAAACCATAACTCCAGGAGTAGGCCCTGTGTGTCTAAGCCGCAGACAGGTCACTAGCAGGCGTTCACCTGGCCTCCTTCTAACCAACACACGGCTATCACTGAGACCAAGGCAGAACCGGCTTTCATCAGAAAACACAACAGATCTCCACTCCGTCCTCCAATGAGCCCTAGCTTGACACCACTCACGTCGCAAACGGCAGTGGTTTGGAGTCAGTGGAATGCACGCTACAGGGCGTCTGGCTCGGAGCTGTCCTTGAAGTAACCGATTTGTAAGAGTTCGTTGTGTCACTGTGGTGCCAACTGCAGCTCGAATTTCAGCTGCAGACGCAGTACGATTAGCCACAGCCATACGCCGAACACGGCGGTCTTCCCTCTCAGTAGTGCCACGTGGCCGCCCGGAACCCGGTCTTCTTGAGGCAGTATCTTCCCTTGACCACTGCTGCCAACACTCATGCACAGTGGATACATTCCTGCCAAGTCTTTCTGCAATATCGCGGAAAGAAAACCCACCTTCTCGTAGCCCTACCACACGACCTCGTTCAAACTCAGTGAGCTGTTGATAATGGCTTCTTCGTCTTCTTAGAGGCATCCTTGACTAACATTAACCCACTACGTCAAATCTCAACTGTAAATAACGATCACGAACCTTACAGCGCTTATTTAAAGCAAACCTCATTTGCATGTTCATAGTGTCGCTACTAGCGCCACACTTATGCGCGTAGCTTGAAATTTAAATCGACGTCATCTTTCAGATGTATAAACACGCCTACCAAATTTCGTTTATCTAGCACAGCTCCTTCCTGGTGTTGGGATTTTTTT
The DNA here is from genome assembly GCA_963930645.1 of Salticus scenicus. Lineage (NCBI taxonomy): Eukaryota > Metazoa > Arthropoda > Arachnida > Araneae > Salticidae > Salticus > Salticus scenicus. The sequence continues at coordinate 204,906,420 of OZ005657.1, read as the reverse complement.
TTCCATCAATGTATATATATATATATATATTTTAATAAAATTTTTTATTTATTTTTAAATTTCTTTTATTTTATTTTATTTTATTTTTTTTATTTTTTTTTTATTTATTTATTTTTAATTATTAAATTGAAATATCCACTCATAATATAAAAATATTTGTTTACAAAAACTTACAGCAATGTCATTTAGTGTGATTATTAATGTTAACAATTTAATTGTAGTTATAATTGAGCGCAATCTCTCTTACCCATGTGCGCAATCACACCTACCCTGTAAAGAGAGGTTCCGCAAAATAACTCTCTTGGTTATGTTACAGTTGTTACTTTAAATTATAGGATAACAACAAATTAGTAAGGGAAATTCATAGAAGATGAATGAATTCAAAATTATTCAACAATAGTTTAGTAAAATAAAAAATAAAAAATGGATTTCTTATATTATTCTGCTGAAATGTAGGCAAACTCTCCGAATTTTACTTTAAATTGTAGCTGCCTACATCCTAATTAATATTCCGTAGTATTGTTAGCACTCGCCTTTTTTTTTTTTTTTTTTTTTTTTTTTCCACGCCAGTCTTTTTAGAATATTTTTCTTTTATTTAATCGTAATTACATTTAGAGAGAATTATTTTAAAAATTAAGTGGTATAGAAAAAGAAGCAGATACTAAAAATACTATGGAATATTAATTAGGATGTTGGCAGCTATACTTTAAATAGAAAATAGCTTTAAAAAAAAATTATAGTTTATTTTAAAATGTTAAATATTATTTTTGTTTTGTTAATTTAAAAATGTCTTACTAGTTATTTTGTTCTACTCACGTAATATATGTTTTATCTACACTTTTCAGAGTGAACTTAAAATTTTATATTTTAAACAGTCATGTGTTATGCAAACTATTTGAAATTTATTGCTATCGCACTATAAAAATGAAAATATTATTCTTATTAGTGCATGAACTTAAAATAATGTTTTTGTCGTCTGTTAAAGAAGCTAATTAAACTTTATTATGCAATATAAACTATGTGAAAACGTCAATATAAACGATCAAATATACATTTTTTATATATCTATCCGAATTGTGTGTTAGACTCAAAAATTGCTTGTAAGTTTTGGCGGAGAAGAGGTCATATAGCGCAGGATAGGATTACAACACGAAGGACTGGAAGTAACAGCCATGGAGCGTCTCCATCATTTAGAATCGGAAACCAGACACCAAGAGGTCCACTAATGCCCGCGGAGAGGAGGATTTCTCCTCAGTCATCAGGGTTTTCTTGGATCAGATATATTAAATTGTTCTAAAAAAATTAACAATTAAAAGCAAAAAAGAAAAATCATGCTGTTCACATAAAATTTTAAACATCTATACTTATCCGTTACCTCATGAAAACTAAGTCATGAATATATTTTTAATTTATAAAACCGTGACTTTGAGTTAAACAGATGCATAATAATATATTAACACAATTTTAAGATCGCAAAAATAAAAATACAAGTCACATACTGTACTTTCATTAACGTTAAACATATTAGCATCTGAGTAGAATAGCAAGACTGATTAGTGTTCTTAAATATAACGAGGAAATGAATTCTGAGGCCAGATTAACCAGCCAGTAGAACTGTGGGAATTAACGAATTACCAGCAGGAAATTGTAAAATACTGAACTACGGAAATGGTAGGTGAAAATCAAGAAAAAGTGGATTTTATATAATATTTCCAACTATTAGACAAAGATACCGTGAAATCATACTTAATGAGATTTTTATAATTTTTATTAATATAAGAAGTCTTCAAAAAAATGTAGTTCATGTAAACATTTAGGTTTGCGGATTATTTTAGCTTAAAATTATTATTACTTTCCTGGAAATATTAGGGGGACCGGAAAATAATGTCGTTTTGAATTAATAAAATGAAACCGGAAATTTTTGTTTAACAGTGTTTACATGGTACTTTACAAATAACCATCTTATAAGTTACCTAAGAATATCTTAAATTTTATCCAGGATAAATTTCCGATGTCAGTATTTTAATTCAAAACGACATTATTTTCCGATCCCCCTAATACTTAGCAATGTCCGGTTTGTTCGATTCTTGTTTCTGAATATAATCCATATATCCTTTGACATGGAATTTGAATTTACGTTTCATTTCAATATATGTTGGATTAAGGCATAAATGAGCGTGGAAATCAAATAGATTTACTAGTAATTTAATGAAGACTAAATATAATACAAAAGATACACAAATTGAAGTACATAAACTATAAATAAGTAATCAATTTAAAATTAGCTATAGGCACATGAAGCAGTCGAAAAGTCATCATAAAAAGTCGTCAACAACAATCTCAATTAGAACAGTTTTACCACGGCAGCACAGCTTGCTACTGCTCGTTAACAACATAGGAGCAGGAAACTGAGCTCTTCCTGCGACGAAAGTCCCATTCGATCTACACTGTCAAAAAAAGAGTCATGTGTGCTGCAGTTTGTTGCCAGAAATTTTCTGTAATTAAAAAAAATACGTTCTATCAACGGAAAAATTACGTTAGTAGAACGTATTTTTTTGAATTACAGAAAATTTCTGGCAGCAAACAGCACTTTTTTTTGACAGTGTACGCTGTTCTCTCTTCTACTGGAACGTTCGGGCATGAAGACTTCACACCCATTATAGGTGGAGTGCAAGCTCTGACGTCCATCTGACGTCGAGGTCGCGTCACTTATCGTCTAGATTGTGTCATCGGTAGCAGCCAGGCGGGATTTTATAGAGAGGAGAACGCTGGTACTACATATATAATACTTAGTCAACACTAACGAGAGATACTAAGTAAGAGTTATGCATAACAATAGGTTCTTTTATAATGGAAAAGGCTAGTTTTTCGTGGGTCAGAAAATTACTTTGACGTAATATTGTTCAGGAATTTTAGCGAAGTAAAATTAGATTTAGGGAAAAAGTCAAAACAATACTGATATTAGAAGAGGAAATCTATAGTAATAAAATCAGGCTTTTGCCTGTAAATTTGTCAGAATAAAAAAATTTTGCGATACCTTCACGTTTCACACACCATGGAAGCCGAAAATGACTTCAGAATATTTTGTCTGTGTGTGCATGTGTCGTCGTGTCTGCATACCTGTAACGCTATTTTTGTCCAGGTATCACGTGAGAACTTCTGGACGGAATTCAACGGCGCTTGGCAGAAATTTGGGTCTTTACCCAACTTAAAATTATATCTATCAACTTTTTCGAAATTCCCCCACCCCCGTTCTTCCGGGGGAGATTGGGGAAGGGGGGTGGCAAAAGCCAAAAACACGTTTGTAAGCATAACACGGTTCCAAATTGCTTCACAGTAAAGAAATTGCACTTGGGGACACTAGACATGAGTACAAATAAAACATTATCAGACTTTTTAGGAATTTTTGTTTTTTAAGGGTAGGGTGGGTGAAAATCGATTTTTGGCGGGAAATTTTGCAAATTCTGGATTTTTGAGTAGAACTCTACCCAAAGTGGAAAAATGATGTTGAAAAAAGCTATGCGACTTCCTTAGGATATTTCCAAAAACACATTTTTTTTTTTTTTTTTTTTGTGTGTGTGTGTGTGTGTGTGTGTGATTTGCAATTTTTTTTTTTTTGGGGGGGGGAGGGGGGGAGGTACGATGGGGCAAAATCGAGACGCTCCTTTTAGCGCTAAATTTGTCCTGAGAAATCTATGGGAGCAGCGGTAACGAATTTTGGTTCTTGGATTGTTTATATGTATCCGATACCTAAAGTAACGGGATTTATCAAAATTACCCCCGTTACCCCATTTGGGAGGAAACAGAAGCCATAAACACCTTTGTAATCATAACCCGACTCCAAATTACTTCACAATGAAGAAATTGCACATGGGTAAAGACTACGCATGAGTACACATAAAACATTATCTGCGATTTAGTAAATTTCGATTTTTAAGGGGTGGGAGGGGGAAATCGATTTTGCAAATTCCGGTTTTTGAGTAGAACTCTACCAAAAATGGAACAAAGATGTTGAAAACAGCCACGCGACTTCTTAACGTATTTCCAAAACATGTTTTTGATTTTTTGTGATCTGCCACTTTATTTTTATTTATTTATTTACTTTATTTTTTTTTGGGGGGGGGGGGAGGTATGTGTTACAAAGGGCAGATTCGAGACTCCCCTTTTAGCGCTAAATTTGTCCTGGGAAATTTATGATAGCGGCGGTCACAAAGTTTGGTGCTTGGATTGTTTATATGTATCCGACACCTATAGTAATGGGATTCATCGAAATCCCCCTCCCCTTTCCCCCTGGGAGTCAGGAAACAAAAAAAGTTTGTAAGCATAACTCGGCCCCAAATTACTTCACGGTGAAGAAATTCAACATGCGGACACTAGAATTATGTATAAATAAAACATTATGTACGATTTTGGAATTCTTGATTCTTAAAGGAGGGAGGGAAAAAACCGTTTTTCGGGAGGAAATTTCAGAAATTCCGGATTTTTGAGTAGAGCTCTTCTAAAAATGGTAGAAAGGTGTTGAAAACAGCCATGTGTCTTCTTTAGGATATTTCCAAAAACACATTTTTTTTTTTTTGTGATTTTCTTTTTTTTTTTTTTTTTTTTTTTTTGTGGGGTGGTGGGGGGTTACGAAGGAGCAAATTCGAAACCCCCCTTTTAGCGCTAAATTTGTCTTGGGAAATCAATGGGATCTGCCGCCACGAAATTTGGTGCGTAAATTGTTTATATGTATACAACACTTATTGAAACGAGATTTTACGAAATTCCCTCTTTAACCCCTCTGGTGTCGGGAGGCAATAAACACGTGTAAAGACACGTTTTCCCATTTGAATTATTCTTAAATTATCTTAGAATGGCGAATTTTGGTGTGTGGATGTTGATTACGTGTACGCATTATGCACTTTGATGCGATTTCGCAAAATTTCGAACTTACCCGCTGGGGAAGGGGAACTAAGAAGCTGGTAAGTTGTTGCCGAAGGCAGTGGGGACCCGGACCCTTCACGTTGCGAGCGAGAAAAACCTTTACCGAAAACAGCAGGAACTTAGGTTATTAATAATGATGCGAGATATTGACAATTCATTTAAGTATATTGTCCAGCAAAGCCTGCTAGTAGATCTATAAATACGCGAAGGACGATGTAGCAGTAATTTAATATTAAATTAGTTTTAAAAAATTTAAAAAAATGCTTTTATTTCATAATGCGCTAAACAATTATGCAAACTTCAGCTCAATCGGTTTATAGGAAAGTGTTTTAAAATTCGAAAAATAAAACTTCAACTAGAGTTAGGGGCCCAGGTCTTCAGCCTCTCCTCTCCTCAAGTCTGTTACTTCTTGAGCATGTATTGTCGTCAGAATTATACAAGTATGCAAAATTTAAACTCAATTGGACGATTTGAACTATAGTTGGGAGCCCAAGGTCCACAGACTCTCGCCCCTAAGTCGTTACTACTTGAGCACGTTTTGTCACCGGAGTTAAACATGTATGCAAAATTTCAGATTAGTCTGATGATAGGATGTGGCTGTAAATTCAATTATTAGATTTGACCCACTCACATAAATAAACAACATTCCACTCACAAATAAACAACATACCAAATTAAATAAAAGCGTGTAATAAAAAGAGCCTTATCAACTATGGAAGAGTTGTAACTTCGGTCAGTACCGATGGATTTTAGATACAGAGTGTTTTATATTGAATGGGACAAAAAGAAAGCATACCTATGAACACTGTAATTACTTTATTTTGATAAGTCAAATTTGCAGTGAAACTATAGTTATCCAAGTTTCTATAGATGCTCTATGTGTGCCCTATTGGTAATATGGCAAATATCTATGCCGTATTCCAGTTCCTGCCACACACGGGATAAAATATATTTTGTTAATGATTCGAGCATTTCAGTCATCCGTTGCTGTAAATCCTTGGGTAATGGAGACAAGAACACTTTTTCTAACATGACCCCATAGGGAAAACTCTCAAAGGGCTACATCGGAGGATCTCGTTAGCCCCAACCTTAGAGAGGCCCCAACATAGCAATGGAACCAGCACGACCAATCCATCAATGTCTGCGCAATTGATGGAGTCATTTGGATTAACAATACCTCTAACAGCGATTTCGAAACCAGAAGATTTTTCTCTGTTGCCAGATAAAGCTTGTATAATTGTAATCTTAGAACAAATTTGTTTCGGCTAAATAACTCAAGTACAGAATTTGTACTGTGCTATTCTTTTTGTCCCATTCTATATGAAACACCCTCTATTCAATTTTAGATTTAAATTTTTAATTATTTTAGATATTTAATTTTAGAAAAATTCGGCAATATACATATTTTATGAGACTTATGCATACGCTTTAGGCTTATGAACAAGCGTATCAATATAATCTAACATTGTGTTTAGAAATAATGAGTTATGGTAACAATGAATATATAAAGATTACTTCCGATTTTTTCTTGAAATTATTTATGATTTACTCAGTGACTTTCCTGATACACTTAATTTTTACAAAATGTTCTAATGATTAAAAAGAAATGTTGATACTTTGTGTTGGTAATATTTAAATAACAATAATAGCGTTAAAAGAATACAAATAAAAGAAATGCATAATAAAGCATTCGGCCTTTTCGGAACTTATAAAGTTTCTTTTGCAGTGCTTGTGGAAATTGAAAAGAAGTATTAAAACATTTTAATTTTTCCCCTTCATCCCTTCTTTGAAATGTTTTTTTTTATCCTATGTTGTTTATTAGTCCCTTATTCAACTGCGTCACTTTAACTATTGTATTTATACTTAAGATACTTTTCTGGCGAATTTTTGAGTCCTGCTTGCCTGGTAAGTTCTGGGTTTTTTAACTTTCGTTTTCTTAGTTCTTTTATTACTTTCTTCTATATTCAATAGAAGAAAATACTGGATTCGTAAAAATTTTCCACTCCCGGTTTTCGAATGGTTTAAACATTTTCAGAGGTCCAGAACACAATTTGACGACTTTTAGAAAATATCTGTCTGTCAGTATATGTGTGTGTGTGACAAAAATTTTGAGGCAATGGTATCTCAGTAAATCCTGCACAAAATTTCATATAATTTTATATATACATTACTGGCCATTAAAATAGCTACACCAGAAAGGAATGCAAATGACAGAATGATATTTATTGGACACATATATTATAGTGAGAAAAACAATTGATTAAATTTCTAGAAAATTTGGACTCATATATTCTAAGAAACCAGTATATAAAGCTAAGACCTCTGGCAGCAATAACAGCACTAATCCGCCTAGACATTGAATCGAACATCAATTGGATGGCATGTACCGGTACAGCATTCCATGCAACTTCAATACGATGCCACAGTTCATCTGCTTTAGTTACTTTAGAATGGTGGTGAGTCATTCGCTTGGCAACGATTGACTAGACGTTTTAAATTGGTGCATTATCAGGAGAACGCGCGGCCAGAATTGCAGTCAAACACTTTCTGTATCAAGAAAGTAATTTTGGTACGAAAGGACTTTGGTAGTCTATCATCGTTTCTCCTGGCACCATTTTAATTTCTTTACTCTACAAATGGCATCCAAAACTTCAGTTTGCTCCCTAATTCATGTATTTCGCTTTCTGTTTCTTCTGATGAATCCTAACATGCATCTCTCCATGCTTCTCTGGGTTGATATATATAGGCATTTTTGTATTAATTGATATAGGCATTCTCACTTCATAAATTTATTACTTCTTATTCCCTTCTGTATATATATATACATATATAGCGGGATGCAAAATGATAAGAATGGTACACAAAATACCACAAATCAAGTAACTATACATGCTGATTCACAAACTTTTTTTTAAAATGAAATTATAATATTAATTGCATGGTATGCAAATATATTACAAATTGATAAAAACGTATAACGTTTTCAATACTACAGTTCGTAATTGATCCTTTTTTTTCGTATAATTTAGCAAAGCATTTAAAAGACTTCGTGATCGTGTTAGTTCAGGTCAGAAAACATTTTGAAAATGTAGAGAGCAGAAATGCTTTTTTGATGTCTAAATAGACCAAATTTTAGCTTATAATAAAAATGGATGCCCCCTTCAAAGAATTGTTGATAAGATAAAACATTCGACTGTCGTTTATAACACTAGTTTGTTCAAGTGATTTTCGTACATAGGCTATAATAGAAACGAAACTCTTTATGTACAAAATGCATTAAAATATGCTATTATTTACACATTATCTTTCAAATATCTTTGTTTCTTTACATAGAAGCTCTGTTTAGATATTTTTCTCTTATTATCGGCTTGATGGCACTCTCTATGCAGTATCCAAAAATAATCTGCTAACATGTTAAAATTCCTTCGGCACTGATACCTCCTTTTCATCCCCATCAGCGGCCGAGAAGTTCTGTATTCCAAGTTGGTAGACGTGAGGTGCCGGCTTTGATCCCAGATCGCGCTCGTCGGCCTAGCTGTTAGGAGTTTTTCGTGGTTTCCTCCGAAATTTGCGTAAATACGAGCTAGGACCCCTTAGAAAGACCCCCAAGAAGGGCACTCCCCCTCAGGCTCAGGACCCTTAGTGCAGTCAATTGGCCTTAATCCTAATGCCATACCATACCTCCTTTTCATTTCTTGGTGTCTTAATGAAATCACTCTCCTTGTTTTTCACTCACATTGCTTAGATTTTCCAAGAAATAACTGATATTGGTGTTTAGAAAGTAGAGCTTTAAGCTCATTTCTGTCAAAAAATAACATTTTCTTTACAAAATTATCCATGATAAAAGTTTGTGAATATTTTTTCCTTAATCAGCATTCAAAAGTTCATCAGAAAAACACAACAACTTCAATAAAAAATTTCTGTTGTGAAGCTGTGAAGCTGTTACCAAGCTAGTTCAGAAAAAAAAAAATATTACTCAAGTAAACACGCGTAAAAAAAAAAAAAAAAAAAAAAAAAAAAAAAAAAAAAATCGAATCCTAGCACACAAAAAAGAAAAACTACTAGTTCAAAAAACAAGAACTAGATCGCCATTCTAAAGACACGATTCTCGTGTCTGATTTTAATTTTTAGCAAAATTTTGCTAAGTACTTGAAACTTTTACACAAGTTATTAGTATTTCTAGGAAATATTCAAAGCAGTTTACTTTCTGCAATGTTTTTTCTTCAGGTAGAGAGTGAGTTACCATTGAAAACTAATTATCCAGGAGAAGCAGTTAGATCAACTTCTAATCTTTTAAGTCCATTCATCTATGTGCTTGGTGTTTATCAAAATGATCAAAGCTATTTACTTTCTGTAATTTTTCCCTGGCGAAAAGCGAGTTAATCATTTAAAAAAAAAATTTCTGTTAACGACAATCTGCCTTGCCGTTTTCTATGGGAGAAAAAAAGCTCTAATTTTATTATTTCATTTTATTTATTTATTTATTTATTTATTTATTTATGGTTGAAACGATTTTCTTTCTGTAATATTTTTCCTTATTTGAAGAGTAGGTTACTCGAAAAAACTAATTTTTCTGTAAATAAAAATCTTATATTTTTATAATCCTCCGAAACCTTTCCTATTTAAGTAAAAATTAATTTTTTGGCTATTATAAATTTTCATACCGATTTTCATTCACAGAAAACCTCTTTTCCTTAATTTTCAATGGAATGATCAAAGATATTTTTTCCCAACAAAGAGCGGTTTATTAGCGAAAACATTTTTCCTGTAGATTGCAAACTTACAGATCGATTTCTAATCCTGCAAAACCTTCCAGCCTTTGTTTTTATCAAAATAATTTTTTAAATAAAGTTCTTTTTTTTTTTAATACTTTTTCATAAATTTAGGCAGAAACCTTGTCTAAATTTATGCTGGCTAGTATCCCATTTTTTCCAAATGGTCTACCAAAATGAAGATGACACTTTTATTGACTGAAATTGACCTCTAAAACTAGTATATACGTAAAACAAAATTAAATACAAAATTTTAGATATAGATTTTCTTGGAATTCTGTTTTTAAGTATATTGATCTCTTACACATTTTCTATATTCATTTTTTTTATTTCCAGAACTACATTAGTAAAATGATTCCGTGTCTTGTCAGATAATGATTATGTCTGCAGAATAATTTCTGAATATTTTTGTTTCTTTCTAATTTATCTTCATAGATTTTTCGCAGAGAAAAATTCAGATGAATATTCAGCAGCTTTTGTAATGTTTTGCTTCAATAACATTATCCAACTCATATGTGATATTAGATTATATTTTTACTATATTTTCTTGTAAATTATTTCATTTTCTTCACAAAATAACATAGAATGAGACACAAATGTTCGTGACAAAAGTTTAAGCAGATTAGTAATTTTCGAAATGAATTATTTATTGTAATTTTGATTCATATTCATATCTGCTACAAATCACAATTTTAAAAAAGGTGACTAACGTAATTCTTTTAAATTGTAACTGAAACCATAGTCATTGCAATTAAAAAAAATAAAATTATCGTGTCAAATTTAATTACAATAATTATATATTTTATTTAAATAATACAAAATGAAGTTTAGTACTTTTTAGTAATTATTGCTCCACGTTATGTCAAATAAGTTAATATTCATGAAGTCTTATCGATAAAATTAGGTTCTGAGTTTTTTATTTTAAATCTAACATTCTCAATGGCGAATTAATACTGATTACTCTTTTCTGGTAAACTGAACTTAATAAAATTTTCCAATATCTTTTCTATTTAGCTAAATTCAGGACTAATTGCTGTCCAGCGCAAAGCCGATGCAGTTTTCGACCTAAGACACCACTGAATTAAGTTAGAGGTATATTTTAAGGTTGGTTGGAGGATTAAGGCCGATTGACTCCTTATGTGTCCTAGGCCTATAGGGGGAATGCCCTCCGTGGGGGTCTTTCTAAGGGGTCCTAGCCCGTATTTACGCGAGTTTCGGAGGAAACCACGGAAAACTCCGAACGGCTAGGTCGATGAGCGCGACCTGGGATCGAACCCGGCACCTCCCATCTACCAGCTTTGAGCGCAGAACCGCTCGGCCGCTGGTGGGCCCGGTATATTTTAAGGAGTTTTCCTGTTCAAAAATTCAAACTTATTTTCACCTAACCGTTTTTTTTCTGAATGGAATCGAATAATTGGCATATATATCTTAATATACTTTTTAGTTTTAATGAACCTTGTTAAATGTTACGGACATCTGACATTGAAATAGCCGTTATACCATTACAGAACAATCACAATTAAACATTATATTTTCGACTAAATATACTGTTTGATTATTAAGTATGGGAAAAATGTCTTCGGGACAAAACATTGGCTGATATATATGTAAAACAACATGCTTTTTACACCTCTGAATTTTCTGAGTAATATTTCAAATATGTTTCTAGATATTTGATGGCATGTTTAAAATTAAAATTTTCCCGTCATTTATAGAAAGGTAGAGTATATTATGCTTATTTTAGCGTTTTTTAACGCCACGGGTTTTAAGAAATTGTGACCAAACAAACGGACATTCTATTTTACACGTTCTGTTCTTAGAATGGTTATGCACTATAGGTATATTTTCGTAATAAAATTAAGGACGCTCTACAAATTTGTAATTGACTTTATCCCGTATCTCTTATCATTTTTAAGATAAAAACTAAATCCTCAATTCAGCACTAGGTAATACTACATTACTATGTCTAAACTGCGTTTAAGACAATGGATATCGCCGTTCTAAAGCTAAGGGGAGGGTGAGGCAGACATTTAGTGCACACTTGGTATATAAACTATGTTTCAAGAGCCCATATATCTACAAAATTTTGTGCTTTAGATATATTTTGTTTTTTTAATTTCATAACTTTGAATATATCAATTTTGTTTCCCTATATACTTTTAGTGAAAATCTGAATCATCTATGAAATGAAAAATAGGCATGGGTTGCGCTCCCAGTCGGCCCGCTACATCAATCCGCGTCGAACAGAAGCCAGAGCCTGAACAAGAACTTCCATATGAGGATTGGAGAATACCAGAAAGCAGCTGGATGAATGATACTCTCTCAAAAGAAATTTTCGAAATCACTGATTATGAAGATGGAGAATTGGATAAATCATCTGATAGTTTTCTACAGGTACGCATACTCAGAGTAACATACAAAAATGGCTAAAAATATCACATTAATAAAAAAATAAAACAAAGTTTAAACTGGTCTAATTCATAGCTATTTTGCTAAATTATTTTTAACTTTTGTTTTATTTATTTAATTAAATCTTAGAAAAAATATTGTGTGTGTGTGTGTATTTTTTTCTAAAATTTTCAATGAAAAAAGAAAAGATTTTTTTTTTTTTTTCACTTTCTCTTACCTATGTACAGGGTTTTTAAACTGACACTATTCAGAACCACCTGTAGCTTGATCTAACAACTAAAATGGCACCAAACTTGGTATGGAGACCAATGATGGCTTTATCATTTATACAGATCTATCATCCCCATGTTAACGAGCAAAGATTTTTGATGCCGAAAAAGTTTTTTGACATCAGCCATCAGAGAGTTAAAACTCGAAAATAGTAATAGAATAGAATGTTAATGAATTTTGAAAATGCCGAAATATTGCGCGGCTTTTAAGTGTTCTAATAAATACATGAAAAGAAATGGGATAAGTTTTCATAAATAAGTTGTATTCAAGTAATTTATGAAAAATATAAATTTTATAATCAGTTGTTTTGTTATTATTGTGATATAATTACTGTCTTCGTATTTAATGGAATACTTTTTTAAATTTTTGATATTTAAGATTTTATATTAGTAAGTAATACGGAATTTTCAAAATTCTTTTAAATGTAGCAGCCGCAGAAGTTTTAATATATAACTATAATGTTGTGGCCACCACAAGAATCTCTTCTATATATTATAATCCTATACATATTTACTCAATACAAATTATTTACTAAATAATAATTTATTAAAATTATTTTCCATGATGAATGCAGACGATTTTTATCTCAAAGAAGTATAATAATAAATGCCAAAATAAAGTTAGTTTTGTGCAGATACAAGTATAATAGAGTATAGTAAAAAAAGAAAAAAAGAAAGAAAAATGGGTATCTGGAGTTGTTCATTCTCTTTTAGTAAGGTAATTCCGGGAGAGATGCCCCACTTAAGGAAAGGAAGCTATAAAGTAAATTGGGTAGTAACAATGACAACGAAAATTTGTGGTAAATACATAATAGATATTGTTTATTACTACTAAGTAGTTTTTTTGTACCATATTGTAATTTTTCTTTAAAAAAAATGAAATTGCGGCAGCACTACATTTTGCCATCTCTCCCGAAGTTGCGGGTGAGATGCCCCACTCACATGGGAGAGATGCCCTACCTGTAAAAAACATAATAAAAGGTTTTAATATTGGTCAATAGTGATCAATAGTGGTCAATGGTCCCCAAAGAGCTTGTTTTGGTATTATCTGTTTTTCTTCGACGACGAACTGTCCGAGAAGGAATTCCATAGTACCTCGCAGCTTCAATGACACCAATTTCCCCTGCTTCTAGTCTCAAGAGCCTCTTTTAAATGGTCTTCTGTCCAGGTCCCACCAGCTGTTCCAGTATTTTTTCTTTTGTACATACTGTAGTCATCTTTCTTTTTTATATACTGTTTTCTTTTTATATACTGTAGTCATCTTTCCTGAAACAAACAAGAAGCATGGAACAACTGCATTAACAAATACAATAATATTCAATTACCGGCACAATTAACCGCCCACCTACAGTTTCGTTAGCGCCCAAGATTGTTTACGTTATAGTTTAAATGTCAAAGGTTAGTCTGACATATCTGAGCGTTTTTTGCTTTCTTATCTTGATTCAATTTGATTTTTTGTGATTTCGTTTTGAGTTGCCACTTCTAGAGATCACGCGAATTTGAATGTTATTTGATGAATTTTAATCTAAATTCATAATTTCAAAAAATATTTTTAAGTTAAAAATTTTAACGATTTACAAATATTAAGCATTTTATAAAAACAATATTAGTTTAAAATTTAAACAATTAAATGACTTTTCTCGCTGTAAATGTATGTGGGGCATCTCACCCGAATATAATCTGGGGCATCTATCCTTTTGGTATGGGAGAGATGCCCCGGCAACTATCCAAAGTAAAAGACAGCAAAAATGGCGGCACAATGGCCGAAGTCGACTGATCAACTTCTTACTACAGATTTTTAAACTTATATAAAAAAAATCCATTTTTATTAACTAGTGCCAGCCTTACAATGCAACATCACTCTTATAACAGAGTAGAAAAAACATGGTACTTACTTGAAATATTGTTGTGACAGCAGAACACAAAGAAATAAGTTCACGTAACTTCCACAGCACACAATTCAACATCTATCTGAAATAATAATCGGACTCGCAGAGCCATCTATCATTGCGTTTCGAAATTATATTAAGTGGGGCATCTCTACCGGTGGGGCAACTCACCCGAAATTACCTTATATAAATTATTCATAAATTTTATTTGCTAAATTAACTATGTGTATTCCCGTGTATATTCACTCGGGAAAAAACATCCATAAGAGAGTAAAATGACCGTCTTTTCCCATATCAAAAGGCATCAGTTTTTCCCCGTCAATGATCAATCTATGTCTTATTACTATATCTATGGTTTTTATTTCGTTTTCTAAGATTAATGACTTATAGAATTGAAAGGTCTATGCAAATTACGCCAAATGACAAAAACAAGAAAAAATGAACTTGCAAGTAGTTCATATCTGGTTCAAAAAGTTAGTTTCGTTTATTAAGCTTAAATAAATGTTTATGTATATTTGTAAAAAACAAATAATAATAATAATAATAACTTCTATTACGCGAAAATTTATATTTTCAGTTTTAATAAAGATATTGTAGTATCCCTCACACGTCCGATCAAAATGGTATCACAATTACATGTGAAAATTATCATTTACACTTAAATATTAGGCCCACCAGCAGCCGAGCGGTTCTGCGCTCTAAGCTGGTAGACGTGATGTGCCTGGTTCGATCCCAGGTCATGCTCGTCAGCCGTTCGGAGTTTTCTGTGGTTTTCCCCGAAACTTGCGTAAATGCGATCTAGGAACACTTAGAAAGACCTCCATGGAAGGCATGTTCCCTCAGGCCTAGGACCCTAGGGCCGACAGTCGGCGTTATTCCCAAACACCAACACCTTAAATAAACGTAGCGTATATTTAAGTTTCACATCTAATGAGCTGTTAACAAAATGTTTTTATACACTCTCATTTTATTACTTTCTTCTATATTCAATACAAGAAAATATTGGATTCGTAAAAAACTTTAGTGATACATGGGAATTGGTCTAACTGGGCATAGTTTAAGAAATTGAAAGAAAATAATCTTTCAGAATTTAGATTTTAAAAATTACAAATTAATGATACTGAGTGAATGATCTCTGATAAGTTACTAAATATCAAAAATTCAATATACAGAGCTAAATCAAACATGAGAGAAAAAAATAGATTTTCTTCTTTATTAACACTTAGTCTAAGTAAGAAAAAAAGGAGACCTTGGTGATCGTTTTTTTTTTTTTTTTTTAATTTGCTAGTGGAGTACAAATTGTAATTATTTAAAACAGGAGTGATTACCCTGAAAAGGAAATATATCTCAAATGAAAAAATAAAATACATAAAAAAAGGACAAGAGAAAACTTGACTTACCAAACATCTGTTTTATTGAGTTGTAAGGAACATGTATTAATCCAAATCACTAAAGGAGTGGTACCACTTTAAAAAAACAATTACTAAAACTTATACAAAACGTATATCACATGTATAATCTTGATTAAAACTAAAACACTTTTCAGTATATGTGAAATTACACTAAGTTGAAGGCCGCTAGTGTTCAGTTTGTGGAATGTTCATTAGAAAAAAAACGAACGAAAGACCCTACAGTCATATCAAATACAGTCAACACATACGTTGATTCACTGATAGCCATCTTAGCAGCTGGTATCAAGATGTAGTTATTTCCAAACACTGCTGTATCATTAGTAGAACCATCTTAGATAAAAAAGAGAGCTATGGGCGAGTCATCAGCAAAACAATTCATAAAGGAAGAGTCTCTTCAATATAGAAGTAATTCGAAGATCGTGTAAGATGTAGTAGAACCCCACATTCGTTAACATGTGATATGTGGTTAGCCACCTAAGCTACTGGTATCTAAATGTGGTAGTTTCCATAAAATGTAGTATCAATTGTAGAACCATCTTTGATAAATGAGTGCTATAGGCAATTCGTCAGCAAAGCAATTCTTGAAGGAAGAGTCTCTTAAATATAGAACTGATTGAAAGATCGTGCAAGATGTTTCCTTTTTAACAGTGTTTCCTTCACGGCACATTTATCAGAACCTAGCCGGCTCGGACATTTTCACATTTCTTGAAAAAGTTAGGTATGTTCCTGATCCGTTGGTAACATATATAAAAGCAAAATCTATTAAAGATTATTCCTATGATCTTGAAAAGAAAAAAAAGCTTACGTGCCGAGCCTGGGCTCGGGAGAGACTCCCGGCCGCAGCCTCGCGACACCACCTCACCGTACAAGCCCTCCTGCTGTTCTGCCGCGAAAGCTATCGGAAATTCGCGCTCTCTTCTCAACTAGCCAATGAGCGCGTGCGAAAAAGACGCCAGTGACGTCAAGAACGGACGCCAGGAACCTTCCGGAGTATTCTAGAACATCTCTTCCCCCTCTGAAAGCGCGGGAAAGTCGAGAATTTTAAGCAAACATGGCTGACCGCTGAATTTAAGAATACAGTCAAATAAAAAAGGTATTTTTTGGACTTATTATTTTTTGAAGAGAAAACAATTAAATTTTAAGCTATTTCTATGAGCGATGGCTCAAATTAAAGGAAATTAAATAAGCTATCTAATGAAATTAATGTTACATATAAATAAAGCTTGGAAAAATAATCTTAAATGCAAAATCGGGACACTGATTGCTGACAGGATAATTTAGGGTTTTTCTGATTTTATACATTTTAATTTTAATTTTGCACTTTTAGTAATTTCTCTACTATTATTTTCTTAGTGATTTATGCATAGAATATCGATTACGATATTATATTAATACGGAATTTCTGTATTTGTTTTTATTTTATTTTATTTTTGAAAAAAGCAAATTTTCAAGTAAAAACGGAAATATTTTAAATAAATAGATCGCGATCGATTTTGATAGAAATTTTCGCGGAGTATAAAATAAATTTCGAAAGAGAAAGCTTTTTAAATAAAAGGAAACTGAAAACCTATAATTTTCAATAAAATAGTGTTGAATTATTTGAAACTTAAGAATAAAGTAGCGTTATGTTTTTTTTAACATAACATTCCCCCCCACCAAAAGGAAAAAAAAAAGAGAAAAAAAAATATTTTGCCTGTAACTTAAAACTTTTACGTAAACATAGAACCAACGGAACAGGAGCAGCAAAACCAACAACAAATTTATACATATTAAATGGTAAGTCATGTACATATTAGAGAGGAAAAAAAATTTCACTCAAGATACACTTCAACAAATGTCTCAGACAATTGAAAAAGCACACATAAATACATATATATATATAATAGTAAACACAAACAATTGGAAAAAATATAAAATTCTGGACTAGATAACCAATATCACATATCGTAGGAATTGAGCAACACGTTTGTTAGACTTGGTACACTTTGGGACAGGCATATGGTAAGTATTTAGATTAAAGTAAGTATCTAAAATTTTCTATACTTTTGCTATATTAAATAAGAAGAATTGGAGAATATTTATCCTAACATTTATAACCTTATTTAAAGACGGTTGAAGACACTATTGAATAGGCTCAACCCTTTTTAGTCTTTGTAAGGAGTAATAGGAATCCAAATAAAGCGTAATTCTGTGCACAGAGAATTGAGATTAAAAAAAAAAAAAATTAATATATCTCTTAATTTTCAAATTGATGTCAAATTTAGTTTGCCTGAACTTCTCAAAGTATTTCGACAATTTATAGTAACCTTGTGCGTTACATTTATACTAAACTCAAATATGCAAGTTATAGGTAAGAAAAAAAAACAATTTTCCTTTGCAGAATCCCTCGTCATAATATTATGGTGTTAACGATCTACTTGTTTAAGGTAAGATTATCAAATGAGTGCAAATTAAAAGAGAATTTCAGTTTCTTGTTATGATGTGATGATGCTGAAAAAAAATAAAATCAAAAGTTTTCAATACAAAAGTAGCACTGAATGCCAGGACCAGCCTGAGCACAAGTAAGAGATCCCGCCTAGGCCTTTGACAAGACTCTCTACCCAAATATTGTCAACCTTTTCTGTTTCCTCTTTTTTTTTTTTTTTTTTTACACTCTACAAAAGGAATATGTGCAAGGATTGAATTCAATAAAACTGCACATGGCACAAAGTGTCTTGGAATTTTGCTGTTGCTGTGTATTACTAATGTGAATAAATGTACATAAATCCCTAACATAAAGTAAACAATATTTGTACTAAATAAATGTGTATAATGTAAAAATGAATAAAATAAAGATATATATTGCAAACAGTGGACTTATTTTTTCTGGAGTAAAATTTTGATTTAACACACAAACATACACCAACTAAAGTAGGAATAAAAAAAAAATATCTATATACAAATTAATGTTTTTTGAAAAGTTTTGAAACATTCACTTTAAAGGGTCTTGCCGTATCATCATCCGCATCACGTATTTGATAGTTGTTATTTCGGAACTTTCTTAGAACAACATAGGGACCAGTGAATTTTGGCATAAAGGTAGAGGGTGGGTGTAGGGCTTTCAAATACACAATGTCATTTAAATCAATTTCAGGGTTTGGAATACCTTTCAAAAATTTCTCATGCTTATCAAAGTAATTCTGTTCATATTGTTTGACTAATTGTTTTGATTCATGAAAATGTTGTTTTTGTCTAAGCCAATATTTAGAGGGTGGTTCAACAAGGTTGGGTGGGTGATTTATGTCAATGGGGAGGTTTAATCTTCTGCCAAAAAAAAGTTGGGCTGGTGTAAAATTTGTTACAGAGTGCTTCGCATTGTTGTAATGTAGCACAAAAAATTTTAAACGTTCTGACCATTCAATTACTTTATCCAACAAAGAAGCTATAGATTGTTTAAGAGAGCGATGTATCCTTTCAAGAAGACCATTTGACCTTGGAAAATAAATAGAAGATTTTCTGTGTTTAATGTTGAGAGATTTAAAAAAAAATTCAAATTCATCGGAAATAAAATTCGGAGCATTATCAGAGAGAATTATCTTGGGGATGCCATAACGTGAAAAATAATCATTAAGTGTTTTAATTATAGTATGTGAAGTAATGTTAGGTAATGGAATTGCCTCAAGATACCTGGAATAATGATCGACAATGGTTAATATGAAAAATTTGCCATCATGTGACCTCGGCAGTTTGCCAACTACATCAATTGCTATCATCTCACCAGGGGCAAGATTAGATTTGGGAATGCATTTAGGTTTGGTTTCAGTTGGTTTGGATTTATTTTGTAAACATCTATGACATGAGTTACAAAATGATTTGACCTGTTCAAACATTTTTGTCCAAAAATAAATTCTTTTTAAGTTTGCAAAAGTTTTTTCTATGCCAAAATGAGGTTGATGGGCAATTTCAATGGCTTGAGGTTGTAATGAAGTCGGAATTACAATTTTATCTGTAGAATCGTTCTGGCTTTTATCTTTATACATAATTAAGTTAGTTTGCTGGTCGATGAAATAATTAGATTTTGATAATTTGTTTTTATTAATTTTGTTTCTGATATCTGCTAATTTTGGGTCCTCTAATTGATTTTTTAAGATGTTTGAAAAAGATAGTAAGTTTTCCTCAGGAGCAAATAAATTGATAGCATTAACATTTAAGTTTCTTGATTCATCACTGTCAAAAACTCGTGTAAGAAAATCTGCGGGGTTTGACATGCCTGGGATATGCTCAATTGTATAATTAAATCCTTGTAAATACATTAACCATCTAGCAATTATATCTGGTTGTTTGGTTAAATTTAAATGGTAAGTTAAGGCTTTAGCATCCGTTAAAATTTTAAATTGCCTACCGTAGAAGTGTTCATGAAAATGTTTAACAGAAGAATAAATAGCAAACAATTCACGTTTAATGGAAGGATATTTAGATTCTGCTGGAGTTAAAAGTTTGGAAAAGAATTGAACAGGATGGAAAATGTTATTATGGCTTTGCATCAGAATACCACAGATTGCATGATGTGAAGCATCAGTTACGAGGTAAATATCTTTATTTTCATCAATATTTTTTATGGTCGGATTAGCCAGTAAAATGTTTTGAATTTTCATGAATGCCTCCTGACAGTCAGCTGTCCAATTAAATTTTACCCTTTTTTTTGTAAGATTGATGATGGGTTTCAAGATTTCTGCAAAATTATATATTAAAGGTCGAAAATAGTTAACCATGCCCAAATACGATTGAACCTGTTTGACATTGGTAGGGATTGGGAAGCTATTCATTTTGTTGACATTATCCGAAGAGGGTGAATAGCCGTTCTCATGTAAATTAAAACCAAGATAAGTTATGTTGGGTTTACAAAGTTGCATCTTTGCTGGATCCAAAGTGAGGTTAAATTGTTTCAGTTTGTCAAAGACTTTCTGTAAATAAAACATCATTTCTTCTATATTATCAGCTGCGACAATTATGTCATCTAAAAAAATTGCACGTTGTTACCTTTAAGATCTGCTAAACATTTGTTGATAAGTGTGTGAAAATAGGAGGTGCTATTGACAAGGCCAAACGGAAGTCTACATGGTTGAAAATTTCCAAAGTCTGTTGCAAAAGCTAATTTAGATTTGTCTGATTCTTGAAGTTTAATTTGAAAAAAAGCCGCCTTTAGATCCAGCACAGAATACAATTTTTTTCCGGAGATGCTTTGAAGAATATCATTAATTTTAGGGAGACTGATTTTAAAGGACTCTGTTATAGAATTAAGCAATCGATAGTCAATTACCATGCGAAATTTTAATTGATCAGGAGGTTGATTAGGTAAGGATTTTTTTTTGACAAAAATTACAGGAAAACAATAATTTGAGGAGGATGGTTCTATGATACCTGCATCTATTAATTGAGCGATTTCGTTTTTGGCAAAGTCTTTGGCAATTTTAGGAATGGGATAGGGCTTAGTTTGAAGTGCAAATTCGTGAAGCAATTTGAATTGTGGAACAACTTTATCTGTAGAACCAAGCGTTTTATAAGAGGTAGAAAAAACTTCATAATTGTCTAAAAGTAATTTTAAAATTCTGGATTTTTCAGGAGGAGAAAGATGATTTAAGTTGAAATTTTGAGGTGATAATTCTTCTTTTCTGAGTTTAAGTATCTCCTGTGAGTTTAAAGCGTTTACTTGAAAAATAGGCTGCTCACTACATTGTTTAATGTCATCATTCTCTAAAAATTGAATAGTACCCAATTTTGTTCCCTTCCTTAAAAAAATTTTGTGGTCAGAATTGTTCTGCACCAAAATAAAAAAAAAGTTTGTATCATATGGTGAATGTAGACTTTCATCCATTTTAAGAGGTAATTTTGTCACAATTGGGGAAAATAAAATAAACTCAGTGTTGGATTTAATCTTGGGAAATTTAAGAACAATAACTTTTGACTCTCCAGGTTTAAATTTTACAAATTTGAGTGAACGAGCAACTAAATTTTGGGCATTTGGATTTTGATCTAATTGGGAATTTACGAGATTGTTGGAATTGGTGGGTGAAGTTAAGTTGGGGGCTTTGTTTTCAAAAGGAAGAGCCAGATTACCAATAAACATTTTTTGATTTGAGGAATCTAAAACAATCTTATTTCTGTGTAAAAAATCATAACCTAATATAAAGGCATAATTTGACGCCCAATTATTTGACGTCACAAAAAAAGCATTGGAGAACCATTTATCTGAAATTTTAAATCTACTGTAGAAAAATAGGGAATTGTGCAATTATCTATTGTTTTAATGTTTACTGACCGCGATAAAAAATTTAGTTTGATATCATCTTTTAGTTTGTCTATAACGTGTGGTTGTGCTAAACTTAGGTTAGCACCTGTGTCGAGGAGTGCCTGAAAATGGTGTTTTCCTATTTTTATGGTGACTATGGGTAAATGTGCATCAAAATTTGTAACTGAAGACACTAATTTGGTTTTGGTTTGATTAAGATTTAAATCCTGGGAGTTTACTTCATTTTGTTGTAGTTGTCATTGACCCTGTCTTTTAGAATTTTTGTAATAAGGACGAGATCTGTCCCTGTTAAAACGAAAATTTCCCCTAAAACCTCTTCCTCTTCTTTCATAGTTGGAACTTTGATTAGACGATGATGGGTAATTATAACAATTAGTTCTTAGGTGGCCCTTACCACAAATGTGGCAAGTAACTGCTTGCAGTCTTGCAACTGTCTCAGTAAGCTCATTTATCTTTTTAGAATTTTCAATCTGTAGCTGAATTAAAGTTTGAATGTCTGCATTCTGTGCAGTGACATTCGCTACAGAGGCTTCATTATTGTTGAGGGCCCTTTCTATATTTTTTGCCATAGTAATGGCTTCTTCAAAGGTGTTGGGTCCCAATTTGGTCAATTCAAATTTAATGTCAGGGCGAACCGCTTCCAAAAATTTGGAAAACATCAAACTATGCCTGATGTCCTGAATTTGGGGGGCATTATCGGGATTAAGTATTAAATTTTGGACAGTGATACGGATGTGGTCTGCAAGAGCAGCAACATCTTGTTTAGGAGCTTGTTTTATAGCAGAAAAATTTTATTGTATTTCGTGGGGCGTGGGCACTTTTTCAAATTTGTTCTTTAAGAGTTGGCATAAATTGTCGAAGTTTTCTTCATTTGAAGCTTCTGGATCTGTGTTAAGAAAAGCCAAAGCTTTCCCTGAGACCTTTGATCTTAAAATAATCCGCCTTAGACTATTACGCCAATTGGCATGATTAGCCATTTCTGTAATGGAGCGGATGAAATGGTTGACATCCTGCCCTTCTTCCCCAGAAAACTTGTCAAGAGAACCGACTAAAGAATACATATTCATGAAGAGAAAAATATATATATATATCCAGACAAAAGGTGAAAAGAGAAGCCAACCCAAACAATAAAAAAAAATTTTGATTTAGGAGGACATTAAATTAATTCTAGTAAAATTTAAAAAAAAAAATCGGACATCAGGCACAGTTGAAGGAAAAAAAAGTAAAATAAACATGCTTACTGATACAGTTACGATTTAAAAAAATTATATATAATATCTCCACATTTCCCTTCCAAAATGAGAAAAAGGAAAAAAGAAATTTTTAATATTTTATGCTGAAATTGATAAAATAAAATAAAAATAATACACTTGAATGCTAAAATCAGTTTCTGTATATGTTAATTAATATGCTTAAATACTCAAATTTAAAATATAAAATGAAATAGATATAAATATATATATGCAACTGCTCTCAAATAAATAAAAAAAAATAAGAAAAACACAATAACAGTAAAAAAAATTGTCTGAGAGATCTGCCGGAAAAATTTATTTTAAAGCATTTTATAAGGAATCACTCCAGCTTTAAACCCAAACCTGTGGTTGGAAAGATAAAAAAGAATAAACTAAGCTTTATGGTCCGTTTTTTGTCACGGCACCATAAATGATACATGGGAATTGGTCTAACTGGGGATAGTTTAAGAAATTGAAAGAAAATAATCTTTCAGAATTTAGATTTTAAAAATTACAAATTAATGATACTGAGTGAATGATCTCTGATAAGTTACTAACTATCAAAAATTCAATATACAGAGCTAAATCAAACATGAGAGAAAAAAATAGATTTTCTTCTTTATTAACACTTAGTCTAAGTAAGAAAAAAAAGGAGACCTTGGTGATCGTTTTTTTTTTTTTTTAATTTGCTAGTGGAGTACAAATTGTAATTATTTAAAACAGGAGTGATTACCCTGAAAAGGAAATATATCTCAAATGAAAAAATAAAATACATAAAAAAAGGACAAGAGAAAACTTGACTTACCAAACATCTGTTTTATTGAGTTGTAAGGAACATGTATTAATCCAAATCACTAAAGGAGTGGTACCACTTTAAAAAAACAATTACTAAAACTTATACAAAACGTATATCACATGTATAATCTTGATTAAAACTAAAACACTTTTCAGTATATGTGAAATTACACTAAGTTGAAGGCCGCTAGTGTTCAGTTTGTGGAATGTTCATTATTAGAAAAAAAACGAACGAAAGACCCTACAGTCATATCAAATACAGTCAACACATACGTTGATTCACTGATAGCCATCTTAGCAGCTGGTATCAAGATGTAGTTATTTCCAAACACTGCTGTATCATTAGTAGAACCATCTTAGATAAAAAAAAAAAGGAGAGCTATGGGCGAGTCATCAGCAAAACAATTCATAAAGGAAGAGTCTCTTCAATATAGAAGTAATTCGAAGATCGTGTAAGATGTAGTAGAACCCCACATTCGTTAACATGTGATATGTGGTTAGCCACCTAAGCTACTGGTATCTAAATGTGGTAGTTTCCATAAAATGTAGTATCAATTGTAGAACCATCTTTGATAAATGAGTGCTATAGGCAATTCGTCAGCAAAGCAATTCTTGAAGGAAGAGTCTCTTAAATATAGAACTGATTGAAAGATCGTGCAAGATGTTTCCTTTTTAACAGTGTTTCCTTCACGGCACATTTATCAGAACCTAGCCGGCTCGGACATTTTCACATTTCTTGAAAAAGTTAGGTATGTTCCTGATCCGTTGGTAACATATATAAAAGCAAAATCTATTAAAGATTATTCCTATGATCTTGAAAAGAAAAAAAAGCTTACGTGCCGAGCCTGGGCTCGGGAGAGACTCCCGGCCGCAGCCTCGCGACACCACCTCACCGTACAAGCCCTCCTGCTGTTCTGCCGCGAAAGCTATCGGAAATTCGCGCTCTCTTCTCAACTAGCCAATGAGCGCGTGCGAAAAAGACGCCAGTGACGTCAAGAACGGACGCCAGGAACCTTCCGGAGTATTCTAGAACATCTCTTCCCCCTCTGAAAGCGCGGGAAAGTCGAGAATTTTAAGCAAACATGGCTGACCGCTGAATTTAAGAATACAGTCAAATAAAAAAGGTATTTTTTGGACTTATTATTTTTTGAAGAGAAAACAATTAAATTTTAAGCTATTCCTATGAGCGATGGCTCAAATTAAAGGAAATTAAATAAGCTATCTAATGAAATTAATGTTACATATAAATAAAGCTTGGAAAAATAATCTTAAATGCAAAATCGGGACACTGATTGCTGACAAGATAATTTAGGGTTTTTCTGATTTTATACATTTTAATTTTAATTTTGCACTTTTAGTAATTTCTCTACTATTATTTTCTTAGTGATTTATGCATAGAATATCGATTACGATATTATATTAATACGGAATTTCTGTATTTGTTTTTATTTTATTTTATTTTTGAAAAAAGCAAATTTTCAAGTAAAAACGGAAATCTTTTAAATAAATAGATCGCGATCGATTTTGATAGAAATTTTCGCGGAGTATAAAATAAATTTCGAAAGAGAAAGCTTTTTAAATAAAAGGAAACTGAAAACCTATAATTTTCAATAAAATAGTGTTGAATTATTTGAAACTTAAGAATAAAGTAGTGTTATGTTTTTTTTAACATAACATTTAGACTTACAGTTTTCGATTTAGTTACATAGTTTGAGGGGTGCAGAATACGATTTGACCATTTTTTGAAAATATCTGTCTCTCCGTGTGTATGTCTGTGTGTGACAAAAATTTTGTAGCGACTGTATCTCAATAACTGCTGCACAGAATTGCATATAAATTTATATGTAGATGCACCTTGAAATAAATTAGTACCTATCAACTTTTGGTGCTTATCTCTCAACAGGTGACGTTGCTATAAAGCGATTTTCGCAATTTTAAGAAAGACTATAGCTCAGAAAGCACTGCACAGAATAGCCTATAAATTTATATGTAGAGGCACCTTGACATAAATTAGTGCCTACCAATTTTTAGTGCCATTTGCTCAGCTGGTGGCATTGCTATACAGCGATTTTCGCAATTTAAAGGAAGGCTATATCTCAGGTGCTATTGCGTATAATCAAATAATACTTGATATGTGAAAAGATCATTATGAGACACTCTGCTGATTCAATTTGGGTGCATATCTGCAGATAGGTGGCGCTGTTATACTGCAATTTTCCCCAAGAACAAGAAGGATGTCTTCTGTGCTATAAAAATTCACTTCCTTTGGACATTTAGTGTAACACCTCTCTTGAGATGAAAATCATCCGCGATCATAATTGAAAAAATTTAATAAATAATTTGTATTGCGTGAATTAGTATAAGAAAATATAGAAGAAAGTTTTGTGTTTTCCCAAAATACCAGTTTTTTAAATGTTAAACAATGCGAAAAAAGCCTTTTTAGATGTTATGTATCCTATTCCGGCTCGCAACTTACACTATTATTTTACTCTTTTAATTAATTGAGTGCCAGACATTCATACTTATTTTTACTTTTATAATATTATCAAGATTTAAATATCAGACATAATCTTATACTTAAAATAAAACTTTTTTCATTAGTCTTCCTCTCTTATTTTCAGTTACCCATTGCGCAGTACTAGTGCGACGTTAAACCCAATCAACCAACCAACCAACCCTCTCTTATTTCCAATTAATAAATATTCAAAAGGTCTATAAACAGCACAAATTATCTTGCTCTTAAAAAATGTCAGTTGAAAATTATCGATCAACATAAACAACTAATCTCGATTGAGATACTGGACAATTTTTGAACTTTCCAAATACATTATTCATATGCAAAACAAACAGAATAATTATTTTAAAAGCAGTGAGAAAAAAAATCACCCAGATTTTTTTTCGCATTGCTTTTTATCGATTCAGCTTATTTCTTTATTAGAAATATCTTATAAGCTTAAAACTTTCAAAGAGTAGTTATGTTTTAAATAATAAATACATTATTGACGTCATTCAGTATAAATCAATAATTACGAAGGCATCATCATCAAAGAACGATTGCTAATATATTCACCAAGCATGACGTCAATATAGTAATAGCATGTAAAATGCACGATTAAATGCCGAGTCTAAACTTTATGAATAATTCTAAAACTTGTAAGCAGAGTACATTTAATACTTTAAATCCTTACTGAAAAATTAAAAGTGTTTATAAGTAGAGTTTTTAAAGGGAAAAAACGCAATAGCTTTTAAAAAAAATTATTTTTTGTTTTGTTTTGTTTATTTAATTGATTTCTCGATATAGCATGCAAATCTTTATAGATTATATTTTTCCGTCAATAAAATGATTTCAGTAATTTACAAATCGTAGAGTACAGACTGTTATTCCTATTTTATTTAATATGTATAAACTTAATTCATTAATCTAATTTTATTCTTTAAAATTTAGTTATTTCGAACTACAAGTTTTATTGCAAAAATGATTGTTTTCTAAGGGAAAATATTAGAAACTTGCAGCAGTAATGGAATTAGATATAAATATTAAATATTAAAACACTAAAAACAACAATAAATAACATTTCTTATTGTCCTTATTGTCGAACGTTGCGAAAAATATCATTCTGTCATTTATAGTGATTTGCGGGTGGAATTCGATATGTGTTCCAGCATAGCCTCCTAAACTAGATGCCTGTCGCGTGGCTCAGAAACTTGGCAACAGTTGAAGCGGTAGACAGCGCCACCTGGTACAGATTGCGTGACTTTTTTATTCAACAGCCACCAAAAATTTTTAAAAGTGAGATATGAAATACATAAAAGGCGAATAGAATCGAAGAAACGTCAATTATATATATCATATATCACTTCTTAAAATTATTGGTGACCGTTGAATAAAAAAGTCACGCAATCTATACCAGGTGGCGCTGTCTACCTATTCAACTGTTGCCAAGTTTTCGAGCCACGCGACAGGCATCTAGTTTAGGAGGCTATGGTTTCAGTTATACACACTGGATATAGAACATTCTATCTAGTTTTTAACAGGTTTTCTTAACTAAAAGCACGGTTTGATCTAAGTATGTTTTGAAATGTTTAAAAAAAAATTTGATTTGGGGTAATTATTTTCAAAGAAAGAATATGCATTTTAATTTTAATTAAACGCTTAATTGTAGATTAAGATTATTGTTTGAAGTTGGATTAATATTTAATAGACATTACATTGGGGTTCTTTTTCTCTTGACACATTTTTTTTTTTTTTTTTTAATCATTCTTTCGATATTTTTATTCATTAAGTATGATTCAGTTGAATTTAAATTTTCCGAGGAGGAATATTTTTTATTACTTACTTTATATTAATTATTTAAATTTGCCGACTTCATAGATTTTACAGGCTTACATGATTTTTAAACGTCTGAATTCTCTTTGGAGCGTTACCTACAATATCTTGCAATTATTTTTAAAGCCGATACTGAAAAACTAATGCTTGCAATTATATAAAATTTCACATTTAGACGGTCTATATTATAGCTTAGAGATTATTAGAATTTCCAGGCATTGCTTTAAAGGTGCCTTTGTATCATATGAATTGTGAAATGCTATGCATTTTACAATTTGCGTGATAGCCACCACTCAGCATAAGTGCGATGGAAATGCATCAAACATAACCAAGACTTCTAATATGAATACCTATTATAATTCAGTTTTGATGTATGCTACCCAGTGGCGCCGACTATGTGGAGGCTTGAGGGCTCGAGCCCCCCCAAAAAATTTTCTGTAGGGGCTCAGCCCCCCCAGAAATTTTGAATACTGATTCCCTATTAAACAAGAAAGTGTTTCCTCTATTTCTTATTTAGTTTTTTACCAAAATCATAGCTGTAAAGTAAGGTTGTTGCAATTGAAAATGGACGTAAATCGACAAAAAGAAAAAAGAAAGAAAGAAAAATAAGAAAGGCTGAAAGTATCTGTACTGGGCGCGGGGGGGGGGAGTTCAGGGGAAGATGATTCCCTTTGCTGTGCTATGGGAATCTACTACCCTGAAATTTAATACTATAAATGCAGATTGGAGATTAAGGGGTAAGATAGCGAGGACTGTTATGCAAACCTATGTTAAAACAATTCAAATTAGGCTTCGGAACAACTTTATTCGACAAGTAATTCTGTGTGAGGAGGCCTACCGCCCCCCTCAACCCCCTGTTTCATTACTTTAACTACATTTTTACAGAATTCAAATCTGTTATTAAATTCAAACGTTCATTTAAAATTATTCAGGCAACTTTCACACCAACATTCCTAAAGACATGATTTTTGGATTCAAGGCACCTCAAAACGCGTAAATATAACAAAAACTCAATTTAGAAAATTTGACCCAAAAACAATACTTTCTCTACCTTATGGGTAAGAAAAAGGTAATAAATCGATTTAGTACGAAAAATACGAACGTAGTGATATTACCTTCATCTGTCCTATTACCTTAATTAATTAATTAATTAAAGATCATTGCAGAAAATTTTGGAGTGTAAGGCTGATTTTTTTATATCAACTATGTGAAAAATACCAGAGTCGGGTATCGAACCCGGACTTTCTGCGGATGCTCAAACCATTGACCTACCCTGGCTGATTACCAGCTAGGCATTTCTCACATAACATTCGTTGGCAAAGTCACCGAGTCTGTACACACAGCTATATCAAGTGACATTAATAGTCATGGCACAACTCCAATAAACCACGAAATTTTAATTTAATTTAGAAATTTATTCATCAACCCTGAAAGTTCATTTCAGAAAATTTTGGAGTGGAAGGTTGATTTTTTATACCAACTATGTGAAAAATACCAGAGCCGGTTATTGAGCTCGGGCCTTCCGCTTTTAATTAAATATATTTAGATTTTTTTTTTTTTTTTTTTTTTTTTTTTTTTAACAGCTGTAAAAAAAATAAAATAAATAAATAAATAAATTAAATTAAATTAAATTTTATGGCCTATTGGAGTTGTGCCATGTTCAAATTTGTCACTTGATATCGCTGCTCTAATGCAGACTCGGTGACCTTGCCAACATAAATTATGTGAGAAGTGCTGAGCTGGTTATCAGCCAGGGTAGCTCAGTGGTTAGAGCATCCGCGTGTTAAGCGGAATGGCATGAGTTCGATTCCGGTACTGGTATTTTTCACATAGTTGGTAAAAAATCAGCCTTCTATCAAAATTTAATTAAAGATAGTTTATGAAATTTTAACATTTTAAGTAAAAATGAAAAATAAGAACAAATATTGTTTTTAAAACTTAAAGAGAAGATATAGCACAAATTATTTCGAGATTCTGCATTTCCCCTCGAATTTTAACTTAACCATAATCACAATATTGGTTTCAAATTGAAGTGGCCGATGGCCGTATTATCCCAGTGACCTCCCTGCTACTCTTAATTTTGTTTTATAAATTCGATTTACATAAACTAAATGGCAAAGATTAAGATGGCATTTTCAGGACCAGTTTTGGGGCCCTTTGCTACTCAGGGCCCCTGTGTTAATCAGGCCGTTGTTTGTGTGTGCATATGTTCTTTTCCTTGGGTAAGCGTGTGTACATTATTATACCATATTTGATGACCTTGTATTAGAAATGTCCCCCCCCATCAAAAAATAATCCTGGCTGCGGCCTTGGTTCGAGCCCCCCCAGAAATTTTTCAAAGTCGGCGCTGCTGATGCTACCCAAAATGTAAAGCAGTTATGGACTGATTTTTACAATATACGTTATATCTATACCTCAGCATCAGTAAAATAATAAACTTGCACCAAACTTATAATGTAAAAGGCTTACTTTATATTAACTGTAATAATTCAATTTTTATGTATATCCCCTAAGAAACGACGAAACAGTGACATATTTTCACAATGGGTCTGTGATGTAGAAATCACACAGACATATATATATATATATATATATATTTTTTATTGAAATCTATTTTACCGTTTAATGAAATAATTTACTCGTGTATTCAATTTAATCTTTAATAACAGCTGAATTTTCATTCTCAATCAAATAAATATAAAATTCAAAAGGAAAAGAGAATATCTCTGCAAGCAAAAGCTCACGATATCTTTGTCGTCTAAAAAGACCCCTTGGCTCATTTCATTCTTGTTCTTCCTAAATCAAAGTCTAATTGTCTTAACATGTTTTTATTCATTCAGTCAAAGTAGTCTACACATTTGTCCTTCTTCGGTTTCTCAATTCTCATGGGTAAAGTTGGCGATATTCAGTGGTTAATATACATGGCAGTCTTGCTCCTTCAATATATTAAAAATTATAACTAGACAAAGTACAACGTATCTTCAAACTGTTTTCTTTTTATATGTTCTTGCGACAAATAAATTGTATGCCAACATATAATTCTGATTTTGAATTTGGCTGGAACTGTATCATTTTTATACGATCTCTCCTGTTAACAATATCTAAAAATGTGATCTCGAAAAAGATATCTGATATGGGGCACCTTCCCCTGCTTTTCAATGCAATTTTTCAATAAAGTAATTTGTTCACAAATTTCGCTTGTTATTATTTAATGATTTGTGAAAGTTGCTTTGTTGTAACACCTGTAGGTTAAATGAACCTTCAGTTATTAGTATATAAAAGGAGTGTAAATATCTCTTGCAGTAAACAATGTAAATAAATTTATATAATTAATATTTTCTGAACTCTCATCTATAGACTACTTCATAAGAAAGCCTTGTAGCAATGTCTCACCATCTGTGAACTGAAATCACAGCTAATATTATGTGTAAAATGATTATTATGAATAAACAGTTGTTTAAAATTTGGTTTGATTACTTAGAAAAAGGCACTGTTGTGCTATATTCCTTTTTAATTAAGGTTACAGCCGTATCGAAATTTCTGTAATGGGCAAAAATAATCCAATTTTTGTATCTGAGGTCATTCATATATACTTTAGTCCAATTTCAGTTTTCAAAACTAAATAGAAATGGTTTCGCACTTCTTTTTTTTAATTTATACTTGATCATTACAGCTTAGTTTAAATGTAAGGTATGACTCAAATGTTGCATATTAGCGACTTACTTTATATATATATATATATATATATATATATATATAATTAAATTGTTACATTTATTATATGCGTGTACCTCTAAAAGAATTTTTTTATTATTGAAGATAAAAAGAACTGCAAAAAATATTTAAAGTTAATAATTCCAAAAAAATGGACGTCCTTCAGATTTCTACTCTATCAGACCAAAGTTAAAATAAAACAGTTAAAGTGTCCCAATTGTAATGTACTTCATAGATTGATGTAGAAAATAGTACATATTTTAAGAGCCATTTTTTTTAAAGCTGGACAAAGTCTATGGAGGTGTGATAGTTGACATTTTCAATTTTCCCGAAACTTTCAGGATATGTCAGTAGTACTGTGATAAGAAAAAGTGAAATTTATTTTTTTCTGAATTTCATTTGTTTGACCTAGAGAGGGGGTCAAAGTCTGAGGCCGTAAATAAAGGATGCCATTTTAATATCATTTTACTCCTAAAGCCATGAGTGATCCATGTCAATTTTTTTAAATACGGATACTACTTGATACTAAGTACATTTTAGCATAAACAGTTTGGTGGGTCATTCATGGCTTTAAAGGCCAGGGTCATTCAAAAGTGCAGTTTTCGTTGATTTTTTTCATGTTTTCAGTCTGAATATCTGCTAAGGCCATGAGTGCCCCATAGAAATAATTATGGGGTTAATTACACACCTTAGTACAGAACTTAAAAATAATTAAAATTGCATGGGTCACTCTTGGCTTTAGTAGATAAACGGTCTCAAAGTTGAAAATTTTCAAAAAAAGGTCAAATTTGATGGTAAATTACTCTATAAGCCATGAGTCAATAACTATGAGAGAGAGTTTTATTATACCCTAGATGGTCTAGTTTTAGACCCAGGTTACAAACCTATGGGGCTTGCAATATTTATTTAGATATAGTCTATTTTATATCGCCAATGTGTACCTGTTCTATGTAGTACAAAACGCTTGAGACTCAATTGTGTAATACATTAATGCTTGTTTAAAACTTCCCATTTTACATTACAGAGGTCAGCATCAAAATAAATATAAAATAAATATAAAGTTAAAAAATCTGGAGTGACTACACTCGACTTTCCGAACATTGAGTAATTAACAGTTTTGTAGATAAAGCCTATAAATGCTAGATTCACCAAAATGCTTATAGTTAGTGCAACTGGGATTTATAATATTCATATAAATTTTCAGCTCAATTGAATAAGGCGTTTAGATGCTATCGCACTTTTAAAAATTTGGTCCCATAGGCCATCATGATAAAGAATTTTTCTTTGTGTCCCTGTAAAAAAACTATAAGTGCTAGATTCTCTAAATTCTATACAGACTGAGTATCTGTGACCTATAATATGTGTATAAATGTTTTGATCAATTGAATAAAGCGTTTAGATGCTATCGCACTTTTAAGATTTTGGTCCCATAGGCCATAATGATAAACAAGTTTTCTTTGTGTCCTTGTAAAAAAACTATAAGTGCTAGATTCATCAAAATCGATAGGGTTCGTGCTACGGTGACTTGCAACATACGTGCCAACTTACAGATCATTCGAGCAAAGCGTTTAGACGCTAGCGTGTTCACTCACACACATACACACATACATACACACACATACATACATATATCATCGTAAAAAGAGTGAAGACGAACTCTGGGAACCTCGAAACATATAGAAACATCAAAATCTCAAATTCGGATTTTTGACATGATTACAATACTTTCCTCACTATAGTGTTCGGAAAGTAATAACCTAAGATACATCTGAAATGTGCATATTGTTATATTATGTAAAACATATATAGGGTGATGAAAACAAGACTGTATACAAAATAATAATAATAATAATAATAAAAATTGCGCATGAGACTAATTGAAACAGGTGTTTCAAGTAGCTTCCCCTATATTTGTTTCAGCTGGCCCCTGCCCACAATTTTCACTTCACGAGATGTTAAGCTACCAGTACTTATGCTCGTGGGCGTTTCAAATCATATGATTAGCAAGCTGCACCTATACACTATAAACGCTGAATCAATCAGAAACATTCACCAATTTTTGTTACATAAAATGCAACATCACTTAAAAATTTGAATTTTTACTCACAGTAAAAAACAGTACTCAAAAACAGTTTTATCCTCATAAAATCGACAGATGTTTACTTACACATCTTTTTTTACATTGTAAAGTAGGTTTTGTGTGTCTGTACTTCCCTTTATTGGCAATGAATAAGAACTTAAAAATTGTATTTTTTATTTCCATGTTTCAACTACCCCGTACATCAACTTGCCCCTGTCTCCCTTATGTAATTTTTACTTTCCGAACACTATAGTGAGGAAAGTATTGCAGTCATGTCAAAAATACGAATTTGAGATTTTGATATTTCTATACGTTTCGAGGTCCCCTGAGTCCGTTTTCACTATTTTTGCGATGATGTATGTATGTATGTGTGTATGTGTGTGAGTGAACACGCTAGCGTCTAAACGCTTTGCTCGAACGAGCTGCAAGTTGGTACGCATGCTGGAAGTCACCGTAGCACGAACTCTATTAATTTTCATGAATCTAGCCCTTATAGGTTTTTTACAGGGACGCACAGAAAAATTCTTTATCATTATGGCCTATGGGACCAAAATTTTAAAAGCGCGATAGTATCTAAACGCCTCATTCAATTGAGTAAAAAAATCATACACATATTATAGGTCACAGATACGCAATCTGTATAGATTTTGGAGAATCTAGAAGTTATGGTTTTTTTACAGGGACACAAAGAAAAATTATTTATCATTAAGGCCTATGAGGCCAAATTTTTAAAAGTGTGATAGTGTCTAAACGCCTTATTAATCTGAGCAAAAAATTTGTACACATGTTATAGGTCACAGTTGCACCAACTGCATAGATTTTGGTGAATTTAGCACTTACAGTTTTTTTACAGGGACACAAAGAAAAATTCTTTATCATTATGACCTATGGGACCAAATTTTTAAAAGTGCGATAGCATCTAAACGCCTTATTCAATTGAGCTGAAAACTTATATGAATATTATAAATCACTGTTGCACTAACTATAAGCATTTTGGTGAATCTAGCATTTATAGGCTTTATCTACAAAACTGTTAATTACTCAATGTTCGGAAAGTCGAGTTGAGTCACTCCAGATTTTTTAACTTTATATTTATTTTATATTTATTTTGATGCTGACCTCTGTAATGTAAAATGGGAAGTTTTAAACAAGCATTAATGTATTACAAAATTGGGTCTCAAGCGTTTTGTACTACATAGAACAGGTACACATTGGCGATATAAAATAAACTATATCTAAATAAATCTTGCAAGCCCCATAGGTTTGTAACCTGGGTCTAAAACTAGACCATCTAGGGTATAATTAAAACTCTCTCTCATAGTTATTGACTCATGGCTTATACAGTAATTTACCATCAAATTTGACCTTTTTTTGAAAATTTTCAACTTTGAGGCCGTTTATCTACTAAAGCCAAGAGTGACCCATGCAATTTTAAATATTTTTAAGTTCTGTACTAAGGTGTGTAATTAACCCCATAATTATTTCTATGGGGCACTCATGGCCTTAGCAGATATTCAGACTGAAAACATGAAAAAAATCAACGAAAACTGCACTTTTGAATGACCCTGGCCTTTAAAGCCATGAATGACCCACCAAACTGTTTATGCTAAAATGTACTTGGTATCAAGTAGTATCCGTATTTAAAAAAATTGACATGGGTCACTCATGTCTTTAGGAGTAAAATGATATTAAAATGGCACTATTTATTTACGGCCTCAAACTTCGACCCCCTCTCTAGGTCGAACAAATCAAATTCAGAAAAAATTAAATTTCACTTTTTCTTATCACAGTACTAATAACACATCCTGAAAGTTTTGGAAAAATTGAAGATGGCAACTATCAAAAGTGCCCAACTTTAAAAAAAAAAATGACTCTTAATAAGAGGATATCAGCTTTAGGAAACTCAATAATAAAGGCACAACTACAATATCCAAAGAACTAAAACTGTACGTTTTTCTATTTAATACCTTTATAACGATAAAGAAGAAAGTTTTTTAATGCTTTTTTTTTTTTTTTTTTTTTTTTTTTTTTTTTTTTATATTAATAAAATGCATTTTAATTTCAGGAATCTTTCAAAAGTTATCATTCAAATATATCAACTAATTCTAGTAGTAGCTGGGATTCAGGTGTATACGAACTAGAGGACGAATATGCCCATATTATCACAGAGCATTCTGATCCTGAGAAAGTCCGATTAGTTGACAGTGAGTTTGTACCAAAGGAAAATTTAGGTAAGGTAAAACGAACAATATGTAACCTTTTTTACTTTTTTTTTTCAAAACCATTATTGATAAGTCTACGAATGAAAATATGTAATCAAAATATCAGAAACTCTAGAAGTAACGAGTAAATTAGATGAACTACCTCTAATAGAATTTTTTTAAGGTTGTCTGAGTGAGTAATGTCGACCGGTGTGTCGGCCTGGATAGCTCAATTGCTAGAGCCTTGACCTTGTAAGTCAAAGATCCGGGGTTCGACTCCCGGTCCAGGCATTATTTTCACTCAGTCGGAAAAATAAAAAATTTCAATAAATACCTCTAATAGGTTTATAAAAAATAAGGTTATGATGCTACAAGTTTGTGAATATTTTTACGAAATTGCAAATATCCCTTTTATTCTTCCGAAAATAACGTAATAATACGGAGAAACACTTAGTTTTCACATTCTGTTAGTCCTAGTGCACTGAAACCTCATTTACATGAAAACTTTATTATAGTAAAAATCTTTAATACCGCATCATCGGTAAGTCCTTGACGAAACAATTCAGAAAACTCTTGTTGGCATGGTAACTTTTTCAGCAACCTTGACAAAGAAATTAATAATTTTAGAAAACTCCAGTCTCAAAGCTCTATGATTAATATTTAGGGTATTAGCCCTGAAATTTCTGTAATAATAACGCAAATCCCAATGATCTCAATGCCAACGACTCCGTGTAAAGGAACCCCGAGAGAGAATTTGGAATAAGTCATATACACATATCAAAAAATTAAGAAACAAACACATTTTCGCGAAGAAATAGCGAACCAAATCAAATGAAATTTTATATGAAAATATATCAAAGTATGAATAAAACGATGATAATAAAAAGGTAATGGCACGAACATAATATCAGGAATAAGTGGGCATCACAGCAAGATAGTCCAAAAAGGATGCAGCAAAATGTCACATGCGTAGGAATTTAATATGGGGCAAGACTCCCGTTGACGGCAATACAATTCTCACAACGAAATCTCATACTATTTACGAGGTTATTTATAAGGTCTTTTGGACAATAAATCCTACTCCTCCATTACGGCAGTTCTTAGCTCCGGGTGAGTTTTGGGAAAGGGGGTGGCTAGCTGCAATTGCTCTGCCAAGAGCATCACGGACGTACTTTATGGGATTCAGGTAGGGCGATCTGGCTGGTCACTCCATAAACTGAATATCTTCATCTTCAATGTATTTCTCAACTATTCCAGTCCTGTGTGGACGCGCATTGTGATCCATAAAAAGGAACTGGGTACCGACAGCGCCTCTTAACAATTTTACATAGGGCTCTAAAACACAGTCCTATAACTCAGTGAAGTCAGATTGCCTCCTTGGAAGATGCGTAGATTTGTGTGGTAGTTAAACATCACGCCTGTCACACCATAACACCACCACATCCATAGTGGTGCACTTCAATGATGTTGGTGGGATGGTACCAGGCCCTGGTTCTCTCCATAAGTGGACATGTCAATAATCATTCTTTACACTGAATCGGGACTCATCAGTGACGAGAACACTGACCTATTGTGTGCTTTATTTAACCAGCAGCATTTCAGGCGGGCTCTCTTGTGACCTGCAGCAAGTGGGATGCAGACTAATGGCCTCCTGACATAAAGACCTGTCTCATTAATCCTTCTGTAAACAGTTTGTCTCAAATTTAATGTATACTTAGCAGCAAAGAGCTGGCTCATTTGCGAGTTGAGTAGCTCTCATTTCCCTATTTCGCTTTGCAGTTAAGGCTCAATAGAAGTTATCCTGCCAAGTGGTAGTTATTCAGCGCCCTGTAACTGGTCTTCTGAATATTGTTCAGATTTCCTGAAACAGTTTCAGACAATTCAGGCAACACTGTAAGCCATCTTCCCTTTTCCACTTAGAAAATGGCCTGCTTCTAATCTCCCAACTGCTGTCCATCGTAATCTATCATCAAGACGTCATCTTTTCTCCATTCGTGGAAAAAGTAATCGTAATACTGCAAAAACAAGTGCTAAATTAACCCACGCTCAGCAGTATTTAAAGTACCTCCGTCTTATCAGTTGTCTATTATGCAAATTATTATTATGCAAATTATTGCAATATAATTGAGGGATTGATTTTGATTGGATAATCAAAAGCGTACCTTTTGTTTGGTAAGTTCACCAGTTTTCATTAAAAACGGTTTAACATCGCTTGAAATATTTTCGAAGTATTTGTTCCTTAAATTTTGAACATGAGTGTAAATTTAGGATAAACCTTTTACCATAATGTTTAATTTAACTATAACACGTTTTTTGCCGGTGTTCGGAAAGTTGTTCCTCCGAAATTCTGTTGAATTACCCTGTGATATATCACCTTTTTTTTCTTTTTCTTTTTAACTGTCACACGCAGAGTTTTTCTGAAATAAATACTTTGACTCCTCAAAAACTGTATTAATAAACTCTCGGATACGCTAATCATACATGCAAAATAATATCATAATTGAGGAACAAACATTCAAACCATGATTTCTCAAAAAAAAAAAAAAAAAAAAAAGAGGAGTTAGTTATTTTTCTTTAAACTCAACATAAAATAGTATGTCTAGATATCTTTCTAGTAACTAGTAATACATCTAAACAAACGATAATTGGGGTTTAAGTTTAGCTATTTTTTACATTATTAGTTTTTTGTGTTTTTTGAAAAACTGCATCCGAATGAGAAAACGTGGTTTGAATGTTTGCTCCTCAATTTCAGATTCGTCAATATATCATCAGACTTACAACTTTATAATTCCATAACAACAATCGTACCTTTTCATCAAAGGCCATCAACAATACAAGTCTGCAACCAAAAAGTAGCAATGGGGCTTTTTTACTCTTTCTCATAGATTTTTACTCACTAAAACCGGAAATATAAGTAAAAAAAATTCCATCATGATTTAAAAAAAAAAAAAAAAAAAGACTCAACATTTAATTTTGCATGCTAACGTGAAATCTAGCATTCTAGTGTTGATGATAGAGGCTATTTTTACTTATCATTTATTACTTTAAAACAATATTTATAAG
This sequence comes from Salticus scenicus, assembly GCA_963930645.1. Lineage (NCBI taxonomy): Eukaryota > Metazoa > Arthropoda > Arachnida > Araneae > Salticidae > Salticus > Salticus scenicus. The sequence goes on along the minus strand of OZ005657.1, from coordinate 204,867,045 downwards.
AGTAAATGTAAATAATAATGCAAAATGTAGAATAGAAAGGATACAGGGACAGCGGAACGAGTTGAAACATAAGCATGTTCGGAGGGAAATCATAAAAGAATAAGAATAGTTTCACAAGCAGAGTTGCCAAATTTAGGGACATTTTTATTCAATATCCACTACTAAATTTTAACTGTCTCGGTTCCGTAATCACTTCAAAGGTTATACGTTCATGACGTATATCAAATATTACTCCTCAAAATTACTGGTGGTAGTTGAATAAAAGAATAGTCCCTAAATTAGGCAACACTGTTTGTTCACAAGCAAAAACAAAAAGGGTATACACGAAAACTCCATGACGGTAGTTCTGATATTTACATACAAGGTAACATAGTAACTTTTATATTCGTTTTTATGCATCTTATATTATAATACTGAATTTTTAAAATATGTTCTTGGTACATAGAAACTTTTTCCTTATGCTTGAGTTTGCCTTATTTCTTAATTAAAATGGGACATAACATATTTCTAATCAAATTTTTATTATTTAATTAATATGTAATGTTGCTAAATAATTTTCAGTGATTCTTTTAGCGTTTTACATAGAATCAGTGCAATTAATTTTAATTTAATTTAATTTTTTTTTCTGCATAGAATTAATTCTTGAAGGCAAAGCTTGTCCGAGAAAACTTAGTTCAAATGACCGAGAAAGGCTGGAACAACAAGCTATTCTAGAGATGCTAAGAGAAGAAGGCCTCATTGTACGGCCACCTGAAAAGGCAGGGGGTGGAATTAGGTATTATATATACATTTGCTTATTTTAATAACCTTACTATTAAAAAAAAAAAAAAATGCCCTCAATAGTTTTGAGCCAATTAATAAAAAGTCAGATATCAGATACCCTTTTCTTCAATAAAAATTTGAGGGAAAAAAAAAAACAAGTCCTTCCGGCTTATTCGGAAGGGTAGGTAGATTTCTTTTTCCTTATCAAGTAACCGTCATTTTGTTTCAAAATGGCGGCGACAAATTATTAATGCACTTGGTAGAAATATTGATGTAGGCTACGAACATATAGAGTTTTAAGCAAATCGGTTCATAAATACATTTTTATGTGAATTTAAACTTTTCAAGTGGCCGGCGCTTGGAAACAAAATGGTGGGTTAAATTGACAAATATATGAAACGTATTTGTGAGATAAGTCTACTGTACACATATAGTTCGAATTAATTCAAAATCTCAAAAGTCATCGTGTTGAAAAATTAAGTGACTGCCACTTGGATCAAAATGGCAGAGAAAGTTGCTCATCTAAGATATTGTTGCAAATTTGAATTTTTTTTTTTTTTTTTTTTTTTTTTTTACTTTCTTCTATATGTAATATAGAGAAAGTATTGGATTCGCGAAAATTTTCGACCTCCGTTTTTTGACGGATCTACACGTTTTGGGATGTCCTGAACACGAATTGATAGTTTTTAAAAAATGTCTGTCTGTGTGTCTGTCTGTCTGTCTGTCTGTGTGTCTGTATCATTTTTTTGTGGACGCTGTATCTCACGAACCAATGAATGAAATTTAACCAAACTTGGTATTTAGTTGCACCCTGACATGAACTGGTGCCCATTAGATTTGGGGATCAATAGCTCAACAGGTGGCGCTGTGATCGCATTTTATAGGACAAAATTCCGTATAAATGGGCATAATGAGAGTTATTACTTTCTTCTATATGTAATATAGAGAAAGTATTGGATTCGCGAAAATTTTCGACCTCCGTTTTTTGACGGATCTACACGTTTTGGGATGTCCTGAACACGAATTGATAGTTTTTAAAAAATGTCTGTCTGTGTGTCTGTCTGTCTGTCTGTCTGTCTGTCTGTGTGTCTGTCTGTCTGTCTGTGTGTCTGTATCATTTTTTTGTGGACGCTGTATCTCACGAACATATGAATGAAATTTAACCAAACTTGGTATTTAGTTGCACCCTGACATGAACTGGTGCCCATTAGATTTGGGGATCAATAGCTCAACAGGTGGCGCTGTAATCGCATTTTATGCAAATTTTTAACATGGCAGCATAGGACAAAATTCCGTATAAATGGGCATAATGAGAGTTATTTTAAACTTGTGATTGTAAAATTAATTTGAATTATTGATGATAGTAGTAGTTAACTAGGAAAAAAAAATTGTGCATGGGGGGGCATCGGTTCCCCCCCTGGGGGGGAAGTACCCCCCCGGGGGGGTTAAATTTTGAAGATGGGTATCATTCGAAAGATCTCGTCAATACCTTTAAAACGAATGGTTGAACCATAAATCTGTGATAATTTAAAACAAAGTTATCGATTTTTTTTACTTTTACCAAAAAAAAAAAAAAAAAAAACTTAGAAAAAAATTCGATTTTTTTTTTTTTTTTTTTTTTTTTTTATTATTGTTAGTGATTGAATATGTATTAATTTTCACAAAAAAAAAAAAAGAAAAAGAAAAAGAAAAAAAAAATCTTTTTTTTTTTTTTTTTTTTTTTTTTTTAATATTGTTACTGATTGAATATGTATAGGAAAATATAGAAGAAAGTCTTGTGGTGGCCACAACATACTAGTTTTAAACTTGTGATTGTAAAATTAATATGAATTATTGATAATAGTAGTAGTTAACTAGGAAAAAAAATTTGTGCATGGGGGGGCATCGGTTCCCCCCCTGGGAGGGAAGTACCCCCCCAGGGGGGTTGAATTTTGAAGATGGGTATCATTCGAAAGATCTCGTCAATACCTTTAAAACGAATGGTTGAACCATAAATCTGTGATAATTTAAAACAAAGTTATCGATTTTTTTTACTTTTAACAAAAAAAAAACTTAGAAAAAAAAATCGTATTTTTTTTTTTTTTTTTTTTTTAAATATTGTTACTGATTGAATATGTATAGGAAAATATAGAAGAAAGTCTTGTGGTGGCCACAACATACTAGTTTTTTTTAGAAATTCTTTCAAAGAGTTCATAAAAATTTTAGTTTTAGCATTAAAATAGCCTAATTTTTCCTTAAAAACGCATTAAAAAGATCCAGTAACGCAGGTAATATATTTGGCGCCAAATTTGGCGACTTTTCCCCTACGGCGACTTTTGGCGAGAAAATACTTATTGATATACCAAAGATGGATGCAATAACGTGATTCGTTCACGAGTTACGTGAATTTTCTAGATTTTTGTTGTTTGAATGATAAATCCAAATTTTAACTTTGATTTGAATTGATTAAGTATTTCTAAAGTTAACGTGATAACAAATTTTAAAGTGGTCGCCAGTTGGAAACAATTCAGTGGA